>JAJJWW010016202.1:0-66943 GCA_023531295.1 Papaver armeniacum
CCGATCGTTGGATCGATAAAATAAGTATCGGCCTTAGTAGGGACTGGGTATCCCCCTTTATAAATTTGGGATACGCACAGCAAATCACATCTCTTCCAACATTACCAACATGTCCCTTCTCTCTCGCTTTTTTGAGACTTTCTTTATTAGTCTTTGTCATACAGTAAAATGTTTCAATCTCCAAATTCGATAAATTGAGATTAAAACTTTTTCTCTCTTTGAATTCTCTGACAAATCGTTGTTGTAAATTTATGACATCTTTTTAAATTTTATTAGGCTAATCCAATGTCTTAGAAAGGAGTAACCAACACTCTCACAAGAACACCAACAAAACGGCGAAGTAAATAGAGTTAATAGCATATGGGAACAATGAGGCTAAGTGAATTTCAAAATCTTCCTTCAAGTATGATGTTAGTTGTTGCTAGCATACCAATAACACCATAACATCATCCATATATGCACACAAATACAAAGATATGGCAAAGAACTTTAGATTTATTCTTTTAACAACTTCAACTCGATTTCAAAGATTAACATTCGGACTTGTATCACTTAGTACTTTGAAGAAAAAGTAGGACAACAAAATCCATCGGAAACACAACACCGCGCTCCTTTGCTTATTCTTCATCACCAGGTGAAATCATCTCATTCACTAATGATTTTGGGGTTAAAACTCAAATTGAGTAAACCCATTCTTTGCAAATTTTAGCTCAAGATAATCACCACTCACCCATTTAGCGTAAACCCTAACTCGAATCACACGTGAGGAAACTCAGATCTTCTAATGGCACCGTATTTTCATCCTTCTCCCTTCAAGGTGCTAATTGAAACCCATTTATTAATATCTCATATTCAACCAAACCCTATCTCTCGAATCTTCTCGAGACCTTCAATTACAAAGAACGATAACAACTTCTTCTCCTCCCAATCTCGCTTAAGAAACAACTTCATTCTTCACTAGACCAACAACAACAACGAAATCTTCGAATCTCCATCTCCCTGTGTTGTTCAATTTCTTCTCCATCTTGTCTCTCGAAGTATCTAGCATGCCATCCTCACTTCTCTTCTTTCCGATTTGAGATGTGGTAATGAGAAGAAATTCTTTCTAATTTTTGGTTTGTGTAGGAATTGGAATTCCCTTAAGGCACCCAGGACATAGAAATGCCACCAAATAATGACAACCCCCACTTCCTCCATTATGCTCCCAATATCACATGCATACGTAATGATGCTTCCGCCTTTCTTCGAATTCTTGTACCCACAACATCCATCGATTACTTCTCAGATTCGCTTCTTTCTTCAATTTCAATTCATCACTAAAGCCGCCATGCTTTTCAGACAAGAATTTGCATCACTAAAGCTGACATGCTTTTTCAGACGAGAGATGAAGAAAAAAAAAGCAAATAGTGAGAAATAATCCGCTCCAAGAGAAGTTGCACATGAGATGAGACTTTTGTGCTGCTTTTTCTTCTCTTTATTCCAAATGACTCCAAAGTACCTAAATACTCAAAAACAACCATAAGATACATATTTTAAAAGAAAATTGCAAAGAAAGCATAAACAATAGATAAATATTAAGGTGTTTTAGACACCTATCAAATTCCCCACACTTAGACTTTGCTAGTCCTCGAGCAAATCAAACAAAATAATTCTAAAACATACATACACTTCTCCGTCTCGTCCGTGCTACGGCCACACTTAGCACGTATAACAAGCCTTTGAACCCCTAGGTGTCCCTAGTGGACGAGTTTTAGTCTCGTGAAGGTTTACAAGAGGTGTACCTACTAAACCTTTTACTCCAAATTCCAACTACTCCGGAAGAATCTACGAATGAATCCAAAATGACTACGGGGGGAGGTACCTTGATGCAAATCCAACCTTATATAAGTAAATAAAGCTTTTATTTATAAAGTCGAACAAACCACAATACCTTAACCTAACTAACCACAATCACATGGATAGATTAAGAAGATTGATATAGAAATAGATGGCTGCGATGTTGACTAAAGTGAACGGTGTTTCCCATATCCATCTTAAGGTCACCGCCAAGATGAACCTATGGCCTAATGGATTGACATACCGGTCCGAATTATAATATCAACTCGCTTGGCATATACAAGGGAACCAACAATCGACAATCTTAATTTCTAGATCAACCGAATCGGCATATACAAGGGAACCAGCAACATTGTATTGAACAATAATAAACTTTCTTTTTCTTTTTATTTTTCACTTTTTTTTTTCACTTTTTTTTTTCACTTTTTTTTTTTTTGATTTGACAACATGATTAGATCTTTTGATCCAAGCGCATGCTTCTTGTCGCAGTCCACATGATATTCCTTCGATCCTCGCTCCCACATTTGTTTGGCGACGAGACAAAGTGAGAACACACACATATTGCATCAAAGTGTCATTTTATTATTATTATTATTATTTATTTTTTATATACACACTCCGGTCCGTCTAATTAGTATGGTCTCTTTTTTTTTTAGTAACTCAATCACTCTATTTCATCCTAGCAGTAAGAACAATTCGATGTTAGTGACCCACCAAATCACTTAGAGAAACAAAAGATTGCAAAATAAAAACATAAGGTGATATGGTGACATTAAATATGGTAACAACTATCATATTATTTCTAAACACATGAGATATGTCCATCCTTTTAGTTAATGGGTTCCTCAACTCCTGCAATCAAGATGGTTCCATCCACTTATATTGGTAGTGTCATCATAAAGGCACAAGTTTCTAGATTTGAGTTTATAAAGCAATTTTTTTTTCTTACTAAAGGCATCAAACTCTAAAAACATATAAAATGCTCTCCCGCACTTAAACTTTACATTGACAAACATGCTTGAGATAGCAACGCATGCGAGTTTGACCGAGCAATGCTCTAACACTTTAATTTAAGTTGTAATTTTGATTCTTGGGTTCATAAGAAACACAATTTTCAATTGAGATCCCCATTGATGTATTATAATTATCATATCGATAGACATAATGAAGGACATGATAAGACAATATCAATTCGATCGTGGGAAGAAAATATTATACCCGAAATGGAGGATACCTTATTTTCATTAGGTTTTTAGAACAAAACAATTTAACACTTGTGTCTCGAATTGATTGACTAAAACACAAATAAGTGAAATGTGGATCTAGTTAGGGACAATTTTTCAACAGATTGCTGAAAATATCGTAAACATTAGGTTATTTGATAAACACGGAGATATTTCAAAATGGATAAACTTAAAGGACACCTTACAACTAATGGACAGGTTTAGTATTAAGTCAACGTATGAAAAATTACATAATTTACTCCGGAAGTTGATAGTGCTCTTCACTAAATTTTGGAAGAGTTTGGAAGTTGAATGCGTCATAAAGAATAAAGTTTTTCTTTGGAAATGCTTGTATGATGTCCTTTCATGTTAGGAAAAAGGATAGGTTAGTTTGTGACCTGACATTGAAATGAATGGTGTCTTTTGTAATAATAGAATTCTATGACGCATTCAATGAATGGTGTCTTTTGAGATGAATGGTGTCTTTTGATGTATATTTAATTAGTAATTAATGAAGTTTTAGTTAAAATAAACAATATCTCTTAGCTTATGCTTATTGTTATTTAGTCCTCAAAATTTTTTGTAATTTATTTTATGTTCGAGATGTCTCATTATTGTAAGTGTATATTTTAAGTTAATAGAATCATCAATTTGATGCTGGAATTGGTTATTGTAAGTATATATTGATGATCATCATCTTCGACTTCATTATTACCATATTATAGCGGGAACTAAGTGCATATATATATATATATTTATTCATTTATTAATTAGATGATCAAGAGTACACTACAATAATAATAATAAAATAAGATTTTTTTTTATTGTTTTTTTATGTTGTACAAGATATTTAAGAATGCATGGGAAATGAATAATTAAGATAAGGAAAATAAAACATGGTTCATGTGGCTGAACTTATTGGCAAAGAGATTAGAAAATTTAGATAGTTTCTCTTTATTTTCCTTCTTACACTCCATCTATTTAAGTTACTATATATGCATTAACAATGACTTATTATGAAATGAATTTTATCCGTTTAAACACTTTATGTCTCAAGATATGAATTTGTTTTTCATATATAAATATCTCGTAAATGAATGTTTCTTTCGTGTATGATTTTATGTTTATACATATGTACATGTTTATACATATAATTTTATTTCTTGTATGAGTTTGGACATTTCTACTGTCTAAATCTTTATACCACCAGTGTTATTTATGTTTAGATACATACAACCTAAACACATGAAGCTCAAATGATGCTTGAAAAACACTTGAAAACCTCAACAATCTCCCGATTCAGCTAAGAAAAAAATAGAGAAAAGTGGAAGTTTATTTTATATTTTAACTATGAAAATTGATTTGTAAAGATAAAAAGATTTATACCTAAAAAAATGTTATGAAACCTCGGCTCGTTTTTTTTTTTTTTTTTTTTTTTGCGATTTCAATTTCTCCACCTCTAAACCCTTCGCTTCGCTTTCCGCTTTCTCAAATGAGGAAGATAACCACTTTTCGGTAACCAAAAAAACAATGTAAATGACTTTAATAATCTATTTCTAAAATCAATTGGTGATAATAATAGGGTTTTGATTCTTCTCTTTTCTTGTTTTCTCCTAAGAAGAAAGAGAGAGATTTTCTCGGGTTTTCAATGGCGGAAACACGCCTCTCACACCTTCAATCGAAGATATGAAATATTCAGGTGTCAAAGTTTTACGTGGCGGATGTTAAAGCGACAGAATTGTTAAGTTCTTCAATGAAGATACGGTCCGGTTTGATAAAACCGGATGATGGTGGAAAAGATCTCCACGTTCATTGTGGTATGAATCTCAACTGTTGGACTTTTTTATGAAAACATTTTTTGGTTGCTTGGCGTAATACTAAGTCGCCAAAACCGAATGAGAATATATTTAATTAATAATATGATATAATGATGAAATTGCATGTAATAAAAATCTGCAAATCAAAATCCACTAGCAGAGAAACGTAGAAATTTATACCTACGAAAAGAAGAAGATTTACACCTTTGAAATTATAAAACCCTGTTTCGAGGTTTAGGGTTTTTGAAGTTTTACTTTCTTTACCTCTCGCTCGCTTTCTCATTCTCAAATGAGGAGACGACCACTTTCATAACAAAAAAAAAAAAAAAAAAGACAATTTAAATTACTCTAATAACCTTTGGTTGGTGCGGGAGGCGTTTACTAGAAATTTCCAAAAAAGAAACTAGGTGAGTGAATCAATGTGTTATTACTACTAGTGGTAGACTAGATAGACCTATATCCATATTTTCAAAATTCTCCAATTTGATAGATATTGGCAAGAGATGGACCGCTCCGACACCACGGATATGTAGGTTTCATGGTCGGTCAAAGAAAATGAGGAAATGTTACTCTTTGAAATTTAGTAGTACACAAAAATATAACATTGCCAAGATTACACGTTGACTTCAAACCAAAAACATAAGTGTGTGGTTCATGGGTTACACAAAGGATGCACGTAGTATTCCCAACTCAATTACACTAGCAACCATAAGAAGAAAAAAACCAAACCACCAACCCGTGCCAAAAATCATATTTTCTCAACGAAAAAAATATATATACAAATATCTAATCCCCCTTTTTTTGTTTTTTTAAAGGAAAAGAAGCATCATTGATATCAAAGCATAATAAAATATGAAAAGCATAATAATCTGCAAATGTTTCGTATCACAATAAAATTACAATACATCATACATAAATACATGAATTTCGAAAGAAATTGATGGTATTTGAATAATAGCTTTTGAATGAAGATCCGCCATTTTGATTTGAAGAAATTATCTTCTTTATTAAGATAAAGTTGCCCAAAATGGAATAATACGTACAAAACATCATTATCACGATTAGTTAGGAGATGTTGATGTAGAATCATGTCACACCGAGAAATCATCCTTGTTAACATATTTGAAATGATTATTGCAATCAACGACTCCGTAAAGGCTACAATAAACCTCCGATGGGTATAACACCAATTGAGAATTGAATGAAATTGATGAAGAGAAACCTATGAACCTCGAAATTGCTTATAATAGTGATTGTCTAATTTAAAATTATAATCTAACTATTTACTTATTATATCCAAATATTTCTAGAAAATCAATAAATCAGATGATTTCCAAACGATTTAGATTAGGAAAATCAAATATAAAAGATTTGGCTTAGGAGAAGTTTTAGGAAGTGAGAAAATGCTCATGCAAAGTGTTTTTAGGAATACAAAATTTTATATTTTGGTGAAAATATCTAATCCCTAAACTCTATTAGATGGTGTCATTGTAGTACAATGGTAAAGTTCTTGGGTGATGATAACAATGACTTTTTTTCCAAACTCACCAAAAGATAAATTCTTGACCGATAAAAAAAAAACTTTATTAGATAGTTTCATCTTTGCACCGAACCTAACTTTATGCTCTAAAACCATATACCTTAAACAACTGACAAACCAATTTATCATTCGATATTGTCCTTTTTTTTTTTGCTACATAATTTCTTATTCATATTAACGTGAGATATCTCTTTGCAAAGTGTCAAATTGTGATACCTCACGGTCCAAACCCTACAATATCGTTATTTAATTCAACTGGCCGCACATTGTTGGTTATTCAACTATATCTGCATATCCTGTTATCGATGCAATGCTTTGATTTCCCTACATCCGTGTTAGACAAGTTTGATAGAATCCAAAGGGATTTACGGTGGAACAAAAATAACCCTAAAAAAGCTTATTATCCGAAAGCTTGGGGTAAGGTATGTACACCTAAATCCTGTGGGGGTTTGGATATTCGTAATCCTCATAAAATGAACATTTCTCTGCTAAGTAAATTGACACGGAGATTATTAAATAACCCAAATGATATTTGGGTCAGACTACTTAAGGGAAAGTATTTCCCAAGGAACCATCCATTCCATAGCATAGTCACTATAATGCTTCTTGATCCGACAAGCATTAGGAAAGGCTTAGAAGTTATAAAAGACAATAGTATATGGGAGGCAGACAATGTAAAAAATATTCAAATATAAAAAGATAATTGGATACCTAAAATGGGTATGTTAAACAATTGGTAGCATGAAGAGTTGGTATATGTTTCTGATCTCATTGATATGGATAGTCAATGGAATATTGGTTTAATTTACTTTGTATTTCCTAGCGTTGTTGTCTCTAGAATTAAGGCTATCTACATAAACACACAAAATCAGAATATATTGAGATGGCTAGGTAACAATGAAGGTGAATTCTCGACTAGATCAACATATGTATGATTCTCTCACATCATAAAAGTATGGATAAATTTTGGATTAAAATCTGGCGTTTGAAAACAATCCCTAGAGATAATTTGTTTACTTGGAAAATGACAACAAATGTGTTACCACTGAGAGAAAAAATGAATGCAGTTCTTAAGCATACAGAGCCTTTCTATTTGTTATGTAATGATAATCTGCATAAACCGCTAATTTATTTGTCTCTTGTAATTTTACAAGAGTTGTTTGGTTTGGACTTGGCCTTCAAATACCAAGTTATAATAAAGTTTTTTTTTTACTTAGGTTAAGTCTTGGTTATCATTAGACTTATAGGATTGGAAGAAAATATTCAATATCATATGCTGGCAGATTTGGAACCACATAAATGAGGTTGACTTTAAAAACACAAAGCCCAACTCTAAGGATTGTATAAAAGGAATCCAAAAATTTCTACATGATTGGAAGACACATTTTGAAATTATAGTACCTGAAAGAACGAAAGGAAGATATAATAATCTCGAGGATTTCCATATGATAAAGCATGATATTTTCTTTGTTGGTGCATCATATGATGAAGAGGATGGAACACAGAATTGCCGACATTCTTTTCCTTCGTGATCCACAAATGTGACCGATGTACAGAAGGAATAGATTTACAAAGAGCAAGTGCAATGGGCGAAAGAGTCAAAATAATCAACATCGTGGATCATAGCAGATTGTAAAGATGCAGATGAAACTTTTTGAGCAATAGGTCATCCTCTTGTGATTGGAGAACGAAACAATACTAAAGGATGTCCCATCTTTTCGTGTAATAATGATAATGTAGATATTAAATATATACATAGGAACTATAACAGAGAGGCGGATAAGTTAGCAAAATGGAGTCGTATAAAAAAGAAATCATGTGTAGCGAATGGCTCCAATAGTTTTGAAGTACAAAATCCCTACAAAATCCCGAATGGCATAATATTTTGCTGTGCAATTGCTAATTTTCAATAAAACTTCTAGTTATTAAAAATAGAAAACCCTCATATATCTAAAACAATTACAAATTTGTCTCAAGGGTAGTCGGACATTTGAGCATATATATATAATCTAACAAAATGATAATTAAACGGATACCGACACTCCGGCCCTAAGAGCAACGCAATGAGCGAGTATAACCAAAGAGTAAAAACTAAAAAATTTGGTTTACTCCGTCGCGACGCTACTGGTGCAAGACTAAAATTTGGTCGCGCAATTTTAAAGTTCGCCCCAATCGTGCGAACTTGTTAATTGCGCCTTTTTTAATTCAGCGTAACTTTGAATTACGCCCACCATCGTGCGTATTTAAAGACGCCCACCATCAAAGCGTTACTTAAAACTACGCCCACCTCAAACGTAAATAATACCTACGCGGTGCCATCGGGCGTAATTTTAAATTACGCCCGACTAAAAACCAAACTAAAGACCAAATATGGTTTGGTTTTTGGTTTTACTCTAATTTTTTATCTTTTTTTATCTTTATTTGGTCGGGATTTTGGACCAAAATTTTAGTTTTGGTCTCCGGATGTGGATGCTCTAACCCCACACAAGTAATATTAAATTAAATAATTTGTTACACCTACACCTCCAACTTACCGCGCTCTCAAACCTAACCCCACTTTCTCGACCACTTGCCATCTTCAATTCATTGCAAGTTAACTGATAACGATGATGAGGAGATAGCTTAAACCATGTTGTGGAGCAGCAGAGATGCAAGACTGAATCCAACAAATTTGTATCCAGGACCAAAAGAAACCTCAAAATCTGCACTCCAAACCCTAAGGTAAGTGATTCTCCAGGGGTTTAGATTGTGTTGATGATGAGTACAAATCTTTGCCAAAAATTAAGATATCCCAATAGTTGACGCTCGTATCATCTCTCAAGCGAGAGAAGCTACACATAGTCAAAATGTTACATATCTGAGGTGGATCGTCATTTGAGTGACTACAGGTGTGTTCCAAGGAAGTTGCAAGTCGCTGCATACTCTTTATACTTACCGAGATTCGTAATATTCATACAGATGAGTTATAAGAACACAGTGCAGATTTCATGCCTTACTCATTATATATCCTTCTTATTTTGCAACTACAGATTGGTATAATGTTGACCACACTATAAGAAATTTTATGAATGAGATCATAGCGGTAGATGATATTGAGTCATTGCATAAGACATGAATCTTGATTTGTAGATAATCCCCCTTAACTGAGTGGAAACCAGAATGCACAGTTTTATGAAAAATGAATTCAACTCTGTCTAATTTGTGTTTTCTGGATCCCAATATCTGTAAGTTCAATCAAGGTCTCTTCGGTTTTTGTAGCTTCATTTTGATGACGAGGAATGCAACCAGCAACCAGGGCATGATTTCTGCTTCATTTTGATGACGAGGAATGCAACCACCAACTGAGAAGCTACTAAAAATTCTCCAAGCAGTAAGTAAGGTTGGGCCAGTACGTCATTTCGGAATTCGTGTGAGGTTGAGTTTTCTCTGCCCAACATCATTTTCCCAGCAAAATGGTTAAAACCCATCAGCTCCGAGTGGACATTATCAAGACGACTCTGCAGTTATATTTCTTTTAGTACTCCGTTGCATAAAAAAGATGATGTCTTACTTTTATTTTGTCTCCCTGGAGACAAACAATGGAAAACAAAGAGAATTTCTCGAAGAAATATAGCGGGTGACTTTACAGGGGAACTAATTTCTCTCCACTGTTTAAAAGGTAAGTTGTATGTTACTTTTGAAAGGGAGGATCGTCTCTTGAGAGTGAAAAGAGCATCTGCTTGACGACAATGTTAAGGTCCTACCTGTAAGGCCACTTGAGCTGGTAATGGGCAACACAAGGTTTTCACCAATATGGGCAGACTTTACTGAGTTATTTTACGCAATTGGACGATGAGATATTCAAGGTTTGGGTAATTTATAATAGCAGATGTAAGCAAGAGTGTGGAGGTTGGATTTATCTAGCATGAAGTGGGAGGATATGCATGATTTAGGTGATCAGTTAAAGTCGAAAGTTTGGGAAAGTATATGTTGTTCATCAGCGAGACTTGGTGTTTGTCAGCGATCGCTCGAACAGTAAGATGGAAAACATGATCTGTTTTCCTAGAGTATATCTAAATGGAGAAGGGATTTTATTATATTCACTTGAAACAGGTAGTTATCACTCTTCTTCTGGGAAGAATTACCAACACTCTTTTAACAGTTAGTGAATATATATAATTAGATGATCCCATAAATAATTTCAGTTGCCGTCGATACTACCTCACGAGATTTCATATCTGTAGTTGTCATGTGAATGGAAGGGAGCAAACTATATTCTTGCTCGTGGCAGCACCATAGTTTTTTCAAAGTACAAAATAGAAATTTCAAGAATACACTTTTGGCCCTGGTTGATATTTTCTCTTAACATGTGGAATTTTGGCCAAGTTTCTAATGGATGAGGACTGCAAAGGTGACTTAAAAGAAGTCTGTGAAAAAGTTGGAGTCATTAGATCCTGAAGCGTTTGACGACTGCAATAGGCTGGCTAGAAGATATACTCACTGCACTTATTTGATATCTACGGAAACAGAAAAGATCCTTTTTTTAGAGATAATGCTAAATTGTTGAATTTTTTGTTGTAGTTTCGTAGACATATGTTGAAGTCATTAGCATTTTGATTATTTATCTATTAATGTAAGAAATCAAAAGTAACTTTCTTTCAAACATTTAAACATGATTATTTATTTATTTATTAATGCAAGGAAAATATTTTTTTTTTACTAATGAATAAGAAGATATGAAAATGCTGATATCATATCCATCGTATTAAAGAAATTACTATTTACCCGTGCCAAGGGAGATGGTGCCGGTTTGAAGGAGTCTTCACAATCAATTGCGTGCTTTGCAAGAATACCTGCTTCTCTATTTAATCCAACGTAATCCTTTTGCTCTAGTAATTGAGTTAGGATTCCCTTTTCTTTTTGTGGGAAGGATGTATAAAGCTGATTACAATGCTCAAGGCGAGCTTTTTGAGCATCGGGAGCCTTCGGGATCAATTCCAGTATTTTGTTGATTGCGTCTGTGGCTATGAACGTTGCCGTATCAAGAAAAATAGTCCCAACTACTTTAACATCAAACTCAAAGATACCGACGTAGCTCTCCATTATATTATCACAGTAATCCTTGTCTTTGACCAGAGGACAAATTTGGTGAGCGTCAAAATGTGTGTTGTTGACGGAATCGGAAGTTATGACATCTCTTGTTGCAGTTGATGCGGTTACAGCGAATAAGAGAATCAGAACACCTATTAAAGAATTTGTGTATGAAGAAGATACAACCATGATGTAATATTCTATATGGTTCTCAATAAATTTACGTGTTTTTGATCAGAAATTCTTATACTTCTCTTTATAGATAAATTTGGACGGTTTTTCATTAAGGTATAACCAAACACGCAGGATGAACATCACAACCGATATTTATTTATAATCAAGGATATAATATGGTTTAAAGCTCAAAACATGCATGCAACAACAAATTGGTTTAAAGCTCAAAACATGCATGCATGACCATATCACGCTTTTAAAAAGATTTAAACATTGTTTTAGCTAACAACCTCGGCAAAATCCAAAATACGTCCAATTGTATGTTTTCACCTAACCATTGGTTATATATGATCATTAAGATGCGTGTGTTTTTGATTAAAACCTTCAAAAGACAAAAGACCGAGATGTAAATGTAATATTTCGGAACAAAGGTATGTATATTAATCAGAACAAGAGCTCGACTGGCTCAAGATGATACAGTGGTAGTGCTAGGCAGAAGGCCTCGCTGTATTTAGAAGAGAGACCATCTCAACATGGATCAAGCTCATCCCGAGATGAGTAAGAAGACTTTTGTGAACTTTTGGTCTCAGACTCAGATCCGGATGCGTTTGAGGACTGCAAGAGGCTGGCTATAAGATACTCTCTGCAATTATCCGAAACTATCTATGTTTTCCGCCGAGCTACAACTGGCAGCCTTAGTAAGTGGCCTTAGATTTTTGCACTAGACATTATAATCTTGCATCT
Organism: Papaver armeniacum; assembly: GCA_023531295.1. Lineage (NCBI taxonomy): Eukaryota > Viridiplantae > Streptophyta > Magnoliopsida > Ranunculales > Papaveraceae > Papaver > Papaver armeniacum. The sequence continues at coordinate 12,405 of JAJJWW010016202.1, forward strand.
CCTTTAGACCTACTCTAATTTTGTACACACGTGAAACGGAAAAACGGTTATATTACAGTACGTAGATGTGCATTACTCTCCACTTGTACATTTGATGCTACACTTCAGATGGGTTTGATAGGAGCACATTGAGAGAATGCAACTGGTACTTAGGTCATAGATGAGAATGTGATGCTTAAAATCTAATTACTGAAACTAAAGCTGGATTACTTTCTACCACCCTCTTTTTTCCCTACAGTAATGTCTTTAAATTTTTTAGTAAAATTGTTTCAAAGTTTGCGTGAAGACGAAATCTAATATATCTTGTTTTTCTAGTCACAAGTGATTGTAGTTATGTTTCATTACCACTTCTTGTGTGATTGAGTTTTCATGATGCTTTCTACATGAATCTGCTCCTGCTGCAAATATGGTAACATGTACTCCATTGTTTCGTTTGCAGCAATTTACGGAAGCACTATCAAGATTCTAAACTCAGCATAGTAACATTATACTCATCAGAAAAATGTATTGTAAAACGTAAAAATAGTAAAGCCCAAGTCCGGACATTATGTTCATAAAAGCAATTAGCTGGGCACTGGGCACATGATCGTTCATCTTTCAACGAATTTGGCTTGGGCCCAATAACATGATCAAGCCCATAAGGCATATTACCGTTGTATATGAACCATCATTCGGGAGCATACCCAAAAATTTTGGGGCCTCTTCAATAAGACAAAAACACAAGTGGAAATAGTGTTTTTAGGGTGCCCCTTATCCAGTCATTTTCCATAATGGCATAAATACCCTTATTATTTATATTTTTTAATTATTTTTAAATTAAAAATAAAAATATTTTCTTTAAAAAAGTATATACTTTTTAATTTTTTTTTTAAATTTTAAATTTTTTTGAACTTTTAAATTATTTTTTTTGTTACATTTTTTATTTACTAATTAAAGTTCGGCATAGCGGCTTGGAAATCGGCTAACGTGCATGTTTGGCATGTCCCAATGGCACGCACGGCCATTTGGGCGCTACTTATGGCATAGCGGCTTGGAAATCGGCTAACATGCATGTTTGGCATGTCCCAATGGCACGCACGGCCATTTGGGCGCTACTTTTGGCATAGCGGTTGGAAATTGGCTAGCGTGCATGTTTGGCATTTGCCAATGGCACGCACGGCCATTTGGCCTAGGGCGCTAGTTGGCATAGCGGCTTGGAATGGCTAGCGTGCATGTTTGGCATGTGCCAATGGCACGCACGGCCATTTGGCCTAGGTCGCTTAGTTGGCATAGCGGCTTGGAATGGCTAGCGTGCATGTTTGGCATGTGCCAATGGCACGCACGGCCATTTGGCTCGGGGCGCTACCTTGCATAGCGGCTTGGAATGGCTAGCGTGCGTGTTTGGCATGTGCCAATGGCACACCGCCATTTGGGCGCTTTTTGGCATAACAACTTGATTTATCAGTTGTTGTTGTGGTGCGCAAAGATGCGGCTTGGTTTTGGCGTGTCGCCATGGTGCGCAAAAGATGCGGCTTGACTTTGGCATGATTGCCATGGTGTGCGTATGCGGCTTGGTTTTAGCGTCGTTGCCATGGTGCAAAGATGCTGGCTTGACTTGGCATGATTGCCATGGTGCGCGATATGCGGCTTGGTTTTGGTGTCGTTGCCATGGTGCGCAGTATGCGGCTTGACTTTGGCATGATTGCCATGGTGCGCAGTATGCGGCTTGACTTTCGCATGATTGCCATGGTGCGCAGTATGCGGCTTAGTTTGGAATTAGGGTTTTGTGTCGGAAAACCCTAATCCGGCATTTTGAAAAAATACCCCTATTAATTATTACCACCTGAATTGAATGTTCTTAGTTAATGCGTCACTGGTGACACTAGGTTATGGGATTTTACAGTTTTACCCCTTGTCTAAAATCCACCATCTACAAAGAGATATTAAGAAACTCTCTAAACGTCTCTGTGGACTAATAGTAGATTGGTGAACTCCCAAGAAGTCACTAAAAATCTTACGCTTATCTTAAACATATCCCATGCTTTTATTAATCATAACCCACATAAAAAAGTCCTTAATCTAACCAAACATATTCTTATAATCATTAATATAACCCATAAAATTATACAAAATTTTATATATATCCCAAAAATAAATTATTTATGATTTTGATAATTAAAATTGTATAGATTTTCTACATAATTGATGATTTTTAAGAATACTCAATAATGTGATCATGCTTGAGAAAAAAGAACTTCTATCTTAGAATTTGTTTTTATAGAATAACGGTGCTCATGGAGTTTTGGAAAATTTATTTTTGGGAAAGAATCAAAACCTTAATTGGTTTCATTTCGGTTTTCGATTGATATTGTTGTGGAAATTTTTTAAGGGAATAAGTAGTACACAACCTCAATCGACATTGTTATAATCATGATTTAGGAAAAATAACATCATTTTAGAGAAAATGTGAAAATTTGAGTTTTTACTTGGGGGAAAAAATGAGAATAATGAGAACAAAAGGGAAAAGTTGGATTTATAATAGGAAAATTTAATAAGAATAAAGAGATAACAATTGGAAATAAATTGAAGCATAAGATAGATTGAATATAAAAATAAATTTGGGTTTAGATTTTGATTTTGGGGAAGAATTAGAATTATTAGTAAGAAAAAGTTAAGATGCGTTTGGTAATTTTGATTTCTTATTTGAACTTAAACTTTTTGGGCTATAGTTAATAAATTAAGAGAAGCCAAATCTTATTTGACTAACCCCTGTTAACTAACCATCGAGAATTGGATTTTAGATACCAAATTCCTCGTAATTAATAAATGTTCGAGTCAGAGTCTTGACGAACAGAAAATTTTTGTAGGAGAAGATCGAAGAAATGACGCAATTCAAACGAGGCGACAATTAAAAATCAAACTATACAAACATTCTGCATTCCATACAAACAACGATACATCAAAAGTTTGATAATTATCATCAGCAAATGATACATAATCAAACTATGCAAACAACACGTTCATATATAGAACTTATGATCACAAAGAAACAGAGAAAATAGGATGCATGTCAACCCTAGGCGACGGCGAGAATATTGCCGACGGTTAAGTCTTGTCTCTCGCAACAATAGCACTTGTGGACATACTTCCCACTTTCATCATAGCCCTCCTTGCACTCTGAGGGACCATAAAGATTGGCTTGTACGATGCACGCTTCCACACAATTGTGTGGATTCTTACAACTATTCGTGTCCACGGCTATTTTGGGTTTACATCTGTATTCAGTCATTAAAGCATTAGATAAGATTCAGATATTAGGTTTAATCTCAAAATTCTAGAAACAGAAGAAAAAAAAATAAACACCAAAACTGAATCGTCATCATCATCAGTGAGAGACATGCATGTAATCAAGCAAACGAGCGTGTTCTTATATTTAATTAGTGTGTTTATATCCTTACGCGCAACATTCGCAATCATAAACACGCAGAACCTCATAAGTCACTGCCGTGCATCGTCCGGGACCTTTATAACCCCTTGCTCTACACGTTTCATCACAACTGTTTTTAGTTGTTTCACAATTCTTTACCCGTACATATGTAAACGAAGTACAGGAGGAGTCTTTTTCGCTACGAACACAGCAGAATGCTCGTGTTAGCATTATTATCGAAATATCAACTAACAGAAAAAAAAAAAAAAAACGAATAGCTAGGTGATGAGTCCTCACCTTATTTCCTCCGAAGAAGCCATCAGAACCGAAAAAAATCCTAAGAGGAGAAGACTTAGGTAAGCTTTAGCCATGATTGGATTGGATTGGATTGGATTGATGATCTAGTAAACCCTTTGAATTTATAGACAAAACAGATTTGGCATTCATTTTATTTTATACATTTAGTACTGTGGTTATTTGAACTGCATATGTGGTGTTGACGGGGCATGTTTAATTAAAATACCAAGTGTTTTGCGTGTGTAACATAGTTTATTCTCGATAGTCATCTTTGTCCATTCGGCCGGCCGAAGGGACACTCAAACTACATTGCAGCGGATAAGTCGAGAATAAACTAAAGAACACATGCAACGCACCCCATATATTTAATTCCAATCTTTCAATTTACAGGCAAAAGCATTCGTAGGTTCGATCTTATAAATTAAATTAATTAACATATATTTAAAAACTCATTGATAATACAGTAAAAACTCCATATATTGATGCTCCATATATTAATAAAAAGTCATAGTCCCATCTTGGATCAGTTATAAATAGTAATAACCTCCATATTTTAATTTTAATAGATTTTTCTAGTCCCACCACAAGGAATTTACCTCCATATATTAATATAATCGTCATTATTGGAAACTTTGCTACATCAAAATTCAAGATGAAATAAAATACTTATCTATAGTTGTTTGACAAATAATGTAACTTTTTTTTTTATTGTTATCGCATATTTTGATTTGCGGATGTGTAAGACCTCATTACTACACGCACCTTCTTGTTGAAGCCATAACATTTCCAACTAGTTTAGCATGTTTAAAACTTATTGGCATGAAACATTTGGTATAATCCTACTATCATCATGTGGATTATCTCCTTCCACTTCTTGTCTAATTCAATTAATGATTTGTTATTCATTTAGGACATATATGACTTGTTGCTCATTTGGACGATTAAGGAAGACATCCATATCATTTATAATTTACATACTTTGAATTAGCAAAAAGAAAAAAAATCATTTTTTGATATACCTCCCTATATTAATAAACTACATATATTAATAATTTGTAAAGTCCCAAGGTTATTAATATATAGAGTTTTTTACATGTAATGCGAAAAAATGCATTAAAATATAAATGGGTTGGACACATTGTTGAGAAAGAGTTGTACACATCCGCTAAATCCAACGCATATCATGAATTGAATCAACTAATGGAATTTAATTCTGGAAAAGAAAACAAACTAATTAGTTGGAACTTAATTACGAAAAAATCATATTTTTCCTAATTTAATCCGCTCTTATTCATATCTCGTATTTGTCTTATTCCGGTAACCATATTTTTTTTCTCTTATAAGATTTGTTGACATTGTACTTTAACTATATGTTCTTGTTACTTTCTATTCTCTTGTTTTCGATCTTAAACTTATTATAACCTCGATCTTCCATTAATGGAAAATTTCCATGCTTATCAACAGGGAAACAAAAAAAATCTATGTTTGTCTCGTAAATTAAATTTTCACCGGGATTTCTCTTCTTCTCGGTTTTGGTTGTTGTAGCCGACTTACCGTATTAGTAATTCCTTTCATGTTTTTCATTTTTAATCTGTGTTTATCAAATTTATTTATTTATTTTTCTTTATTATTAGCCAAAGACGGTCAAATTACAGAGCTTTTGGTTGGCAGCCGAGCAACAAGCTACGCTCCAACCCCTTTCTGAATAACAACACCTAATCTATGAAAAATAAAACTACCTGAACCACTGCCAACGTCGTTGCTAATTAAGCAATTCTTCAGGCGTCTGAAAAAACATATGAAATCTTCACTAAGCTCCCCTAAAGTAGTAAAAGGAAAGACACATAACCCGTAGCCATTGGAAACACACTCATTCAAATATTTAGTGCGTTTATGCGAGATTGCTCTCGAAATAGCTTGAACAGGAATGAAGGCGCGAACTCCATCACCAGTGAAGGGTGAGACACCTGTGATATCCATACACACATCCTGGCCGTTTTCCTAATTGAGCACAAGGATATCCGCAGGGAGTAAATCCTTGTTGTCATTTGATAAAAGACCCAGAGCCGCTTCTTGCGCGTTGTAGAACACATGCCCTCGTAGCGGACGTCAAACACCGGATCACGAACTACATCATGAAGAAACTTAATCCCAACATCCTTAGCACAATGAAGCGCATGATCACTGAAAATGTCCATATATTTATTACAACAAGAGCATAGAACTCCTTCACCGAACACAGGGATACCAAGCCGATAACAAACTACAACTCGAATCGACGGGGACCAAAGCATTGGTCTAGCCCACTAATAGGGATAGCCAAAAGATAATCTTGAGCGTGTTTGATTTGGTTACACCGCCACAACATTGAATCTCTTGCAGATAATATAAATTGTATTGAGATTTGCTTCTTGACTTCGTCAAAATAAGTGACCGCATGGAAGGGGGTCCGTATCATCGACGCAATAAGTAGAAGGCAAATCACATGCCTGAATAAATTTCTCAAGAGCCGACTGGTAGGCCACGCCATTAACCGTTTGGAATAAGCTACCAAGTATCACCTTCCGCACCAAGGTAGTCTAACTCTAAGAGGCAAGATAATAGTAGGTCGAGTGTCCGTCATACTGTATATGCCAATGCCACCGTCTTTGATAGGCAAGGTATCCAATCTTTGTTGCAAAGGACCGAAACCATCTCCATCTCCCATGATCAGAAGTCTCAAATACTTGATTAGGTGATCGTTAAAGAGGTCAGTGGCTTGTTGTGTAGCAGCAGGATTGGTGGTGCACATAGCAAAATATTATCTAATTTGTAATAAAACAATAATCAACAATCAATCGATAGAATCGCACATGACCTTTGTTGATAGCCTAGCAACAAGCTGAGCACCAACTCCCTTCTAAATAGCAACACCTAGTCTAAAAAATAGAAATTTCCCAACACCTCTACCGACATCATTACTAACTAGGTAGTTTTTCAATCTCTTAAAAAAACACAAAGTATCATCTCCAAGTTCCCCAGAGTGGTAAAGGCTAGGACCCCTAACCCATAACCGTGAGAAGTGCATTGATCCAAGTACTTATTGCGTTTACACAAAACAACATTGGCAATAGCTTGACCTGGGACAAAACGCGAACACCACCGCCTGTGAAGGGAGAGACGCCTGTAACATCCATACATACATCTTGGCCATTTTCTCAATTAAGAACAAGAATATCAGCAGGCCGTAAGTCCTATTATCGTCATAGAGAAGCCCAAGAGCGCCTATTTAAGTACATGATCATGTCGAAACTTGTTCCCAACATCCTTGGCACGTTGAAGAGCATGATGTCCAAAAATATCCATAGGTCTATTAAACCTAGAACACGAGCCTCCTTCAAAGAACAAGGGAATACCAAGACGGTAACAAACAACAACACGACACTCTCTAGGACCAAGGCATTGATTCGGACCACCGATAGGTATGGCCAACGGGTAATCTTGAGCATGCTTAACACTCTGTTGCATTTCCACGTAATGGAATCTCTTACAGACATTGAAAATTGGTTTGGGATTTGCTTCTTAATTGCGTCGAAATATGTAACTGCCAGGGAGTTCATAGAAGGGGGCAGTATCATCAACACAATAATTAGAAGGTAAACCACTTACCTGGATGAAGTTCTGAAGAGCCGACTGATAAGCATAACCTTTGTATGAAGAAAAAATATTACCAAGAATCTTGTTTATGTGTTACAATGTTACTATGATGTCTGATTTTACATCTCGATGGGTCCTGAAATTTCAGGACATCTAGCAATTACACCTCTTGTTTATGTGTTACAACTTAAGACATATAGTTCATCCTATTATTAAAAGCATTGTCTATCATGTAATTATTGTACATCAGTTCTACATGCATATCAATTTGATATCCAACTCCGCTTCATCAAACCCTTCCATCCATTTTTGTTTTCTGTTTACTCTTTGGTTCTCGTAACTGCTAATTATCCAGTTTTATTTGGGTTGAAATTTACATGGTGCCCTTGGCATTACAAAATGAAGTACTGACCGCTGAACATAATCTTGTATGCAGGCCGAGATGCCCGTAGATAGTGGTTATCCTCGCACATATTGGAGCACGTTTAGCTTCCTTCTACAAACGTTCTTGTAAAACCGAAATGTCTTGGTGGCCCGGCCTGTACCGGTAATGTCACCATCGTTGGTGCAGCTCCCCCTATTATACGTATGTATGAGTACTTACTTCGACTATTATGTTATAATTTTATCTGTGAGGTTTTGTTTATCACAAATCTTTGTCAAATGATAAATCAAGCACTAGATGTTGTTTGGAGCACCCATGCTGTTTTGTTTCAAGGAGAAGAAGTAAGGATATCAATCAGACGACTGCTAGGATCGGCTCGGCATATTCATCCTCTAAAACATGAGGTAAGGTCTCTAACACCCATGAATCCCGTCAGTGGGTTTATTTTTACTTCATATGCTTGTTTTGAGATACACAAGCCAAAGCCTAGGAGATATAAACTGGGCTGAACTGATATATGATAAGCACGCAAGTGCAACACTTTTATACCCGCATTTACACTAGCTAGGTCTCGATATTTCACTAATAACTATATTTTAGAGCTTTTACAGGAAATACAAGTGAAATCCGCTCACCTAGAAAACTAATGGCTTGAGAAGCTAAAATAGCGCTTGCAACTAATATGCCGAAGAAGTCAGAGCTTGTGGGCTGGAAAACCAACAATTCAAGGGCCGCACCACATTTCCATTTCATGGCCAGAGATCAATTCACAAAGAATTTCTTTGCTTCTGCAAGCGTGTGAATCGCACTACTGAGACGAGGAGGAAACATTAAGAGCAACAAGAACGAATAGAGGTGGGTGCTGCTCGGTTGTGATGGGGTTTTCTGTTGCTTTCGAGGGGTCCTCAAACAACAACATCAACAAATGGAATATGGGATCGATTTATAATTCAGTAGGTGTTGGGTACTGACAGCAACACGGAGAAGAAGATTGGTGGTAGTCGTAGCTACAGAAATTTGGGGATTTTCGGAGTGCTAAGGCATGATTGGTGATTGAATTGACTTGATTTGGCGCCTGCAGAATGAGTTCGGTGAATTGGTGATGCTCAAGGTGTCTCTTATCAATCGATTTGCTAGTGGTGAATGGATGAGCTCGATGTGGTGGTTGAATCTGTTGGAGTCGAAGAACAGTGAATACAAGCAACAACAGCGAAGTTGGGGTCTGGTGATGTGTGATTCAAGGAATTGCAGAGGCTGGTGTTGGCTGCATTGGTTTAGTGGATCTGAAGTGGTTGCAGCAAGTGGTGCAGATGTTGTGGGTTTTGAAATTGAATGAAAAATAAGAATTAAACAGCAACAACAATGGTTTCTGGTGGTTGGATTCGAAAGATTAAGAAATATTTAGAAGGGTCAGAGAGATGGGAACGAAGACAGTTCGATGCCAACAGACCTGGGGGTTCATTCAATGAGCTCGATTGATGGAAATTTGGGGGTTTTCTGTAGTGTTCTGGGTGATGCATGAAATTACAACACAGCTGAAGTTATGAGATTTTACTGCAGCAACAATGAGGAATGGAGGTTCTTGCTTTCTCAACTGAGAGAAAAGGCGGCAACAACAGCAGGTGAAGATGGTGAGGCTACTGTGTGGTTTTCTTGCAGAGAAGTGGGTTTGTGGTTGTAGGCAGTGAAGAAGGGTGTTGCACTGCTGCTGCTATTTGTCGCCAGGGAGTATGTTGATTTGTAGACGAGAATGGAGCTGGTGGCGAACTGAATTGGGTCTAGATCGAAGCTGTTGAGACAGAGAAGAGCAATTGTTGATGTGCTAAAATGGATGAGATCGAACTGGCAGTATACAAGTTATGTGAGATGCTGGTGTTGGTTGAACAGTGGTACCATCTGTGGGTGACCAGGATCGGGAAAGCTCAAGTGTAACAAGGAGGTGCAGACTGTGGCGGAGTTTGATGCTATGGCCTGACTTTGAAAGGGCCTGAATTAAGAAAGTGGAGGCTGTGGATGGACCGGGCTTTGGGAATACCGGCTAGGTCTCAGTCGAATGTCTAGCAGCAGCTGCTATATAAGCCAGCTTAGGAGAAGAGAAGATACGCCATAATCAGGGAAGAAACTAGGTTTTGCTATTTTGCTTTCTGCAATTCATATGCTTTACTTGTTATTATATATATTATTTTTGATGGCTTTTAAGAAAACCATGTCTAGCTAAACTCCTCATTAGGGTGAAAGATGAACTTGTAGGTTGAATTTAATTATGTTCTCAAACAATGGTTTCAAAAATATAAGCTTAACGTAATGTTTGTGTTTCTCAAGATTGGGTTGTTTGTTTAATGAGTTTTTCATGTCTTATGCCATGTATATTTCATAGTTGAATTCTTGAACAACATCCATATAGAACCTTGGTGATGAATGATTTATGATAATCCTATGACTATTTTTGCCTTGTATGATTAATGCTCAGGACTTCTACCTTCTAGGTTGAGAACAAACATATCCTCTTGATAATCCTTATCTACTGTTCTTGATTGAAATATCTTCCGTGTTTCGATAGCTAGGTTTGCTATTGTTCATGAGTTAAATGAGACCTTTGTGAGAGACATAAGTGAAACTTTAGCCTGCAAGGGATTCTGTAGCCCTAATACTTCCATATCTTTGATTACAATCTTAAATATTTTGCTTTGGTTCAATTTATCAGCTTATCAAAATTTTGAAATCTCCACTTTGATTTGATCTTGGCCTGAAAGTTACTAGTATTAATTGGAAATAGAGTTTAACTTTCCTCGTAGGAACGATCCCTATTTACCACTATTCACATATAGTGCACCGTATTCTTGCGGTTAATTAAAGTCGATTCTACGACTCATCAATATACATATGTGAAAACTACTACCACACCCATTCCTACACACTTTCATATTATGAAACCCACAATTACTTTAGGTTCAGGCGCGCACCCAGAATTTCTAAAATTATGTTCCGTCTTTTTCTTCTTCTACTACTCCCGACAAACTATCTTTCTTCTTCTTCGATTCCTTTTCTTCTTCCTCCCAATAGTAATCCGATGAACAATACAGATAGACGGTATGTGAAAATCGGTCGATTGTGTAAGAATTTGTTTTTCGTTTTACTGTGATTATGATTCTCAGAACTAGGGTTTTGTGTAACGGTGGAAAGCTGAAACAAGAAACAAGCTTGTCCAAACCCGAGAATACATGAATAGAACCGATACGCTGCCATTGATATGAAATGGATGATAAAACCGATAGTTAGAAGAGATTCGAGTCATTCATATCGGGTTAGCATGAATGGGTTTTACTAAATTCGAACTCTCAATCGAATCAGAGTTGATGTTGTACATGTTCATTCTGGTGAAATCATTCAACGCAAACAAATTACAGTAAACTGGATGAATGATTCAATGAATAGGAAGTAAATCGCCGAGTAGTTAGCATTACGACTGAGTAGTGTTAGCAGTACTCAGCGATTGAATCTCAAATCTCAATGATTCAATGCAAACACAGTAAATTTGGATGAATGATACAAATAACAAAAGAAGAAATTAGTAATAAGGTGTTGAGATGTTGCTATCAAGGGTTTGAGATTCACAGCAAGGAGAAGAATGAAATTACAATTCGATATTTAAGGGATGAATCTGTTGTTGTTTGTGATGGGTATATAGTGCTGAAGAAATTGGAGATGGTGGAATTTAAATTGTCTGAAATGGTGGTGGATTGAATGAATTCAGATGGAGTTCAGTTCATGGGACTATATTCAGTGCGGCGAAGCTAAAGTTGATAGTTGTTCTTGAGAAATATCTCTATGAAGTTGGTTGAACTGAGGCTTTGGCGGAGGAGAATGGAAGTTGTTGTTGTCGTCGTAATGGGCATTGGTGTGTTGTTTCTAGTGCCTAGGTGATAACAAAAGCAAGATGGAGTTGGTTGAAGAAATAGGCAAAGGTCCTGGGATAACGAAATGCGGGTGATGGATGGTCTGGATTTGATTGGAGGATGATGTTTACACCGAACATGGACGTATATTTGGAGTTGGCGGACTTTTTGGTAATGATTAGGTTATAGATGAATCAAGTGATCATTGCTTCTAGTCACCGACTTGAGTCTCGATGAACTATCTTCATTGGTGTTGTTCATAATGATTGGTGTTGTTCATAATGATTAAATAAGGCTGCATAACTTGTCATGCACCTAGAATAACATGTTATGCATTGTGAAAATTGTTGCATAATCTTTTATGCATCGAGAAAATAGATGCATAACCTGATATGCATCCAGATAAATATGGATGCATACCGCATTATGCATCAATTTTTTTATGTACGATATCGGCTAAAATCAACCAAAAAATGGTTATATAACTTGTTATAGATGCATAACTTTGTTATGAAAAGGAGAAAATGGCTCGCATAATTGTACCATTATGCGTAAAGAATGTGTTATGCATCTTTTTGGTGATCGCATAATGGTTATGTATCAAGTTTTCGTAAATTTTCCCTAAAATGAGGGTCACCCCGATTTTTTCGTGAAAAACAAAATTTAATATTCTTGTTTGTACTCGTTGCATAGATCTTTTAAAAAGTTTTCCAACGATATAAAATTTGTAAACTTCTAAGGCACGGATTTTTAGATATGTTATGTCCAAGTTGCGCTTCCAATTATACCCCTAAAAATTAGGTTGCATAAACGAGTTATGCCCTAAAAATAGTATGCATAACGAGTCATGTATTGATTCATATACTAATTTCATATAATTATGGGTGTCACTGTACCAAAAATTAATTGTGGGCCTGACAATGAAAATAAAAATTATTTTGGGTCTCCCCTAATTTCCCCTATACATATACATGGTCCCAGGCAGGCCCATCCAAAATTTATCACACATTTTAGATGCAAGAAAGTAATCTAGAAAAACATTAAAACACCTTTACAATTTTTTCCTTTTTTGATCACTTCAATGGAGAGTAATGAGTGAAATTCCAATAGTTTTAGGGATGAGCGGAATTTACAATCGGGAGAAGTTACCCACAATCGGTAGTTAAGTTTACAATCGGGAGGACGTCATGAATTTTTTCAATGGCCAAACTACCCAGATTCCGTGGATAATGGATTACCACATCTACCGATTGTAAACTACTTATCGGTAGACAATGACATTTAATTGGCTTCCTATTACAATGTAGCCCCCAAATTGCAAGATTGCTAATAGGGAGGCCTGGTTTTTCTTGGGGGTGTACCAAATGCTAATAAGACAAAATATCATTTGCCTTGGGGTTGATACACCCCTAAGCAAATTGGTACCCCCATTAATTGGATTGTATCAAAATTCTTAATATTTTTAATTCTCTACACAAACATAATCGGTAGTAAATGTAGTTTATTAACTCCCGATTACAATCGGTAGTAAATGAAGTTCACTTAACTTCCAGATCACAAAGTAGTTCCAAAGTTGGATTTTGCCAAATCGGTAGTTTCATGATGTTCTTTATCTATCATTAGTGGTTTCATGATGTTCTTTATCTATTGATTGTGGTAGTAGTCCCAAATTCAAAATTTTCAAAAACCAATGGAATTTAGAATTTTCTATTTTTTATAATCGTAGTTTCGTGATGTTTAGTTTCTACCGATTGTACAATCGGTCGTTTGATGATGTTCATTTTCTACGGATTTTGGTAGTAGCCCCAAATTTCAAATCTCTCAAATTTTACAATCGGTAGTTTTGTGATTAGTCGCCCCAAATTCAATTTTTACAAAACAAATGAAACTTCGGATTTCTCTACTTTCACAATCAGTAGTTGTGTGATGTTCATTATATACCGATTCTGATAGTAGCCCTAAATTTATTTTTTTCAAAACAAAGAAAAGAAGAAGACACAATCATAATCGGTTGCTAAACCAATCCTAAATTACCGATAAAACCAATCCTCAATTACCGATTATAAAAGGGTATTTAGGTATTCTCCGAACCATTAAGACATCCCATAACCTTGTATGTGAGTTTGGAATAAAAATGCCTCCCTTAATTTTTTTAGGGTCGCCACTAAAAATGCTAGGCTGATTTCATTTGAAGAAGCTAAAACCAAGATAAATCCTAAAAGGAGAAGAGTTAGGTAAGCTTTAGCCATGAGTTCTCATTGGATTGGATTGGCATGTTAACATAGTAGAACTCTTTTAATTTATAGGCAACAGAAAACGAAGGCTGGCCACGCATGATATAGCCGTTTCGAATTATTCTAATGTGGTTATATGTGGTGTTGACTAGGCATGCTTAATTAAATACCAAGTGTTTTGTGCGTGTTACATATTTTATTTTCAAGAGTCTGTCTTTGTCCATTCAGACCGAAAGGACACTGCTGCAGACGAGTTGAGAATAAATTACAGAGCTCATGCAGAGCACCCCATATATTTTTTGTTTTGATGGGTTAGTACAGTGGTTAGTTGTGGCTCCTAAATACTACTAGCAATTACAAGGTTCAGGGTTTGAACCCTTACCTCTTCCAAGCACCCCATATATTTGTGATAGTTCTAGTCGTATTCGTGTCAAGAAGATTCGAGTTCTAACAAGTGCGAAATTTGCAATCTGTCTTTTAAGATATGAGTTCAACAAGAACAATTTTTTTTTTTTTATCTTAAATAATAAGGAATTAAACTAACTAGATTATAAAAATAAATACATAAAAATATAACTGGATCAGACATATTATTGACAGAGAGGTATACTTATCAGCTAAATCCAACACATATTTTACCGGGATATATTTTCTTCTTAGTTTTGGTCGTTCTTGCAGCAGACATGCAGTAAGCTTTACTACTAGTTATTAGTGTTTTGTTCATGTTTCTGGCGCCACCAATTCTTTGGAAAAAATAAGTCTTTATTCAAAATAGTAGTAGAAAACCAAGAATTCATACAAATTCCGGTCAACTCCTGTAGAATTTCCACTGGCACAACTGAAATTTTTGGTCTCGGCAAAATCAAACATTTTGCTAGCTTGATTGCCGAAAACAGAATTCCTGACAAAATCTCGGCTTGCGTTGCCCCGGCTGCTTTGTGATTATAAAACGATCATTAAATGTGGTGGTTGCCAAATTCCTTATAATAAATGTTCGTGCGAGAGTCTTGACGAACAGAAAGATTTTGTAGGAGAAGAAATGACGCAAGGCGATGATTAAAAATCAAACATTCTGAATTCTAGACGAACAACGATACAACAAAACATAAAAACTTCAAAAGTTTGATATTTATTATCAGCAAATGATGCATAATCAAACTGTGGAAACAACGCGTTCATATATAGAATTTATTATCACAAAGGAACAGAGAAAATAGGATGCATGCCAACCCTAGGCGACGGCGAGAATATTGCCGGCGGTTGAGTTTTCTCTCTCGCAACAATAGCACTTGTGAACATACTTCCCACTTGCATCATAGAACTCTTTGCACTCTGAGGGACCATACTGATTGGCTTGTACGATGCACGCTTCCACACAATTGTGTGGATTATTACAACTATTCGTGTCCACGGCTATTTTGGCTACACATCTGTATGTCATTAAAGCATTAGACGAGATTCTGATATTAGCTTTAATCACAAAAGTCGAGAAATAAGAAAAAAAAAAAATATATCAAATCATCATCATCATCATCATCTATGAGAGATCTATAATTAAGCAAACAAGCGTGTTCATATATTAATTAGTGTGTTTATATCCTTACTTGCAACATTCGCATTTGTAAAATTCTCCCCAAAATGGTTTATGGCCTACGATGCATCGTTGGAGACCTTCAGGATATTCTTCTCTACACTTTGGACCACAAACATTTTTAAGACGACAATCTTGGTATACCCTTATATCTTTCTTCCCAACACAAGCGTTTTCTTCACTGTAGGCGTGTCTGCTGGACGTAGCAGAATGCTTGTATTAACGCTAATCTGAAAATATATTAATTAAAAGAAAAGAAAAACATCGAGACCGGGCTACTTCTTACCTCATTTCCGACAATACTAAAACCAAGAAAAATCCAAAGGAAAGAAAACTGAGATGACCTTTAGCCATAATCTCTGTATAAGTAGGATTGGATTGAACTGATGATACAATAAAACTTTTCAAATTTATAGGCAAAAAGGATTCTGCATTCATTGGTCCAATCGTTTCTTTATGCATTTTTGTACATTATTGATACACCTGCTGGCCAAGATATAGTCGTTTCACATTATCCTAACGTGGCTACACAGTGCATCTGTATTAAATATATACCAAGTGCTTTGCACGAGTTACATAGTTTATTCTGAAGGGTCGTCTTTTTCCATGTTGGACGAGTTGATTTCTACATGTTGGAGTTTCTGTATATTTGGATTCTTTGTCAATATAATGTATTTAATTCTTCCACAGGCAAAATCCCAGGATGATTCTTTCTGTCGCTTAGTCACGAGCTAGGCACGATCTATAGATATGAAAAAGAAAATGATACTGATGGTACATGCTAGGAAACTTATTTGAAGGGAGTTCTATAAATTAAATAACATAGTTTTCAATCCAATTCTTATGCATAAAATGTAAAAAAAGAAGAAAAAGAGCGTAAAAAGATAATAAAGGGGCACATTATTGACAAAGAATCCAAATATACATAAATTCCAACATGTAGAAATCATCATGGCCAAAGCTAAACAATCCCAGGAACAAGGGATGAGCAGGCGATGTGGCATTGAGGCAATCCGCCAAGGGATGATGGGGTCGATGTTTCCAGTACAATATCATTTTGTTGAGGTTATTAGTTTCACATTGTAGAGAAAGTCTAAATTTTTTTCGTTTATAAACCTTGGACAATTTTAATTTTGTAACCTGGTGTTCGAGATTAGTTAGCCTCATGATTTTCAGTATGGTATCAAAGTTCAATTTCAAGTCAGTTAACTACACCTGATTTCAGGGACGGAGCTACATCCAGGCTTCTCCTGGCTCAAGCCACCCCCAAAGCCCAAAAAGTGCATGTTTTTCACTACCTAAGTATTTTGGGCCCTGATTTTATATGTTGTTTTTAGGCTTAAGCCAGGGCTGTAAAACTCGTCAAGCCACTAAGCCAGGGGTATTTGATATTTCCAGTTCCGCCACTGCCTGATTTATTGTCCACGTGTAGACCCAATCAGACCTAACAAGGCTCAGTTAATTAGCGCCATACACTTCAATACATCAAGAAATGGAAATCTTATTATTTTAATAGCGAGTTTGGTATTACCCGGAGTTTTGGAAAAGTATTTTTGTGTTGTGTTGTGAAAATAAAGCAGCATGAGGTTTGGAAAACTACAATTTAAAAAGTAATGCGAAATTAACAAACTTTGTGGATTCTGTTAGGTAAATAGGTATTTTAATGTGCTAGTGATGTAGTTATTGACGAAAATAGACATGTTTTGAAAATTAAATTTTAAGGGGTAATTTGCGTTACCTCCCCTAGCGAAGATCATAATTTGAGTTACCTCCCCTATAGAATAAATATTAGTGAAACCTCCTCTCGTCACATTTTCCATCCAAACCCTAAGTTGAATGAGCCTAGACTTCATGACATGTGGACAATTTTTACACGTGGATTTTATACTTTCCCATAATACCTCATGTATAAAACAGACACCTAGACATGTGTTAGGCCAAGAATCATTGAAAATCGATGGTCGGATTTTCTGAGATTCGACCATTCAACGATCGAATTTGTGCGGTCACCTTCAACGGTCATCTTCAACATCCAGTTCTATATAAACCAGATATGAAGAGGAAAATTTTTGCACCTCTCCTTAAATCCATTACCACAGACCTGCTCTTCTCAAACAAAACCAATCTCACCATATATGAAGTGCAGCCAGAACTATGGATGATTCATCTTCAAACTCCTCCACCGATGTAAGTAAAACCACCATTAGAGGAGGTAACACTAATTTCTATATTTACATTTAGGAGGTAAAATTAAAGACTTTTTCATGTTTTTGCAGTGTGTTGAACATCTTTGTAGCTGTAAAATTTGCAGGGGAACTACCCATTTAGCCATGAAATGCCCTTACCTCTATTCCAAATGTAGAAAATGTGATGGCTTGCATAGAGTTTGGGAAGCAAACACTCAAGCCAACAAAGGAAGGAGATTCTTGAGATGCCAAAACCAACCAAAGTGTAATGAATTTGAGTGGTTAGATAAAGCTGCTGCAACAGAAATACCAAGAACAACAAAAAAACAACAGTTAGGAGATGGGTGCTTCAAGTGTGGTAGTGATTCTCATTGGGTTTCACAATGCCCAGAAGCTTCACCTGCATCCAATAAAAAAATCACACCAATAGCTGGCCTTGATGGGCGTTTTCTCAAAGAAAAATATTCAATTGAAACACATGACATGAAAATGGTCATTGATTCAGATGTTAGTGACAGTATGTTTGCAGAATATGTGACAGGTTTAAAGGTGCAGTGACTGTGGAAAAGGGAGAACAAAAAGAAAACTAAGAGTATTCACAAAAGTCTTATGTAGCATTCACAAAAAAGGCAGTTTCATTATTTTCTTCATCATTAGCTATTGTTCAGGTGCTATGTAGTATGTAATAGCATTCACAAAAAAGGCAGTTCATCATCTGTTTCATTAGCTACTGTTCAATTGCTATGTAGTCTTATGTAATAGCATAATTAGTAATGAAGTAAAAGTCTTAAGTTCCCAAAAAAGATGCTCATACCGTTAGTTAAATCCTCCATCTTGGTGGCTTGAATGTCTGAGAAGCTGGTCTATTTGGTTCCCTCATTCCATCTAGCATAGTCTCATATAGATTTTGATAGTTCCCAATAGTGGCTGATCTTGATGCTGACATTGCGGCAGACCTTCCTATGCCCTATGCTGGTGTATACCTTCCTCTGCCTGGTGATGGTTTAGTTGTTGTCCCAAAAAGCAGGTATTCAAAGCCTCTTCCCCTTCCTTGTGCTATTCCCCTTCCTTGTGTTGGTGGTGCAGCAGCAGCAACAGGAGCTCTGCCCCTTCCTTGTGTTGGTGGTGCTGCAACAGCAGCAGCTCTTCCCCTTCCTTGTGTTGGTGGTGTAGAAGCAGCTCCCTCCCTGCCAATATTCAATCTGTCCAGGTAAGATACTATTATTTAAACTTTGGAAAAAGGCATAAGACAATGATGTACAAATGCAAAAGAAAATAGAAATAAAACAATACTGACCTTCCCATAGCAGGTGATACATTAGGTATAGATGAGGATGTTCTGCCTCTACCTCCGCTCCTTCCTCTGCCACTGCCATTTGGGGGTGTAGCCCTTGCATTTCTGGTTGCCAAATTCCTTATAATAAATGTTCTAGCGAGCTACTTCTTACCTCATTTCCGAAAATACTAAAACCAAGAAAAATCCAAAGGAAAGAAAACTGAGATGACCTTTCGCCATAATCTCTGTATAAGTAGGATTGGATTGAACTGATGATACAACAAAACTCTTCAAATTTATAGGCGAAAGGGATTCCGCATTCATTGGTCCAATCGTTTCTTTATGCATTTTGTACATTATTGATACACCAGCTGGCCAAGATACACTCATTTCACATCACCTAGTGTGGCTACGGTTTTGACACCAAATGCTTTGCGCGAGTTACATAGTTTATTCCGAAGGGTCGTCTTTTTCCATTCTGACCGAGGGGACACATCCCACTCAAGCTAATCCGCAGCGGGCAAGTTGAGAATAAATTACTAACCACATGCAAAGCACCCCATGTATTTAATTCTTCCACAGGCAAAGTCTCGGGATGATTCTTTCTGTCGCTTAGTCACGATCTATAGATATGAAAAAGAAAATGATACTGATAGTACGTGCTAGGAAACTTCTTTGAAGGGAGCTCTATAAATTAAATAACATGGTTTTCAATCAAATTCTTATCCATAAAATGTAAAAAAAAAAAAAGAGACGTAATGTTTAAGTTGTTGTGTTTAAGGAGACAAAATTTTAATGGAGAAGAAACCAAAATAGAAGAGAAGGAGAATCAGTAGTATGTTCTTATTCATTGTGTCTTCTCTTTAAATACACAACATAGAGAATAGGTGGGAAGTAGTGTAATTGTTACATGTGTTGGTACTAGTAAAGAATGTACACCATGTGTCAATCATGTAGATACAAGTACATGCACCGTGCCACCTAAGCGACCAGCCACTTATATCACTACAACACTCCCCCTTGGATGACCACCATTACAAACTCATTTCTTTGTCAAAACCTTGCCAGAAAATATCCGTCGATGAAAAACTGGTCGAAGGAGAAAGACACTTGAGCGTATGAAATGGTGTTGCTTGTCAAGAATTTTCTCCTTTGTAGAACCGTATCAGGAAAAATATTTTGTACAAAAACCTGAACAGTCGTAAGGAGAAGAACAACCTCAACTAGACACTACAGGAAAAATATACATCTACAACTGGAGATTTACAACGCTTCGCTAAGTATTGTAGAAAGTCCTATGTTTTACAACTGATTTCAAAGGAAGATTTGTCGTATATCATCACTGCCAACCTTTAGGAAACAAGGGGTTGCGCTAAGAAAACAAACGACAACTCCTTAAGCAAAACAAATTGACGACATTTAGCTATAACAACGTTGTTCCATATATGTAGTGACTTAGCCTATCACAATTCTCAAGTGTTGTTGAAGAACACAAAAATATGATAATGAAAAATATGTTAGAGGGGAGATTCGAACATGAAACCTAGTGCATGGAAGTCTAGCTCATCAACCACCCTTTCAGTTCACAAGTTTGGATTTTTTTTATTTTTTTTTTTTAAATAGAAACCTACAACAACACTTATAAGTGTTGTTGAAGTAAAAATATATAATGTTGGAAAAAATGAGGTTATAGGGGAGATTCGAACATGAATCTGCTGCATGGACGTCTAGCTCATCAACCATCCTTACCGTTCACAAGTTTTGGCTTTTTTTCTTTTTCTTGTTTTAATAAAAATGTATAACAACACTTATAAGTGTTGTTGAAGTAAAAATATAGAACATTAGAAGAAATGAGGATGGGGGATTTGATCCTCAACCTCCCGTATGGAAGTCTACACCACTAACCATACCTACACTATTACATGTTTGTCAAGTTTGTGGTTCTTTAATACACTAACTTTATGACAACCCTTCATAAGAGTTGTAAAACAAAATGTAATGCTAAAAAATAATGCTCAGTGACTGAGCCGCAAACAAGATTTAAGCCTTCTCTCGTAAACAATCACATACACGCCTTTCTCCGTAAATAATTACATACATTTTTCACTATCTGTAATATTTACTTTACTCACTTCGAGATAAGGGTAGTCCGGTAATTTTCAGTCTCCATAATATTTATTACCTTTTATTTATAGTGAAGGGTAATATGGTGATTTTAACAATTTATAATATTTAGTTTACTTATTTTCCAATAAGCATGGTCTGGTCATTTTCATAGTCTTCATAATATTTATTGCATTAATTTCCAAGAAGGGTAATATGGTCATTTTCACAAGCAGTAATATTTACTTTAATTTTTTTCGATAAGGGTATTCAGGTCACTTTCACAATCTCCATAATATTTATGGCACAAATTTCCATGAAGGGTAATATGATCATTTTCACTATTTGTATTATTTACTTTACTTATTTCAGATAAGGATAGTTTAGTAATTTTCACAATCTCCGTAATATTTATTACCTTTATTTCTAGTAAGGGTAATATGGTCATTTTAACTCTGGTAATCTTCGAACCTAGGATGTTCAACTCTGATATATTTCTTACATGTAAATGGATGGATTCGTCGTTCTTACCAAGTTTCTGAGTTTGAGTAGTCAACTCGCGGCCAAGTTTCGATCTCGGAGCATGGTATGCATAAAATATGTATAAATAAGGTTTGTTTAAGGTTTCGTAGAATATCTCGAAGAAATCTTACCTGCAATTGGATGGATTCGTCGTTCTTACCAAGTTTCTGACTTAAAGTAGTCAACTCGCGGCCAGGTTTCGATCTTGGAGCCCGGTATGCGTACAATATAAAGAAATAAGGTTTGTTTAAGGTTTCGTAGAATATTTCGAAAGAATCTTACTTGTAAATGGATGGTTTCTTCGTTCTTACCAAGTTTCTGACTTAGAGTAGTCAACTCGCGGCCAGGTTTCGATCTCGGAGCTCGGTATGCATACATATATGCATAAATAGGGTTTATTTAAGGTTTCGTAGAATATCTCGAAGGAATCTTACCTGTAAATGGATGGATTCGTCATTCTTACCAAGTTTCTAACTTAGAGTAGTCAACTCGCGGCTAGATTTCGATCTCGGATCCTGGTACGCATACAATATGCAGAAATATGGTTTGTTTAAGGTTTCGTAGAATATCTAGAAGAAATCTTACCTATAAATGGATGGTTTCGTCGTTCTTACCAAGTTTCTGACTTAGAGTAGTCAACTCGCGGCAAGGTTTCGATTTAAGAGCCTTATACGCATATAATATGCAGAAATATGGTTTGTTTAAGGTTTAGTAGAATATCTAGAAGAAATCTTACCTGATAATGGATGGATTCGTCGTTCTTACCGAATTTCCGAATTAGAGTAGTCAACTGTGGGAAGGTTTCGATCTCGGATCCCGTACGCATACAATATGCAAAAATAGGTATTTTGAAGGTTTCGTAGAATATCTCGAAGAAATCTTACCTGTAAATGGATGGATTCACCGTTCTTACCAAGTTTCTGACTTAGAGTAGTCAACTCGCGGCCAGGTTTCGATCTCGGAGAATGGTATGCATAAAATATGCATAAATAAGGTTTGTTTAAGGTTTCGTAGAATATCTCGACATTGAGCTTCATATTTATCGATTTTGATGATGTATCATGCTAAGTTTGAAGTCAGAACCCTCTCAGAGCTTCTTGGTTCATAGTATGCATGTCGTTATACCACATTTGAAGTTCGAATCGACACTAAGCTTTATATTCATCAATTTCGATGATGTATCATGTTAGGTTTGAAGTCAGAACCCTCTCAGTGCTTCGTGGTTCATAGATTATATGCCATTATACCAAGTTCGAAGTTCGAATCGACATTGAGCTTCATATTTATCGATTTTGGTGATGTATCATGCTAAGTTTGAAGTCAAAACCCTCTCGGAGCTTCTTGGTTCATAGTTTGTATGTCGTTATACCACATTTGAAGTTCGAATCGACACTAAGCTTCATATTCATCAATTTCGATGATGTATCATGCTAAGTTTGAAGTCAGAACCCTCCCGCAGCTTCTTTGTTCATATTTTGTATGTTATACCACATTCGAAGTTCAAATCATCACTTGAGTTTCATATTTATCGATTTCGATGATGTATCCTGCTAAGTTTGAAGTTACTTCATGACCTGTATGACTGGTCGAAATTACTTCATGACCTATGTAACTAGTCGAAATTCAAACCAGAAGCACAAAGAGAAATCACAAAAAACACACCAATTATCGAATTCATTTTTCATTTTCCCGATTCATTCTTATGTATTTTTTGGATTTTTTTATATCAGAATGTCGATAACAATGTCCTAAATTTATTAATATTTTTTTTGGATTTTTTTTTCATGTCAAAAGTTCATAATTAAACCCAATACATGAATTCGTATTAGCACAAAGACAAACACACATGTTTCTCAATCCGTATGAGCATTCAAAATACAATCTCAACTAGTCAAGATCTTTTCCTAATCCGTATGAGTGGATCAAACAGAACGTGGTCCGTCCATCATTTTCATGCGGATTCACTTTTTTTTCTTTCTTTCTCAAAGCATTTGTTTATTCACCAAACCCTCTCTCGAACTCTAATTTCCTATTCATATCTGTTTTTCTCTCTTTCTTCCTCTCCTCTCCTCCACAGATACCGCCGCTGTAATATTTTTGCTGAGAGAAAAAAAAAGAGATCGAGATAGAAAACGAGAGATCGAGGGAGAAAAAGATAGAGAGAGTTTGATTCGAACCACTGATGGTGGTTGATTAGGGTTTTGGTTTAAATCTGGATCTATGTTGCAACCAAGAAGAAAAAGGGGATTTTGCTGTTTTAGATCAAAGAATACAACTGAATCGAAGATAGGGTGTTTACGAATTGGAAGAATAAGCAATTAATTGAAGACGGTAATGAACCTGCTGATGTTGAATAGAAGATGGGTATTTGTTAATCGGGGTTGGAGGATGAATTGACGCTGATGAATAGAGGGCCAGGGAAGAAGAAGATGCAGAAATTGATCTGTTGAGGTCGAAATAACGTGTTGGTGTTCTTGATGATAAAAAGGTCTGATTCGAAATGGGTTTTTGGGTTGAATCTGGAAGATGCAGCAGCGAGAGTTTGATGATGGGGATTTATGAGATTTCAGTAAACACCGATTCAGGGTTTAATGGGTTTGAGAGATTCCTGAAGTTTTTGGAGAAGCTGATGGTTGAAGATTGCTGGTGATTAGAACTGGATGAATTGGTGTTGCTGTGGAGCATTATTGAGAAACAATTGCAGTTGTAGATGAAAATTGTACTGCAGATTATGGATGGAATTGTTGGTGATTCGAAGACGCTGGTGGTTTGTAGTTGAGCATGGGAAAGCAACAGGAAGAATGGGATCTCGCTGCAATTGAAGAATTTGTGTTGCTGCTGCTAGAAATAATGTTTGGGTTGGAGGAGAATAAGTTAGGTTTTTGATGAAATTGAATTCATAGAGAGGAGTTGATGGTTCGATTTGTGATGGGTTCTGTTGATTTGTTGAAGATGAACTCGAGAATGAATTTATGACGGGAAATAGAATTAGGGTTCTGAACTGAGTTGGTATTGGTGTTGTTGGAGAAAGAAATGGGTATTGTCAGTTCTCGAGAAGAAATTGAGAAGAAAGTGCCACTCCTACCGGTTAGTACTATTAGTCGGGGTTGAAATGGTGGATTATCTTGCTTCTGTTGAATTGAAATGGTGGATTATTTCAGATGATATGAATGGTTAAGGATATGTAGTGCTGGTGGTGATTGAAGCAACCTGGTGGTAGTGGTTTTTCCAGAGATGGTGTACTTGCTTTTGGAGGTAATGGGTGTTGGTTCTCCAGTACCGCCAATCCTGCACTTTTTCAGGTGAAATTTTACTGCTCAGAATCTTTATTTCTTGATTTTGTTAAGTTAATTGTAATTGGGTCCTGTTAAATCGGTTCAAGAACTCAGTAATTTGAAATGGTCTATAATATGGAATAGATTGATTGTAATGTATAGCCAACAACTGGATTGTAATGGTGGTGATGCCTTTGTTGGTTGTAATGAGGGTGCATTTCCTGTTTGTCGGCCTCATTCTCAATGGCAATTTATGTTGATTTACCTTGAATTTACCTTGCAGTTTTACAAAAGAGTAGAGCTTGGTCAAGTTGTAGATAGTTTATGGGACTCTTTAGATTTTCTATCCAATATCTCCACTAGTAATTGGCCATATATTTGCATTTGGTACTGTTGTCTCCCAACTTTGTTAAGGCTGTCTTCACACTTACCTGAAAATATGCATATTTTGCTTGATATTAAATTATGCTCCTCTGATTTCGTAATGTGTCAACCTTTGGTGATACTTCTTATTTTCCTGGTTCATTAGCTGGACTCCGTAAGGACAACAATCTGTACATAACCTGCTGTGTTGTGTTCTATGATTGAAGCCTATTATTCTTAGGTTCTTGAAGTTACCAATTGAGTGGAATAGAAAGGAATTGGCTGAGAGGAAGATGCAAAGCCAGGACTTTCATGGATGTGGATTTAGGTACGACTATTTAAGATGTTGTGTATCATAATTTGCTCATTTTACTCTGCCATTTAAAACTTATTGTCCATAATATGTCTGTATAAGACTGCCATCTTTTTCTATGTTGAGGCCAGTAATATCAAATTTTGTTTTTGGACAAATTGCTTAGTTCTCCTGTTAGATACATCATATTCTGTACCTTAGTACAGTTTTACATGCTTTGACGAAAGGCTTCTTAGCAAATACTAGTGTATCACACTCGAATGAGGAAACAAGCTTCATGTGTCATTTTTACGATTTCTATCTAGTTTCACCAATTATTTTGTTGGGAAATGTTTATAGTGAGGTCATTGACCACTACCATTTTTAATTTTGTAAATGCAATATTGAACTGAATTTGCTTCAAGTTTTGACCTCTTGTGCTCTTCCTCTTCCACATTAAATTTTTTAGGAGATGGTCGAATTGGGCACTGCAACTAGGGAAACAACATGTACCTATTTCCAGGGTTAGTCTTCTATTATAGGGGTAAGCAAAAAGAAGAGGGGATATAATTGCAAGTTATCAGTCTTGCAGATGAATTTTTTGTTGTACTGCGAAAAATTGCAACTTTCTAAAATAATTGTGTTGTTTGGTTTTGCAGACAAGAAGATCAGAATTTCAAAGTATAGGATTAATTGGATCCTTCCAAAAGATTGCAAATACTAAGGGTATATCGGGTTTCTACAGGTATGAATCATATGATATCTTTCGATAATTTGATTACGTACGAATTTTTGAATTTGTAATTTAAAGGTGGAAAATGGTTTCTAGTGTTTATAATCTTTCGATAGTCCTGTCACTGTTTGGGGTATGTATGGTAGGGGAAAAGGATCTAGTGTTGCTCGAATTGTTCCTCATGTAGCTCTGCATTATATGGCGTACGAGCAGTATCGTGGATGGATTACACAAGGCTTTCTGGCAGGTTCATTTGCTGGTGGAACCGCAGTTCTTTTTACTTGCCCACTTGATTTAGTACGAACAAAATTAGCTTATCAGGTGATGTACTTACCTGTGGTGGTACATTTTTCTATCTAATGCAATTCTTCACTCCAATGGCTAGGTTTTTACTTTCTATGCAATTTTGGTGTAGGAACGTGTAAGGAAGGCAGTCGCAGCAAAGAAAGCCTGTGTCTGCAGCCAAAAAGAAGGAAGAGTCCAGTGATGATAGCTATGATGAGAGTGATTCCAAGGATATTAATGTTTTAATTTAAAAATATGATTAGGTATTTTTGTTCAATTAAACATAAAGTGAGAGGGATAGTATTGAAACTTCTGTTGGACATGTATTTGAAGAGAGGCTTCCGAGGTTTAAAATCTAACTTTTTTTTAGTGTGTGTTTAGGAAACTTAACTTTTTGTTCAATTATATCACTGCCAATTTTTGAATGTGTGTGTTTAACACTGGCAGGTCAACTTGAGTGAATTACTTTTTGAAATTTGGTTTCAGCTATAATTTTTTTTTCAAAATAGTTTTATGCACACAACTTCTAATAAGAGTTGTGTTCCGTATTTCAACTACACAAACCAGAGGTGGTGAAAGAATGTCTTTACGACATAACTAGGTGTTGTCCAACATAGTTCTATAACTCTAACAATTGTCGTGCAAATCTTATTCATAATAGTAATAAGAGTTGTTACAGATTTCTACAATACACATCCTAGGTTGTCTAAGATAGTCCTTCAACTTATACAAGTGTTGTCTTACATATTTCTACAATACACATCCTAGGTTGTCTAAGATAGTCCTTCAACTTGTACAAGTGTTGTGTTACATATTTTTACGATACGCATCCTTTGTTGTATAAAATAGTCCTACAACACAAGCAAGAGTTGTGTTAGGCTTTCAAAAAAAATCGAAAGAGAATCACAACTTTGGCAAAATATTGTCGAAGCATGAATCACATCACCATTTACAATACTTAGTCAAGTATTGTAGAAAAGCTTGGACTTTCTACAATACCCCACCTACACAATACACAAAAAAGCGTTGTAGTAGGGGTACTACAACCCTAATACAGTGTTGTAAATGATGATTTTTCCCGTAGTGAGAGTTGTATTACTACTGTTATTGTTGTCTCATTAAAACCCTTGCCGAGTAACAAAACTCAGTGGGAAAAAGTAACCTCGGTGATGAAAAAGAGTACAACACAGTCATCATTGCATCGTTGGATACTCCCCCTGATGATGAAATATCCCCATGATTTGCATTTATGGTATTATTGTTGTCTCATTAATTAAAAACCTTTCAGAGTAACGAAACCCAGTGGGAAAAAGTAACCTCGGTGAAGGAAAAAAGTTCAACATACCATCTGATGCTCCCCTGATGCATGACAATTTCTTTAGTCTATTACAGTCATGGAAATGCACAATACCTTTAGTCCCATGGAGTCACGGAAGTTCGGACAATCTCTTTAGTCCTATACTTCTCACATGTTTTTCAAATGTGGCCTTAGGTAATGGCTTAGTAAATAAGTCGCCGCATTATTGACAAAGAATCCGACATACAGAAATTCCAACATGTAGAAATCATCATGGCCAAAGCTAAACAATCTACTACAGGCTATTAATTACCAAGTGCAGCTGTCTTTACTTGTTTTATGTGAGACCATTCTTATAGGCATCTATATGATCCACATATCTTTTGGATCGTAAACATTAATTCACTGCCATGAGGTAACATGCACACGTGGCTACTGTCACGATTGGAGACTCTTCTCAGACCCCCCACCCCATGTTGATAAAGTTTCCGCGACGGAGTCAAGCTTTTCCAATAGAGTATCATTTTGTTGAAATTATTAGTTTCGCATTGTATAGGAAGTCTAAGATTTTTCAGTTTATAAACCTTAGATAATTTTAATTTTTTAAGTCAGTTTTCGAGATTAGTTAGGCTCATGAACTTCAATATGGTATCAGAGTTCAACTTCAAGTCAGTTAACTACACCTCTATTTTGCGTCACCTGACTTATTGTCCACGTGCAGACCCGATTAGACCTAACAAGGCTCGTTAGTTAGGCCCATAGACTTCAATACATTTCTTAATTGGGAATCTTATTATTTTAAAGGCGAGTTTGGTATTACAGGGAGTTTTGGAAAAGTGCTTTGTGTTGTGCGGTGAAAATAAAGGGGCATGAGGTTTTTTTCGTCCGCGTCTGTGAAGCATTAATTGTCGTTGGATTGATTCTCGGTAGAGGTGAATTCTCCCAGGTGAACTCTTGATGCATGTGGTTTGCCACTTCGATTGTGTCATAAGGAGTTTCGTGGTTTCTTCCATAAATCAAATCATTTCTTGCTAGCAACGGTGCCCATAGACTAATGCAAAAAAAAGTTGTAGCAATTGTGGGGTTTTTTTTTTTATCAGGAGTAGTTGGTTTATGGTGGTTCATGGCGTTACGGGATGAGGTCTTCGGTGCATGAAAGCTGGTTCTGCTTTATGGTGGCTAAATAGTAGACCCCAAACTTCTTGCGCATAAGGACATGTGAGAAGAATGTGTTCAGTTGTTTGTGGAGATAGTTTACATCTAGGACATAAATCTAAGGGGGTGAGGTGAATTTTATGTTATAGGGTGAGGTAGCACCACTATCTATCCACCACCCATCGGATCCACCAACCATGTGGAACACTGGATCAGAGACCATGGCAAATGAAACGTCACCCACAGTATTAGCTTGTGCGTTATTCTTTTCCTTGTTAAACCTGCAATTCTTAGCCATGTGGTTTGGTTTACCACAGGTATAACAAAGAAACTCAGAATTGGAATTCTGTCAATTTTTCGATGGGTGTTGGTTCTTGTTTTGATTAGGCCTTCCTCCTTTTTTTTGGTTCGGGTTAGGTTTCATATCCCTTTTCTTAGGTTTCAAACTCAGATGAGTCTTATTGTTAGAAACAATGAGAATCTCTTCCTTCTTATCTTGTTTCCGAGCTTCTTCCTCAACCCTGAGCTTAATTAACAATCGGAAACACGCTTCCACACAATTGTGTGGGTTATTACAACTATTCGTGTCCAAGGCTATCTTCACTACACATCTGTATGTCATTAAAGCATTAGATTAGATTCTGATATTAGCTTTAATCTCAAAACAAAAACCAAAAACTGAATCATCATCATCATCATCATTATCAGTGAGAGACTTATAATCAAGCAAACAAGCGTGTTCGTATATTGATTAGTGTGTTTATATCTTTACTTGCAACATTCGCATGCGTAAGAGCTATAATGACTTAGTCCAGAAATCGTTTCTATGCATTGTGAGGGACCAGAAAGTTTATTAATCAAACCAGAAAAGTTTAATCAATTTTTTATGCGTTTTGCACATTATCGATACACCAGCAGGTAGGGGTGTTCATGGTCGGTTTTGGTTCGGTTTCAAGCCAAACCAAAACCGAAACCAATACTATCGGTTTCTAAAAATTAAAACCAAACCAGAAAAGTTTAACCATTTCTTTATGCGTTTTGCACATTATTGATACACCAGCAGGCCACGATACAGCCATTTCATATTATTCTAATGTGGCTATTTCAATTGCATATGTGATGTTGACAGTGCAACTGTGCTTAATTAAATACAAAATGCTTTGCGCATTGCATAGTTTATTCCCGAGCGAGGGTTCTCCTTCCCGGAGTGTTCTCGCAACGCCCAAGAAAATATTCAACAATGATATGCATCCAAATTTCTTGGTTGTGTGTGTGGAGGACAAATTTTATTAATCAAACCAGGACATCTTGGTATGGAAGTCAGGGTATTTAGATTGGATTCATCAGAAATGGAGTGGGTTGAAGTCGAAAGTTTGGGGAAGTATATGTTGTTCATAAGCGAGACTTGTTAGAAACAATGAAGAAATAATGAAATCGGATCTCAAATAGCTGAGTCGCGGACTAGGTCGCTATCTTTAAGGTATTTCGCAACTCTGCCTCTTGATTATGCTAGCAGTCAAAAATTTGTCGGACACCTATGGTAGGCCCTAAAGATGGGTAAATTATATGGCCTACGGTAATACCGCAAGTGCACGGTGTCTTGGTTGTAGAATGAGGCACGCATACGAGTTTAACCACGGAGACTTGTGGTGCTCTAGTGATCTAAGGCTTCTTCTTAACTGAATTCCAAAGTGATAAGGTAACAACAGATGGTAACACACAGATATTTTGCGCGAAACAGCTGATTTGTAGTGAAATAAACTTAAACTAAGGAAAGCAAGTGACAAAAGGGTGCTTGGGTCTTCATTCCACCACTTGGTTCCTAGTATGTGTTCAACTAGATTGAGGTTTCTTGTTCCTATGGTAGACAAGTGAGGTGTGTCAATTCCATCACCTAGCTAAGGAGTTTCTCCTTGTGATATTTCAATGTTCAGCTAGGGTACTAACCTGAGAGCATTAGTTATCTAATCAAGTATAACTAATCAAAGGAATTAGCCTATAATTCTAAAGCTTGAGCTGCAAAGATACCTAACCCAAGTTTAACCTAACTACAATGCATCCATGGCATTGGCATGCATTGTGAGAGAAGAGAGTTAGTTGCTAGGATTGAAATTATCTTTAAATTTAGGCACTCAAGACAACACAAACTGAGTTGAATTCATACATGGAATTAGGGTTTCATGAAACCCTAGCAAACTAAATTAAAACTGAAAAATAACAGAAATTAAATCTAATTGACAAGACTTTGGCTAATCAAAGCGTAACTAAAATCATGTTCTCCCTCTTCTATTTATACATGCAAACATCAATCCCCAAACCAAACCCTAATTTTGAAAAACAGAATTTAAAGATAAAATAAATCAAAACAAGCGCACCCATACTACGACATTCGCACTCCTCTCTTGTCTAATCTACTCTGCTACTTCATGCTTCGATTGTTGTGGAAACCTAACCCTAGTTCTTCCTATTTCTCACTCGGCCCTCTAGGAAAGAAGCTAGGGAAGAAATAGAGAGAAGCTAGGGAGAGAAGGTGGTTCGGTTGGTGTCGGGAAGGAGAGATGGTGGCGGAAGTGATGTTGCGAGAGAGTTTGGTGGGGGATGGGTTTTGCGAGCTCAAAGGAAGAAAGAAGAGAAGAAAGAGAAGAAGAAGAGGAGAAATGAGTTGGTTCGATGGGGTATAGGGTGTAGGGTGATTCTGCTGTGGGGCGGAGACATCAATATTTGATGAGGCAGGCGCAGCGAGCGTTGGATGAAGAGCAGGCGAAATCTGAACGGCTCAGGATATAGGCATCTTCGGTGTTGAGCGGGAGCGGCAATCTTCGATGGAGTGGAGGCAGCGACCGTTGGATCTAGGGTAGATCGAATCTCACGGCCTGAATGAGACGGACTCGGATCCGGGTCGTGGGTAGCTTTAGCACATATCTTCCTTGTTGGGTTGCAGCCCCGATTCGGTGTGGGCTTTGACTATCTGCTCCATAGATTCTCGACTCAATTCTTCGCTCTTTGGCTCTCAATTTCTCCGAGCTTTATTTATTACCTAAAAACACAAAATTAATTAATACAAATATTTATTCTTGAAAAGAGAAAACACGAGAACTGGGATAATATCCCGAGTTATAAGCGCAAAAAGATGAGTAAAATGCCAATAAAAGGTGTATAAATATGCACTATTTGGCACTCATCAAATACCCCCAAACCTGATTTTACTTGTCCTCAAGTGAAACAGTAAATTAGGAAATCCTAACTATACCACCTGTCGTAGGTCTCTCGAATGCATTTAGCGTATGCACTAAGCCTTTAAACCCCTAGGTGTCCCTAGTGGACGAGTTGTAGTCTCGTGAGGGTTTACCAGAGGTGTACCCACAAAACCTTCTCCAACTTCCAGTGTAAAAGAGTCTCAAGCCTCCAACAAGCTATGAGGACATAGAGTTTCTGCATGCTAGTAACAGAAGTTAGAACTATCGAAGAACGCTTTCTCATCCTTAAGTGCTGAGCGAGAAGTAACCATACCATATGAAAGAATTCGTATTCGATTGTGATCATAAGTCTCAACTTCGCCTCACCATTAGGGTTTTATGATAATTGCACTCAAAAAGATCGCTTTTAGTCTCTCATGTGTGCAGGCGGGGAATAAAGAGAGAAATCCGCACATGTTGTAGGTAAGAAGGATAACCTTCCGAAATAAAACTGAGACTCCACAAAAGTGTGGACAAAAAGAATCTTTTTCTAATGATCTCTAAGAAGGAAAATCAACCATTAGCAAGGGGTGGAGTACTCACTCACTTCTCACCCGATCGACCCAATTAATATCACTCTCTCAAAAGAAACCATAGAAACGTCTTCAATCTTCGGTCTTCTGGTCTTCAAATGTTGATGACGAACTTCTAAACTTCACAAAACTTGACAATTTTTAACTTTTCTACTCAAATTCCTTGTTGTTTGGATTTTCTTCTTGAACTCTCTTTACCATGGTGGTAGCAAAAATAAACTATAATATTTTTTTTTTTTTTTTTTTTAATAAGTGAAAATAAAAATACAAATACAAATAATGAAACAAAAAACACCATGGACAAAGGACTTTATCACTCAATTTTTCCACAACTTGTATTGTCTTGATTTTATAAATTTTATTAATTCTCATCCTATTTTCTTTTCTTTGTTTTGTTGCACATAAACCTTGGACTATATCAATTTTTCTTTCCATATTCGATTCTCGCTCCGGTTGCTTGACGATGATGTGTTTCTATGGGTCTTGCTTGATTGAGAGAGAGAGTGATGCTAACGGCAAATCGGTATTTAGAAGGAGTTTTCATCTTTAGACGTCACCCTCATGATTGACAAAAACTAGCACTCAAGAGATCAAAAGTAGTCTTTGAAATTGGTGCGAAGTTGGGTAGCTCACCATTCCTACCCGGAATTTACGTACGGTGACACACACTCTAACATGACTTTTCTAGAAAGTTGCAAAAAATTGAAGGTTGGTGCCTCACTTGATGTAAAATGGGTAGTCTCCACTATGGGTGATCACAATTCTACTACCGAATATCTAAACAACACCTAATTCGCCCTCCGGTATGGTTAAATCCAACTTTAACGCTCTAATCAACTAAGGAACCCGATTGCGTTTTCCTACTTCCAAGTTCTGTTATTTCGGTCGAATCTCTATGTAAACATAGCTAAAAGCATGCTAGTGACTCTAAAATCTCTAAAAGTTGGAGGTTTTTATTTGCAAAAAGTTTTTGAATTTTTTTTTTTTTTTTTTTTTAAGATGAAAATAAAAGGTAAAATAAAAGACTAAAAACTCTAAATGCAAAAATATGCAAATGCACCCCCAAACCTAAATCAAACATTGTCCTCAATGTGTCTTCATATAGAAAAAATTTAAACAGTCACATACCACGAGAACTATCTTCGATAAAAGAAAAGGGAAGAGATTTAGGATATCTAATGAGCACGGTTAGAGCTTCACTAGTCAAGGATAGAATCCAATCATTCTCATTGGAGATCATATCGGATTAGCATAATATATGTGCAAGAAGACTCAACCGTTTCAAGAAAAGAAAAATTTTAACAAGTCCTACTAGATTATATACAAAAATTTACCATACACTAACAATCTAAAGAGTTGAGGATCAACCCAATAGAAAATATGAACAAACATAAACATTCTTAAAAATGGGCTTTGGTTTGTGTGGGAATTTGGTTTATTGGGCTTCATTTGGTTTATGTGGGAATGCAATTTGGTTTATGTGGGAATGCAGATTGTGTGGGCTTTAGCCCAGGTTATGAAAATGCACGGCCAGATTATGAAAATGCACGCCAGTATGAACATGTGCAGCCCAGTTGTGTTGAGTTGGGCTCGATTCGGTTTGTTCCAGCCAGATCGGGTTCAGGTGGGCTGGTTTGGTGTAAGCCGAGGTGTTCAGTTAGCCTAGTGGTTGGGCTTCATGTGTAAGACCAGGTGGGTGGGCTTCGGTGAGACACTGGTCGGTCCCCACTATGAAGGCTTGTTTTGGGTGTGGCTCACAGGTTATGCTCTCGACCCAGGTTGAGGGCTTGGTGAGCACACGGCTCGCGTAGTTTTCACAAAATTGACACATGACAAAAATTGACACGGCTGAGCCTGGTTATGTGCGACTTAGTTTATGCAGTCTAGTGAGGCACAATTCACAACACAAATCACACACAATTTCGAGCACTCGGGGTGCTTTGCACATCACGGCTTAGGATGGCAAAGAGCAACACAACACACAACTCCAAAGAAGGGTTGGCAGATCACAACACAAAGACACGGCTATAGATCAACTCCACAGCTTCGTGGGCTGGATTGAGCACGGGGTAAACATGCATAGAGTGAGCAATTATAGCTGGGCTTTGTGATCACACACAACATCATTGAGTTAAGCCCTCATGGTAATTTGCCAATGAAGAGCAACAATTCAACAAATCTATCTAAATTATCACAGGGAATGAGCAAACTACAAGGATTCAAATGAGCAATGTTGGTTGACAGGGGCTGATCATGCGAAGGGGTTTGTCATGACTTGGCTCAGCCGGCTTGAGTAGTCACGGTTTGCTTAACCAGGCTCAACAAGCTAGTTGACAGCAGGTCTGTCAGCAGGGTTGTATCATGCAATCATGCCAATAACTTTAAGGTTCACAAGGTCATGTCAACTGGGTTACAATGGTTATGCGGCTAGCTTCAGTGTTGACAAAAGTTATGCGGCTACACTAACCTAGGCTAACCAGGCAGCACAAGCTCAACAGCTTCAGGGGCTGGAGCTGTGCACAATTC
Organism: Papaver armeniacum; assembly: GCA_023531295.1. Lineage (NCBI taxonomy): Eukaryota > Viridiplantae > Streptophyta > Magnoliopsida > Ranunculales > Papaveraceae > Papaver > Papaver armeniacum. The sequence goes on from JAJJWW010016202.1 coordinate 47,632, forward strand.
ACAGCTGAACTACAGCTCAATTCACCCAAAACACGGATTTCATGTATATTTGCACAGCAATTGAATTATCGAGCAAGCAAGGTGGTTACTCTGTCATGCAATGCAATGGGTCTATCCAGGGCATTCATGGGATGGTTATAGCTCAAACTCACAGGGCTAGTTCACACAAGCTTATGCTCAGGTCTCGGGGTTACACACAACACAAGTCAACGAGTCTCTACAAGGTTTGTGGTGAGGCTCCATGACTTCCAGTGGGCTGGAGGGGTTTTCTCAAAGCAATGGGGCAGACAATGGCTCAAGGGGAAGTTTAGGCTTACCTCAAGAACCCAGGCTTTTCCTTGGGTTGGCTCAGCTTTTCCACTTGCCTGCTAACTCAACAAGCAAATTTTAGTACCCAGACTTGCTCAACGAATCATTACAAAGTCAGCTAACCTAGATGAGGGTTTAACAATGATCACTCGAAAGTCACAATGAAGTGGGTTGTTGTGACTCAAGCTTGATTAAGTGCTAGTGCTAGTCTTTGTTCTTTGAATCGACTGGGGTCAAAAATGACAAGTGATACTAAGCTGCAGCCACAGATGCTTATAGCTCAGATCAAACAGCCAAGATGCAGATGAGATTAATCAAATGCAAGAATACATGGATTATACTAAGCTACAAATGTAAATAAGTGACGCTACTAGTTAAGTACACTATAAGTTATACTAAGCTAAAGCTAAGTTACACTATGATGCATATATACAGGGGAAGTAGAAAAAACAGTGAAGATGTAAACAATAGAGAATAACTACATTACACTAATACAGGGTTAAAGATGACAATGCACGGTGAGTATGTACAGGGGATAGAATGAAATTTCGAAAAAAGCAAGCAATGAATCACAGGGCACACGCCAAGTCCCCGGCAACGGCGCCAAAAACTTGGTAGGCCCGGAAGATGGGTAAATTATATGGCCTACGGTAATACCGCAAGTGCACGGTGTCTTGGTTGTAGAACTGGGCACGTACGAGTCGAACCACAGAGACTTGTGGTGCTCTAGTGATCTAAGGCTTCTTCTTAACTGAATTCCAAAGTGACAATGTAACAACAGATGGTAACACAGATATTTTTGCGCCGAAACGGCTGATTTGTAGTGAAATAAACTTAAACTAAGGAAAGCAGTGACAAAAGGGTGCTTGGGTCTTCATTCCACCACTTGGTTCCTAGTATGTGTTCAACTAGATTGAGGTTTCTTGTTCCTATGGTAGACAAGTGAGGTGTGTCAATTCCATCACCTAGCTAAGGAGTTTCTCCTTGTGATATTTCAATGTTCAGCTAGGGTACTAACCCAGAGCATTAGTTATCTAATCAAGTATAACTAATCAAAGGAATTAGCCTATAATTCTAAAGCTTGAGCTGCAGCATACCTAACCCAAGTTTAACCTAACTACAATGCATCCATGGCATTGGCATGCATTGTGAGAGAAGAGAGTTAGTTGCTAGGATTGAAATTATCTTTAAATTTAAGCACTCAAGACAACACAAACTGAGTTGAATTCATACATGGAATTAGGGTTTCATGAAACCCTAGCAAACTAAATTAAAACTGAAAAATAACATAAATTAAATCTAATTGACAGCACTGGCTAATCCAGGCGTAACTAAAATCATGTTCTCCCTCTTCTATTTATACATGCAAACATCAATCCCCAAAACCAAACCCTAATTTTGAAAAACAGAATTTAAAGATAAAATAAATCAAAACAAGCGCACCCATACTCTGATTCGCACTCCTCTCTTGTCTAATCGGCTCTGCTACTTCATGCTTCGATTGTTGTGGAAACCTAACCCTAGTTCTTCCTATTTCTCACTCAGCCTCTAGGAAAGAAGCTAAGGAAGAAATAGAGAGAAGCTAGGGAGAGAAGGTGGTTCGGTTGGTGTCAGGGAAGGAGAGATGGTGGCGGAAGTGATGTTGCAGAGAGTTTGGTCGGGGGATGGGTTTGCGAGCTCGCGTAAGAGAGAAGAAAGAAGAGAAGAAAGAGAAGAAGAAGAGGAGAAATGAGTTGGTTCGATGGGGTATAGGGTGTAGGGTGATTCTGCTGTGGGGCGGAGACATCAATATTTGATGAGGCAGGCGCAGCGAGCGTTGGATGAAGAGCAGGCGAAATCTGAACGGCTCAGGATATAGGCATCTTCGGTGTTGAGCGGGAGCGGCAATCTTCGATGGAGTGGAGGCAGCGACCGTTGGATCTAGGGTAGATCGAATCTCACGGCTGAATGAGACGGACTCGGATCCGGGTCGTGGGTAGCTTTAGCCCATATCTTCCTTGTTGGGTTGCAACCGATTCGCGCGTGGCTTTGGCTATCTCGCTCCATAGATTCTCGACTCCAATTCTTCGCTCTTTTGGCTCCTCAATTTCTCCGAGCTTTATTTATTACCTAAAAACACAAAATTAATTAATACAAATATTTATTCTTGAAAAGAGAGAAAACACAGAATGCGGGATAATATCCGAGTTATAAGCGCAAAAGATGAGTAAAATGCCAATAAAAAGGTGTATAAATATGCACTATTTGGCACTCATCAACCTATGGGATAAAACAGCTGATTCACTCTCTTGTTCAATTTCTCTGCACCTTGAGAAATCGAACCAACTATAACTCTTTCTTTCTTATCTTGCTCAGAACTCAATAGATGTAAAAACAATCTGTTTTTCATCCTCTGTAAAAAAACAGGTCTTATAAAACTCAAGAGAATTAATCAACTTTAATGAAAATAAATTTTGAGTAAATACACTCAATTAACCTTCCGTAACGGTTAGGAAAACAAAATATAATTGCCTAAATTAATGAAATTAATTAAAAATATTAAGTTGACAAAAAACGTTTTTGGAAATCAGAAGTTAAATATGCAAAAACATTTTGAAATCAGCAGACCTCCCCGCTCTCCCGGATTTTATTATATATATATATATATATATAAATATACCTATTCAAATGCATGGGGTGAGACTTGAACCCAAGTCTATAGTGTGGGAGCCCAAAATAATACCACCACACTATCTCTCTAAGTTTTGTATAATATTACAAAACAATGTTTTTAAATATATATCCTAACAATCCCCCACTTATATTTCCAAAAACATTGAGCAAGGTGCCTTTCGACTTGAACCTCTACATCGTGTTAAACTTTCTAAGTATTAGGTAACTAGAGTGACTCGCGTCTTGAACTCTAACTAATACTAGATTATTCAACACACACAACTATATGTAGAGTAAAGTTCTTAAGTTCGCACATTAAGGCCATGTGCTTATCCCTTTCTTAACGAACAATCTAGAGAAGTGCCCAAGTTCTCATAGAAGGCGGACATACCTTCACATTCGTATAGGTGAGTCTATCACTCCTGTGTATCCCACTCTAACTTAAGAGCTATAGACATCAACAAGAGTTTAAACACTCAACCTGTTTCCCACTTCAGGATATCATGCTATGGGAGTGCATGACTCTATCATATCATTTGTAACTCGTCAGTTCCTTTGAACCTATCTAGGTTGGGTATCCATTACAAATGACTCAACTTCTCACGTGCCCAAGTCCCATACTTCTAGAAAATTTCCATACCTTTTCTCTAGCTAACCCTTTCGTCAAAGTGTCAGCTATATTTCCTTCGAGATCTTACATGATCTATTCTTACAACACCCGTTGTGAGAAATTCTCTAACCGTGTCGTGCTTTCGACGTATATGTCGATTCTTATTGTTTTTATAACAATTATCTACTACTCCGATAGTCGGAAGCGGTACTATCGCAGTAGATCAAAGTGGCTAGTATTGGTTTTCCCATACTTTGGAATGTCCGACAACAGACATTTTCAGCCATCCTTCCTCTTCACTAGCTGCTTTCTATGCTATCAATTCAAGCTCTCCATCGTAGATTGGGCTATAATTGTCTGTTTCTTTGATCTCCAAGATACAACGCCCAAAGCAATAGTAAAAACATATCCTTGGTGGACTTGGAATCATACGAAAGAATGTTCCAATTAGCATCGCTAAATCCTTCAAGGACCAGCGGAATACCTTTGATAGTGTAATCCTAGGTTTGTGGTTCTTTCAGATACCGCATAACCCTCTCAACAGCATCCCGGTGTTTCAAACTAGATTAATGTAAACCCGCATTAACTCCCATCGCATACGCAATGTCTGGTCTAGTACAATCACTGCATAACGCAGATTGCCTATTATACTAGTATATTCAGATTGTCTAACACTTTCTCCGGTGTTCCTTAACAATTTCAATAAAGTAGGATCAAAAGGAGTACAACAGGGTTTATAATCAAAATATTCATACTTCTTTAGGATTTTTTCAATGTAGTGAGATTGATCCAAACAAATACCACTATTAGTTCTAGTTATTTTGATTCCCAAGATTACACTAGCTTCACCCAAATCTTTCATGTCAAAATTCGAACTAAGCATGCTTTTAGTTTCATTGACAACAGATAAACTGGAACCAAATATTAGCAAATCATCCACATACAAGCAAACAATCACACATACATCATTCTCAGATTTATAGTAGATGCATTTGTCACCCTCATTTATTCTGAAGTTACTTGAAATCATTAAATTATCAAATTTCTCATGCCATTGTTTAGGAGCTTGTTTCAAACCATAAAGAGATTTTTCTAGCTTACATACTTTATGTTCTTGTCCAGGAATTACAAAACCTTCAGGTTGTTCCATGTAAATTTCCTCTTCTAGTTCACCATTCAAAAAAGCAGTTTTAACATCCATTTGATGAATAACAAGATTATGAGCAGCAGCAACAACAATCAAAACACGTATAGATGTTAATCTAGTAACATGAGAATAAGTATCAAAAAAGTCTACGTTCTCTCGCTGCCTATAACCTTTGGCAACCATTCTAGCCTTATGCTTATCTATTGTTCCATCGTGTTTGAGTTTCCTTTTCAAGACCCATTTACAACCTATTGTCTTACAACCAGAGGTAAATCTACATAACTCCAAGTTCCATTAGACATGTGAGAATCCCATTCATTATCTACTGCTTCTTGCCGAAAACCAGACTTCTGTGAGAACTAAACGCCTCTTGTAAATTAGAAGGTTCTTCTTCTATAGCGTAAAATTCAAAATCAGGATTTTTATCTTTTGTCTCAGTCCTAGCTCTTTTACTGCATCTAGGTTCAAATTCAGTGATCCTAGTTTCTTCACTTCTAGGTTCTTCTAATCTAGACTCAGAATCAACACTAGGTAAAGTGCTAGGTGTTGAACCCCCACTATTACCCCCACTAATTCTAGATTTAAAAGGAAATCTATCTTCAAAGAAGTCAACATCAACAGATTCAATAATAACCTTATTATTAATATCAAAAAACCTATAAGCTTTAAAGTTTTGAGCATAACCAATAAAAACACATTCATAAGCTCTACTTTCTAACTTATGTCTTTTAGGATCAGGTTTCCTAACAAAAGCCAAACAGCCCCAAACTCTAAAATAAGATACATTAGGTTTTCTATTTCTCCAAAGTTCATAAGGAGATATCATGGTTTTATTATTGGGAATGCGATTCAAAACATGGCAAACAGTCAACAAACATTCACCCCACCAATGAGAAGCGACAGAACTAAGCAAACAAGCAAAGTAAGTTCGGTGGTGTGCGATTCTTTTTTTCAGCTTTTCCATTCATTTGAGGATTATATGGGCAGGTTCTTTCATGTATTATGCCATTAGTTTGATAAATTTCAAAGTAAAAGGAGCAGAATCATATTCAGTGCCTCTATCACTACGAAACCTCTTAATTTTTCTACCAAATTGATTTTCAATTTCAAAGAATAAAAATTTTAAACTTTACAATAACTTCATTCTTATGGCTCAGCAAATAAACATACGTATAATTAGAACAATCATCAATGAACGTCATAATATATCTCTTCCCATTTCTAGTTAGGATACCTTCATATTCACACAAATCAGAATGTATTAAGTCTAGTGGTTGGGATTCTCTTACAACACATTTATGTGAAGTCTTAGTTATTTTTGCTTGACTGCAGTATTCACATTTTTCAAATTCATTTTCAGAAAATTCAGGAAGGACACCTAACTTGCTCATGTTATTTACTAACTTTTTACCCACATTAAGCTTAAAAATTCCATCAGTAACATAACCTTTTCCTACAAAATTCTTATTCTTAGTTATAGTGTAAACATCAGACCCAATAGTTTGATACAACCCAAGCCTTGTTGAGAAGATAGTAGGAAACAAGGTTCTTCCTCATTTATGGAGTGTGAAGAACATCTTTCAGCATGAGTGTCTTCCCAGAAGTAAACTTCAATTCTACCGTACCAGAACCTTTCACCACAGTGCTGTGAGAGTCTCCCAACAACACTTTCTTATCCTTGGTTTCAACATAAGTCTTAAACATGGACCTATCAAAACAACAATGACGCGAAGCACCACTGTATATCCACCACCCATCAGATCCACCAACCATGTAGAACTCTGGATCAGAGACCATGACAATTATAACGTCACCCACAACATTAGCTTGTGCGTTATTTTTTTCCTTGTTAAACCTGCAATTCTTAGCCATGTGGTTTGGTTTATTACAGACATAACAAAGAAACTCAGAATTGGAATTCTGTCCATTTTTTGATGGGTGTTGGTTCTTGTTTTGATTAGGCCTTCCTCCTTTCTTCTGGTTTGGGTTAGGCTTCATATCCTTTTCCTTAGGTTTCAGATTAGGATGAGTCTTATTGTTAGAAACAATGAGGATCTCTTCCTTCTTATCTTGTTTCCGAGCTTCTTCCTCAACCCTGAGCTTAACAATCAAACTTTCAAGAGAAAATTCTTTAGTCTTGTGACGCAAGTATTACGAAAATCTTTCCGCCTAGGTGGTAACTTGTCAATCATTAGAAACTTGAAATTGTTCATCGACTTTCATACCTTGACACAATTTAGTGGTAAATTTTTTGAAGTTCATGAGCCTGTGCAACAACTGACCTATCATCCACCATTTGGTATCTCAAATACCTGAGCTCACAACATACTTCTTTGATCCAGCACCACCGTGTCGATTTTTTCTGTAATGCATCCCACACATCTTTAGCAGTTCAAAAGTTGAATAATACTCATATAAATCATCAGATAATGCGTTAAGAATGTAGTTTTTGCAATCAAAGTCGTCATCGATCCATTTGTCAATGGCCTTTTGTTTCTCCTCAGCAGTTTGAGAAACAACATCTTTGGCACCATCGGAAGGAGATGGATCGATGAGACAGCACCATCATCAAGATCAAAAGATCGCCAGTCTTGATCTTATCGGAGTAGAAGTTTTATCAGAAGCAGGTTCCATGGTTCCAGGATGAACACTCGACACAATCATATGCGACTTCATGAGTTTGAGATAAAAAGAACATCTTGACTTCCATCTTTTGAAATGCACCCTTCAAATTCAATGGCTTGTTGGTATCATCAAACGCTTCCTTTCAACCTCCATAAGCAAAATCTAATACCTTAAAATTGTTAGAAACAATGAAGAAATAATGAAATCGGATCTTAAATATTTGAAGTCGCGGACTAGGTCACTATATTTAAGGTATTTCGACTACGCACTCTTGATTGTGCTAGCAGTCAAAAAATTGTCGAAAACCTATGGGATCAAACAAATGATTCACTCTCTTGTTCGATTTCTCTGCACCTTGAGAAATCGAACCAACTATAACTCTTTCTTTCTTATCTTGCTCAGAACTCAATAGATGTAAAAACAATCTGTTTTTTCATCCTCTGTAAAAAACCAGTCTTATAAACTCAAGAAAATCAATCAACTTTAATGAAAATAAATTTTGAGTAAATACACTCAATTAACCTTCCGTAACAGTTTAAACGGGAAAAATATAATTGCCTAAATTAATGAAATTAATTAAGAATATTAAGTTGATAAAAAACGTGTTTGGAAATCAGAAGTTAAATCTGCAAAAACATTTTGAAATCAGCAGACCTCCCAAGACCCCCAAGGCCCCGCTCTCCCGGATTTTATTAAGTATATATAAATATATAAATATACCTATTCAAATGCATGGGGTGAGACTTGAACCCAAGTCTATAGTGTGGGAGCCCAAAATAATACCACCTCACTATCTCTCTAAGTTTTGTTTAATATTACAAAACAATGTTTTTAAATATATATCCTAACAAGACTTCGTGTTCCTCGGCGATTGCTCCGGATAGTAAGATCGAAAACATGATCTGTTTTCCTAGAGTGTGTCTGAATGAGGAAGGGATTTTATTATATTCACTTGAAACATGTAGTTATCACTCTTCTTCCGGAAAGAATTATCAACATTCTTTTTACAGTTTTTATGCCTGGCATTTTTAGGGGAGACCCCAAGAGAATTAGGGGCGACACTAAAAGACAAAAAAGGTCGCCCAAACCTAAAAAAAGCCATCCCTTATCTCAAATTTTTCGAAATGACAATTATGCCCTCCATAATCGGTAGTTAAGTCTACAATCGGGAGAAATTTGTTATATAGAGGAGATTCCATTTTCACATGATTGAGAACAACCAGAATCCGTAGTTTCATGCTGTTTATTGCCTACCGATTGTACAATCGGTAATTTCATGATGTTTATTGCCTCCCGATTATGGTAGTAATAAACCAATAGGAATTTTAGATTTCTTTGTTTTCACGATCGGTAGTTTCATGATGTTTATTGCCACCCGATTATGGTAGTGGCCCCAAATTCGAAATTTTCAAAAACCAATAGGAATTTTAGATTTCTTTGTTTTCACAATCGGCAGTTTCATGATGTTTATTGCCTACCGATTGTACAATCGGTAGTTTCATGATGTTTATTTCCTCCCGATTGTACAATCGGTAGTTTCATGATGTTTATTGCCTACCGATTGTACAATCGGTAGTTTTATGATGTTTATTGCCCACAATCGGCAGTTTCAGGATCTTCCCTTCTTCTTCATCTTCATCTTCCATCAACCAAACCCATATACAAATCTTCAACTTTGATTTTCCAAAAAAATTGTTGACTCTACCAGGGAAAAGACGACTATAAATGATGTTTAAACTTAAACCCATCATTGTGTTGTGTGATTTGATTGTTATATTAGGTTAGAAATCGAAAATTATGATTTCTGTGTTTTTTGTCGGCAAGGTTGTAACATGCATATCTTGCCGACTTTTCATTACAGCCATGGCGGCGACTGTAAAGTTTTCAACAGCCAGCAGAGTATTTTTTGAATACCTTGCCGGCCAAAAACAGCCGGAAGGGTATTTTTTGAATACCTTCTTAGGCCCGATAAATTTTTTATGTCATCTCGTATGTCAAAAAACAAAAGTCGGCAAGGTCGACGATGAAGATCATGCCGGCCACTTTTGGCCGGCGAGGTCGACGATGAAGATCTTGCCGGCCACTTTTGGCCGGCATGATCTTCATTAGTCGACCTTGCCGGCTTTTCATACTTTCATAATCGAAAGTGTTGATTTATTCTTTGATTTTGAGTATGATTTCATATAAGCGATTTGCAATCCCTTTTAGATGTATTTCGGTTGTGTGCTTCATTTTCGTTGCAAGAGATATTCTCAAAAAAAAAAAAAAAAAAATATCATCAAAAATCATCCCACAAAAGTTCAATCAAAAACAAAATTTCATAACTTAAAATTCATAAGTTAATCTATTCAATCAATTTAAACTTAATTAATTAATCTAATCAAAATTTTAGTGTTAATTAAACGAGGACAATTTTGCCATTTTGAAAATATTTGGTTAAGGGGTGACCTCTTTTACTTCAAAATGACCCTATTTTGTCTCATTGGGTATACCCCAATTAGTTTGGGTATAACCCAATCAAGCCGGGAAAAAAAAAAATAGGTAGTTACTTCTTACCTTATTTCCGAAGAAACCCGGACTAAGAAAAATCCGAAACTGAGAAAATTTAAATGAGCTTTAGACATTATTTCTCAATAAGTTGGATTGGATTGCATTGAGATATAGTAAAACTCTTTCAATTTATAAGGAAAATAAAAAATTCCGAGCTTAAAAGTCTAATCATTTCTTTATGCGTTTTCTACATTATAGATTGATACACTAGCTGGCCACGATAGAGCCGTTTCTAATTATTTTGAAGTGCCTATTTCAATTGCATATGTGGTGTTGATAGTGCAACTAACTGTGTTTAATTAAATACACAAGTGCTTTGGGCGCGTTATATAGTTTATTCCCGAGCGACCGGACAACGGCACATCATACTCAAAACTACACTGCAGCAGACAAGTTGAGAATAAATTACAGAGCACATGCAAAGCACCCCATATATTTAATTCTTCTATAGCCGAAGTCTCCGGATCGTTTTTTTTTTTTTGTCGTTTAGGCACGACGTATAAATAGGAAAAAAAAAATAATAACAATAATAGAACGTGCTAGGAGATTTCTATGAAAGGAGCTTTATAAATTAAATAACATTTCAATTCTTATCCATCAACTGGCGAATGATGCGGAAAAAAAAATGCATAAAAAAGATAGCGAGGGAGGATTCCTTATAAGTTTATTCTCACGTATTAGGTGTTTATTTATTTTATTTTTTTATTTTTCTTGCGAATAAAAACCAAAGGATAGCGGGGATTTGAAATTAATATTATGGAGATATGTTCCTCTCTTAACGCTCTACGTTGCTACCAAATATGAGCATATTCCCGACATACTAAACCTTCTTAATTTCAGTGACATTGATTTTCAACGGCTCATTTTCAATATAGTAGAAGTAGATGATAGTTTTATGTATCTCGGAATGCATTCATTTTTGGTAAAGGGTCACATGACTCAAAATATTAGCTAAAATCCCGATTACATTTGGTTTTTATTCACAAAAAACACTCCCAAAATATAAGATATTGTGAGAACAAGAACGTAAATGGATCCTCCCTAGTAACTGAAGGGTCACATGACTCTTATCGAGTCCAAGCCGTACTTTTGACAGAATAAGAGAATATCATTTTGTCTCTATAATTTTGTTTACAAATCTCTCGGGCCAAGCACTATGATGCCATATTTTTTTCTTCCCTATCCCTCGTATGTGGGGAAAAGTCTAATTTGGCAACTACTATGGTCTCCCATATCCTTACTTGTGTAGGGATATTCCTTCCCTACTACTCAAAGTGGATCACATCTGATCCCCTTGTAGGAAGGGGAAATCACATGGAAACTCAATTTCCGTGTGAAAAATTGCTTTACGGAAACTCAGTAGTATCCATTTGAGATTTATTTTTTACTGTTGGTTTGTACTTTTAATTCATTTATTTCCACTAAAACTCTTTATTTCCAACCATATCTCTATTTTTTTCTCTTTAAATTTTTTTTTTGCCCATAATAAATATTTATCTAAACTCGTAGAAAAAAAATTTGGAAAAAATTTCTCTTCAAATTTTTTTATTGCCCATAATAAATATTTATCTATGATCCTAGTAAAAATTTGGAAAAAAAAAAAAAAAAAAAAAAAGGAAACTCACTACTCCCTCCGTTCCGATTTACTTGACGTTATAGAGTTTTTCACGCAGATTAAGAAACAAGCGAGAGAATAACTTTTTTTCCAAACTTACCCATATTAATATCATCCTAAAATTTTAAACCACCTAGTTTTTAGTTTCTAAATTTAATACGATTCCCGTTGTAATTTACTTGGGATAAACAAAATATTTCATCCAAATCCTTGGAATAATCTCGCTTGATTCCAATAAGAATTAATAATATGTTCGGGTTCCAAACGGGTAAATCGGTGAGGATTTGGGAAAATACTTAAACCCTCGTTTATTTTGGAACACAAAAAAAGTCCTAAACCAACAAGTAAATTGGAACGAAAGGAATATTAAGTTTCCATACACGTAAGGAAGGGATGAAAACAGACCATAATGAGACTGCCTTTTGAGCCATATCCCTTCCCTACATTTAAGGGATAAGGAAGAGATCCACACTACTTGGCCTCATAAAATTCACCGGGAGACTTTCAAAGTCAACGAACCTGCGATGCCTAATAAATTCTCTTATGCACCGCTTTCCATATCGTCACGAATCTTCTTGTAGGAAAATTTGAATGCAGATTTAGCACCTCCAAACATAAAGTTTTTGTGTCAAACGGAAAGATTGAAACAACAAATATAATCAGCTTGAACCGTACTTCATATTTTTCTCCTAGTACTTTCAACGGGAAAAATAAAAAGAAGATTGTTCAGGTGAGCGATTGCTTAGAAAAAATAATATGATCAACGAAAAGAAAAAGACTTCTGTCAACGTTTTATCTGGGAAGTATTTTTCTGCTGCATTATGTTTTCTACCTTTTACAGTCTTTGTTTTTCTGTAGTGATTCGATCAAGTCAAAACTAAAACGAAGTGATGCATCTATTCGACGATTAAAAATCAAACAACATAAACAGTTGCCAGTAATCAAGCTTGGTTAAAGAAACCAGCGATACAACAAGATCCAATGAGAGCGTGAGGTTACGCTCACCAACCAATATGAGAGAGGGTAAGCTCCACCAGTGCTACTTTTATTTTGGAGTGAGGAATGATATTGAGTTTTTAGGTTGTTGATCATCATATTAAGTTTATTTTTTCTTTAAATAACTCAAAAATAGGCATAAAAATTAGTCTATATCCTTATAAATATTAATTATTGAGTTATAAACATTTTGCCAGTAATCAAGCTTGGTTAAAGAAACCAGCGATACAACAAGATCCAAAACATCAAAAGTTTGAAGATCGTCATCAGGAAACGATGCATAATCAAACTGTGCAAACAACGCGTTCATATTATTACAAAGAAACAGGGAAAATAAGATGCATGATCGGGGCCATGCAAACCCTAGGCGACGGCGATATTATTGCCGGCGGTTAAGTTTTCTTTGTCACCGCAACAGTAGCACTTGTGAACATACTTCCCACTTCCATCATAGAACTCTCTGCACTCTGAGGGACCATTATAATCGCTTAGGAAACACGCTTCCACACAATTGTGTGGATTATTACAACTATTCGTGTCCAAGGCTATCTTCACTACACATCTGTATGTCATTAAAGCATTAGATTAGATTCTGATATTAGCGTTAATCTCAAAAGTCAATGAACAAACAAAAAAAAACAGGAAAAAAAAAAAAATTCAAATTTTTTTTTTTTTTTTATCATCATCAGTGAGATCTATAATGAAGCAAACAACCGTGTTTATATATTTACTTGTAACAATAGCAATCGTAACGATAAGCAATATTAAGAACAGGCACTTTCGAGCATCGTGTGGGACCATTATAACCCTTTTCGCTACACTTTTCGGCACAACTCTTGTCCGTTTCACTACATTTATTTACGGTTATGATCGTTCCCAAAATACAAGAGTTTTCTTTTTCACTACGGACACACAAGCATAATATTCGTATTAGTGTTAATCTCAAAATATCAGCTGACAAAGAAAAATAAAATGAAAAACCAAGGCCAAGGCCAAACAAATAACTAGCTAGACACTGCTTACCATATTTCCTCGGAAGAAGCCAGAACCAAGAGAAATCCCAAGAACAAAAAACTTAAGTGAGCTTTAGACATTTCTTAACAAGTTGGATTGATGTGATGATGATATAGTAAAACTCTTTCAATTTATAGACAACATTCATAGGTCCAATCATTTCTTTATGCATTTCGATACACCATACATCCATTTTTAATTATTCTAATGTGGTTATTTGAATTGCGTATGTGGTGTTGTTGACAGTGCAACTGTTCTGTAATTAAATAACAAGTGTTTCACGCGCGTTACATATTTTATTCCCGAGTTGGTGTCCTCCTAAAAGTGTAAATCGCGTCGGCCTAATACAACCCAGCTCACGAAATCACGTGCTTAACGTACTGCATGTCATGTGATGTTATGCCGAAAATTAAAGCGTACAGTGTTGCGCCGTGACAAAGAATGTATTGTCCAGTGTTGTGTCAGGAAAATAAACGGGTTGTTGATAGTTGTAGAATTAGGTTAAAGAGACGAAGGTATACGAGGTTGTTCTGGTATCTGATACAATGAAAAAGCAGTATTGTTGAATTATTATTGTTAAGAATTACAAGGAATATGAGAAAGTATTCAAAGACACAACAGACAGATACAAGAACTTATTATTACAAAGAAACAAGAAAATAAGATAGGCATGATTGGTGCCGTGCAAACCCTAGGCGACGGCGACACTACTTCCAGCCATTAAGTTGCATTCTTACCGTCGCAATGTGTGGGACCTTTATAAATGTCGCACGCACGACGGTACAATTAGTACCATCAGTCCCCAAGACGCTTAGCACTTTACATCTTTATGTCATTGAATGTAGTAGATTCTGATATATAAGCGTTAATATCACAAATCAACAAAATAAAAACAGAAAAAAATCAAAAAACATCATCAGAGAGAGAGATCTATAGTCAAGCAAACAAACAAGCGTCTTCATATATCAACTAGCGTGAATTATATAATAACATGCAACATTCGCAACGTAAGCCCCGGGTTTAGATACAAACCTTTCTAATACGTTGTTGGAGAAAAAAAATGAGCTTTTAATAAAAAATGTTTTGGTCTTGGTATTGTTTGATCTAGTGATCTATGGTCCAAGGATACTTGCTCATTTTATGAGTGAATGAATCTCTTTAGTTCCACATTGGATATAATAGAGAAGGAGTTCCACTATATAACCATTTTCATATGGATGTATTGATAAACGAGGGTGGAGTGAAATATACACTAACCCATGCATATACCCGTAAATCATGCACCAAGTCACTTGTCTAATAGGATTTATTTTTGCAAGTTTTTTCCAAGAATTAATTCTAAAAGTATTTTCCTAATAGTTTTATTTATGGGAGAATTCCTTTTTTTTTTTTTTTTTTTTTTTTTTTTTTTTGAATTGTTTTACAAGAAAATTGTTTTATACGTTTGATTAACAAGTAATCTTCTCCTATAAATACTACTCAAAACCCGTTTAGAAAACACAAGAAGCAATCGGTTTATCATCTTCTTTCTTCGTTTTCGGGGCGTCTTCACTTCTAATCCTCATTTGCTAAGTTCAAGAGTGGTAACTCGTATTGTGCTAATACAAGTTATATCGGAAGTCTTATCCCGGACACATCTTCGCACGTTGGGGTTTAGCATTACTTGAGTATACCTGCGTGAACTAATATGTTAAGGATAGCTTGTTGAACTTTGTGATTCTGCACTCATCAAGTTGTTCGTGGTAGAGTTATTTGATACAGCTTCTTATATATATTACTTGATACATCGCGTTTCCTCTATTGTTGCAAGATCCCAACAATCTTAACACATTATTATTCCTTGTAACAATGGGAAAGAACGACCTTGAAAGACCACAGAAGTTTAACGGAAAGGATTTCAAGAGATGGCAATCCAAGATGCTGTTTTATTTAAGTCATCATGAACTAGACTATGTACTTGTTCCAGCTAATGAATTGATGAATGCTGAAGCTTTAACTGAGGAGCAGCTCGAGTATAACAAGAGATGTAATTTTCTGGCTCAAAATCATATCATGAATGGTTTGGAAGATGCGATGTATGATTTTTACAACGCTAAAGAAAATTTCACTGCTTATGATTTGTGGACTGCGTTAGAAGCAAAGTACCAAGCTGAAACTACAGGGAGCAAGAAATTTCTGGCGGCGAAGTTTATGGACTTCAAGATGACGAATGATAAGTCTGTTGTGGATCAATTCCTCGAACTTCAAAAAAATCATTAATGAGATTCTTGTTAAAGGTATGGTTATTGATGAGACATTTCAAGTATCTGCGGTAATTGAGAAGTTATCATCTTCTCGGTCGGAGTATAAGAGAAAGCTAAGACATGAAACTGGTGAGATCAACATGGTTGAATTGGGAAAGAAGATTCAAGTGGAAGAGTTGTTGTGCTCCAAGGATAAGAACGTGTCTTCTGCAAGGGACATGATTAACAAAGCTCATATGACTGAACACAAATTCTCCAAAGCTGGAAAAGGTGAGAGTAACAATCGTAACTATAAGTGTGGTCCTCCCAAGAAAGGTATGTTTCAGAAACAGAGTCTAGCATTACTAAAATTAAAGGTGCTTGTTATGCGTGTGGAGTTACTGGCCATATGGCAGTTCAATGTAGACATCGTAAGGACAAGAAGGATAATGCTAACTTGGTTGAAAAGAACAAGGACGAGTTTTCTGTTGTAGTGTCTAAAGTTAATTTGGTGACCAATGTGATGGACTGGTGGGTAGACTTTGGAGCTACCAAGCATGTTTGTGGGAGCAAATACCTGTTCATCTCCTACCAGAAGGTAGGGAAGGCCGAACCTCTATATGGGTAACTCAAATCTCGCATCGGAGGTTGCGGGAAAAGGAAAGGTTGGTCTGAGCTCACATTTGGCAAAACTCTCACATTGAATGAAGTTCTTCATGTTCCAGACATCTGCAAAAATCTTGTTTCTTGTTTTGTTTTAGATGATAAGGGTTTTAAAGTTTCAATTGAGTCTGGAAAACTTATAGTAACTAAGGGAAATGATTACGTGGGTAAGGGTTATAATCAATTGGGGTCTTTATAAACTTAATATAACCTGTCCTGAAGTGAAATTGAATGATTCTTATGCTTACATGTGTGTGTCATTGAATGTTTGGCATGGTAGACTTGGTCATGTAAATTATAAATCAATGCATAAATCGGCTAGCGTAGGATGCATTCCAAAATTCACTTTAGATAAAAATCATAAGTGTGAGATTTGTGTAGAATTTAAGCATGCTAAAAAATCATTCAATAAGAATGTCAAGAGAAACTCTAAACCCTTAGATTTAATCCACTAAGACCTAGTTGATATGAAGTCGATTCAAACAAGAGGTGGTAAGAAATGGTTTATTACTTTTATAGATGATTGTACAAAGTACTACCATGTTTACTTACTTAGAGGAAGGATGATGCCTTAAGCCTTTAAGATATATAAACGTGAAGTATGAAAACCAATACTACCATTAAAACTTGTTAGGGTCCATCAGTGGTGGTGAGTATGAAATTCCATGCGTAGGATATTTCGTGAAGAACATGGCATAATACATGTGACTACAGCCCCTTATTCACCTCAATCCAATAGTGTAGCTGAACGTAAGAATCGCACCCTTAAGATATGATGAATGCCATGTTGATTAGTTCGGGATTACCTTCTAACTTTTGGGGAGGCTATTCTCTCGGTAATTATATCACTTAACAAGAGTACCCTTTAAAGGATCGATAAAACTCCATATGAGTTATGGAGAGGTAGACAACCATCTTATGCTTACTTCAAAGTGTGGGGGTGCTTGGCAAAGGTGGCCATCCCTCCTCCTAAGAAAAATAAGATAGGACCCAAAACAGTTGATTGTGTTTTTGTAGGGTATCCTGAGCATTTTAGTGCTTATAGGTTTATGGTTGTGAGTTCTGAAATTTCTGACATATGGTTGAATACTATTATGGAGTCTAGGGATGCTGAGTTTTTTGAGAATGTTTTCCTTTAAAAACGTGACTCGTAAGAGATATTTTGATGATTCCCTAGACGTTCCTTCAACTAGTCGGTCATTACCTTTATAGGAAGATGAACAAAAAGTAGAACCTAGAAGAGGTAAAAGGGTTAAAAACTAAGAAAACCTATCCTGGTTGCATTACATACGTAGACGCAGTCGATCCTCGGACTTATAGAGAAGCATGACTTGTCCGAAGCTCCATGGTGAAAAAGAAGCTTCCATTAGTGAAATGATTCACTTGAGAAAACGGTACTTTTGAACTTGTAGATTTACCTCCGGGGTCTAAGGCCATAGGTTTGAATGGATTTTCAAGAGAAAACGTAGAAGATAGATAGAACTATTGAAAATTACAAGGCTAGGTTGGTAGCTAAAGGCTACAAAACAGATAGAAGGTATAGATTTCTTTGACACCTATTCACCAGTGAGTAGAATTTGCTCCATTAGGATGTTAATTGCTATAGCTTCTGTCCATAATCTAGAGATACATCAAATGGATGTAAAGACAAAGTGTTTCTTAATGGTGAGTTAGATGAAGAAATTATATGGAACAATCCGAGGCTTTGTAGTTAAAGGTTGTGAAAACAAAGTTTGTGGCCGATTAAATCTTTGTATGGATTGAAACAAGCACCCAAACAGTGGCATGAGAAATTTTATCATGTGATGATTTCTAGTAGTTTTAGAATTAATGAATGCGATAAGTGTGTTTATACTAAACTTTTCAAGGATGCCTTTGTGATTGTATGCTTGTATGTTGATGACATGCTTATACTAGGTACAAACATGGATGTTATTAATTCCACTAAGAAACTATTGAATGAGAACTTTGACATGAAAGACTTAGGCCCCGCTGATGTCATATTAGGGATGAAGATTAGAAAAACTTCTAATGGCTAAGTTCTAATCCATGTTGCTAAGTTCAAGAGTGGGTAACTCGTATTGTGCTAACACAAGTTATATCGGGTAGTCTTATCTCGGACACATCTTCGCACGTTGGGATTTAGCATTACTTGAGTATACCCGCGAACTAATGTGTTAAGGATAGCTTGTTGAACCTATGATTCTGCCCTCATCAAGTTGTTCGTGGTAGAGTTATTTGATACAGTTCGTATATATATTACTTGGTACATCGACGTTTCTTCTATTGTTGTTAAGATCCCAACATATGCATCCTGTGGGACTATAAGAAGCGACTGCCCTACACGCTCCCTCACAACTCCTTGACGTACAAGTCTTCACCGTGGACGTGTCCGTTTGGAGCAGCAGAATACTCGTATTAGCATTAGTCTCAAAATATCAACTAACAGAAAAAGATAAAATAAAATAAAATAATAAAATAATCAATACCGAACATATAGCTAGCTAGTCACTTCTTACCTTATTTACCAAGAACCCAAAGCTAAGAAAAATCCCAAAAAGAGAAAATTTAGATGAGCTTTAGCCATGACTTCTAAATGAGTTGAATTGGATTGGTGATGATATACCAGTAAAACACTTTCAATTTATAGGAAAAAATCACTCATAGGTCCAATCATTTATTTATGCATTTTGATACACCAGCTGTCCACGGTACAGCCATTTTCATATTATTCTAAGTTGGTTATTTGAATCGCATATGTGGTGTTGACAGGGCAAGTATGTGTAATTAAAAACCAAGCGCTTTGCGCGTGTTACATATATTTAGTTCTTCTACAGGCAAAGTCTCGGGATCATTCTTTCTGTCGCTTAGGCAAAACGTATAGAGCTATAGATAGGATTAGAGGGTTC
>JAJJWW010016203.1:0-137274 GCA_023531295.1 Papaver armeniacum
CGCAAATGATAAATAAACACAAATTAGTTAAAAAGACCAAAATCAATAATTCCCCGGTGAAAAGGACATTTAGATTTTCATACCGTTTAAATGGACAAATGTAAAAATAGTCGATGTAAACAGTTTCATCCTACCCATTTTCAAATACTTTTTCTTATTTTTAATTTACATCAGATGCATCCAGTTTCATCCTTAGTATTTTAAGTTTAAGTCCGGATGAATCCAGTTTCATCATTGCTATTTTTTTAGAACACGCAATTGGGGGATATAGAAACTAATTGGGGGATATGAATTACTTCCCCCAACCCATGGTGTGTGCTAAGGGGTGAATTTTGGGGGCGAAAATACTAAAACACCCTTCCCTCAAAATAAAAATCAAAAAACTTAAAATCAAAAAACAAATCATATCCCCCATTTCCATCTCCACTTCTTATTAATCTTTTTAGGGTTAAAACTTTGAAACCCAAATATTCCCCATTCTCTTCAAATTCTAAATTTTCCCATTTCCTTTCAAATTCTCTCTTCTCCTTCTGGGAAGTGATGAAGAACATGTTTGAAATGATAAAGAACATGACCGGAAATGATGAAGATCACGCATGGCGGAAAACCATGCAAAGGAAGTGATGAAGAACATGTCGGAAATGATGAAGGTCACGCCGAAGTGATGAAGACCATGCCGAATTGATGTAATTCAATGTCGGACTAAATGCGTCAGCAGCATGCTCGATATAAATCTATCAATGCCGTAGTTAAGTGAAAAAAAAAAATCAATTTTCTCGATACTTTTCATCATGTTCCGGCATAGAAATTTAGGATGAAGACCACACGAAGTGAGTTCCTGGCATGGTTATTTGGGATGAAGACCACGCATTGGGAAGTGATGAAGAACATGTCGGAAATGATGAAGACCATGTCAAGTGATGAAATTCAATGCGAAGACTAAATGCCGGCATGCTTTCGATATAAAATCTATCAATGCCGGTAGTTAAGTGAAAAAAAAAAATCAATTTTGTGGATACTTTTCATCATATTCGGCATAGAATTTAGAATGAAGACCCACTGAATGAGTTCCGGCATGAATTTATTCAGGATGAAGACCACGCCTAGTGATGAAGAACATGTCGGAAATGATGAAGACCATGCCTATGATGAAATTAATGCCGAACTAAATGCCGGATGCTCGATATAAATTTATCAATGCCTTAGTTAAGTGCAAAAAAATCAATTTTCTCGGATACTTTTCATCATGTTCCTAAGATAGAAATTTAAGCAAAACCATGCCGGAAGTAGTTTCAAAGATGCTCAAAAAAGGATAATCGGGTTTTAAGTAGACCGATTAAAACTAAAAATAGGTTTTGAAGATCATGCCGGAATGGTTTTGGTTGAATACCATCTTGCACCAAGCTTTTTCAGCTGCAACAATGGTGGATTCAAAGAAAAAATTCAAATTTTCAACCTCTTAGCAAAGAATTCTCTCATCACAATCATCTTCCATTTTAAAAAAAAAATTTCCACTCAAAACCATTTTCCTCCATACTCTCAACTAACCCACACAAATTCAAATAAAAATAAATACACACTAATTTATCCCCTAAATACTTAACATTTTACTAATTATAATTAATCAATAATCCTGATTAGTGTGGGCTAGATTAGGAATTAAAAAAATAATTACATAGGGGGTCACCCAGAATTGCTATTGGGACACCGTTTTTGTCCTGTAGCTATATGCCCCAATTGTGTGTTCTTTTTTTAGTGTCCATTTCACCCATACTAATTTTTACTCGTCTATTTGAACCATATTTTAAAAATATTTAGACAAATGACCCATTTTCCTTAAATAAATAGCAGGACTTGTACGAATTTATAGCCATAAAAGTCTCGAAAGTTATCTGGATGCATGTCGGATGTGTAACCTCGTCCCACATTAGTTTATGCTTCTGGGGTAAAATTAAAATGTATACAATCCAGAAAACAACGGTTTTATAGCAACAAAAAAATTTCTAGCAAATCGAAGCCACAATATGGTCATCTATCTGGAGGACAGCTAGTTTGTGGTATTACATATTCCAAGACGAAAGTAAGCAGGGTCCTTTTATCACAACTAATAGTAGGGAGCACAGATTTACTTGGAAATGTGCAATTCCGAAGGTTAATATGTGTTGTCGGTGAATATGTTAAGGTATCTCTTATTAGTAATCTTACTTTATTTAGTTAGACCAAAAGTCAATTCTGGGTTGGACATTTTCAATTTAGGGCACAAGTCAGAAAGAAAATCTAGCTATTGCTACACCATATATTACCACACCTTTAATATAGGTGTTGCAAAAGGAAATTTCTAGTCACAATACTTTTCAGCTGCAGCTAAAAGCTATAATTAACCTGGCTAGATTGGGGCCTACTTCATTTAATTTGGGCCTAACAAATTTCCCTTCCCACTCCACCAAATTGCTATGGGCTACCAAACTTCTAAAAAATCCTTATTTACCCCCACATTAATTCCTAAAACAATCTCATATTATAAATACTAATCTTTCCATTTTCAGTAAATCCAAAAACATAAAAAACCTAAACCTAAAAAACATTTTATTTTCATCATAATCTTTCCAAATTCTCAAAATCCTAATCAATTTTTTTTTTCATCATCTTCTCCAAGATCTTCGATACAACCAAGAAAAGGGTAAATCTCCATCAACTCGTTCTAGTTTTCTCATTTCTTCATTGATTTACATGTTTAAAACTTCGATTTTTGTCCTTCAAAATCTCCGATTACACCCAGAATCGGTATATGTTGACATATCGAATAAACCGATCGATTCTGGGTTTTATTCTTCGATCATGAAGAGCATGCAGAGTAATCGGTTTATGTGATGATTAACATCAACCGATTCTAGGTTTAAAAAAGAAATATGAAAATACATCACCATAATCGGTTTATAAGTGTTTTATAATATTCCGATTTTGGATACAATTTTTTTTAAACTATGCGATCCCATAATCGGGTTTTATGTGGTTGTTAATTTGTCGATTAATATTGTATCTTCATATTCCATTCCACAATCGGTGTTTATATATGTATCACATAAACCGATTGTTTATGTTTGACATTCTTGTGTGTTTTGTTGTTGAGAATCGGATTATATATGTTTGGTTATGTACCCATTGTTAACTTGATTTATGTTTTTTTTATATGTAGATATGGGCTTCGGACACCTAGAGTTTTACACTTGAGAGCTTACCTTGGAGGATATTCTTAGGGAACCACAACCAGTGCCAGAAAGAAGCCTCTATAAGTTTTCTTATGGGCGTGAGACCCATATTGAACAAGCCCTCGCATTGATTGACAAGCTTGCACTTCATGAGGTCATGAGGTTCACTAGGATGAGGAGAAACATGATTTCAGCTGAGAGGGATTGTCATGGATTTATAGAAGGTTTGTGGGAAGAAATGGCTCAATTTCAATCCATAGCTGAAGCAGAAGATGTTGCTCCTGATGGTGGTGCTACTGGTGATGCTGGTGTTGGTGCTCCTGATGATGGTGGTGCTCCTGCTGATGCTGCTGCTGAAAATGCTCCTCGTGTTGCTGCTCCAGATGCTGGTGCTCCATGATTTTAGTTTAAGTTTTTAAGATTTTGGTTGTTTAAGTTTATTAAGACTTGGTTGTTTAAGTTTTTGGTTTTTAAAACTTTAGACTTCGGATGGTTAAGGTTTATATTTTGGATAATCATGGTGTGGAACTTAATGAATTTCAATTTTTAATTATAATTATGTGTATCAAACAAGTTTATGCATGCTCAAAAATTGTGTTGCCTAAACACATGCCCACAATCGGTCTACTCAATATGTTCACATAATCCGATTGTTGAGGTCCATCAGAAAATCGGTTTATATGTGGGTTAAATATAATCCAATTCTTTATGCCTTAGAAATGTTGTTTTTCCTCTATGTTTTTCAAGCCACAATCGGATCACATATGCATCTAAATAATCCGATTAATGTTTGTAAAAATTCAATTTTTTACATGTCTTTAATCAGTTTATGTTGGTCAGAAGAAAGACCGATTCCTGGTGGCACAAAAACACAATCGGATTTTACATACATTCGAGAAGACCGATTATTTCAAATTATTTCACTTTTTCCAAAAAAAAAAAAAAGTTGTTATGGACTTTCGCTATGCATAGAGAAGTCAACCTTGGACCCCATTTTCCCCAAAATTGCTCATTAATTTTATTCCCTCTCACTCCATATACTCCATAAGTACTCATTTCATACCTCCACAATGGCTTCATTTGATTCAAATGAAGATCTATCCATCACAAAAGCATGGTACGCCGAAACTCGAATCAAAATCAGTCCTCCGTAAGGGTAGATGTTGAAATTTTTTGGACAAAGGTGCATAACAAATATAGGCAAGAGTTTGGGAATCCTAATGGAAGTAGTGTTCAACAAGTGCATGATAGGCACCTAGTCATCGAAAATGCGATACTTGTTTTTTTTAGATATCCAAAAATGGTTGTTGAACGCTACCCACTTTAGCTACTCCATTGAACAATTTGTAAGTATTTTTGTGGTTTATTTTACGTGATCCATGTTGTTTGATCTTCATATAAACACCACTAACAAAGTAAGTTTGTGTTTGTGTTTTTGTAGCATGAAGTCGTCATAGCGCGCTACTTGGAGGAAAAGGGGGGAAGCATTCACATTCGATGCAAGCTATCAATTAATGGTATCCAAAATTCTCGAGTATGCTCTGGACTTCATGTCGGCTGAATGGAACTCGGATTCCTCCAACGAAGATTGATGGTTTTAGAAGTTTTGGTGTAGGTTTTCTGGGTAGATCTCTATGTAAACCCTCACGAGACTATAACTCGTCCACTAGGGTCGCCTAGGGGTTTAAAGGCTTGATGCATGTGCTAAATGCATCCTACAATAATAAATGAATGAAAAAAATATTCTTATGAAAGAAAACAATTGGTTTATATATGTCAAGTAAAACCCCGATTCATATAATCGGATTATACATATGCCAACTTCAACTGATTGTTGAAGTCCTTTGTTAATTTTGGAACATCAACCCAGAATCGGTTTACAAGTGCATTAACGTAAACCAATTTTTGGGTCATCATTCAAAAAAAAAAAATCAAAAAATTTAAGTTTTTTGATGTTTTGAAGAGCTCTTTAACATTAGTTGATCTCACATCTAAGACATAATTAACACCTAATACGATTAATTAGTGCTAATTAAACAAGGGTAAATTAGGTACTTAAGTAATTGTTGGATAAGGGGTGGTGTGAAAGTTATTTCTATTGACATTTTTTGTCATCTAGTAGTAGGCCCAAATTAAGTGTAGTAGGCCCAAATTTACCCAGGATAATTAACTGTTGCAAAATGAAACTTTTGCCACACAACTGTAGCAACAATATATGTTGTTACATAGGTTATCGTGACACTAGTAGAGGCTTCCATTGGGGGTTGCAATATATTAAGTTTCTTGTAGGGATGGCCATCTTTGTAATTCTAAAATTTTGAAAAGGAAAATATAATACCGAACTAACAAATAAGAAGTTAGTTCTTGAACACAATTTTATAATAATTTTTAGAACCAAAACAAGAAGAAAGTAAACATTTTCTAAAATAAGGTGTTTTTGTTTCTGTCTAAATTTTGAGGCTGACTACTATTTTTAGTACTCAAACGGTTTCTAAGTGCGTAAAAAACCTATTATATCCGGGGAAAAAAAGAATTAACACACACTGATTTAAAGAAACAAAGGCCAATAATAAAAGAATTTGAAGAAAATAAAGGGTTAAATTTTCTAATGAAACCGGAAAGGTCCTTTTTTTTGGCAAGTGGCATTGACATGGATTTTCCGATTTGCAAATATAAAGGAAAGCTCCATTCTTATAAGAAACTATTTTCCATTGAGAAAGTCATGGAACACAATCAAGAATTTACATGCTTAGCAGACTGATTGAAAATTAAACTAAGAGTCCAACAATTATTTTTGCCATTATAGATGGAATGTGGTGAAGAGGGATTTATAGAAAATAAAGGGTTTATTTACTATCAAAATGGATCTATTTATTGTAATTTGGAGAAATTGGATATTACTCAATGTCTCACCTAATTTCCAACCCTTTTATCAAATCAATCCGCATCTGATTTGCTTGGAGCTGGAATTCGTATTCTCATCATCGCAACCTAACTTAGTTTCCTCCAAAGACTTACTATTATTTTTCATGATTTGTAGCTTGTTCACTTATATATTTGTTGTTCACAAAACATCCTCAGACACAACTTGTCAAACTCTTTTAAGTTTTAACTAACAATTTTAACTTGCAAGTGAACAAGATTATTTTATTTTATTTTATCTTTATTGTTTTGATCAGACAGCCGGGAAAATCTGTAATAAGCAAGTGGTGAACAAGTTCATACCAATTATTAACTTATAGGGACATTCATTCATGCTATTTAAACTTCGATTCCTCTAAAAAAAAAAAAAAATTTATACAGTGAAAGCTGGGCCCTACGGGCTGGAATAACTCTATATCTGATCCATTAGCCCAAAAACTAGTCTCAAATTTTGTTTACCACCCTTTTGTCTTCTATTTCCACGCCTTCCCTCCCATCAGCACACTGTCACTCGGTGTTTAAGCAAAGCAAACTATAATAGAATTAAAAACTTGTTGGGTTTGGCTTGGTGCAGATACCGTATTATTGGTGACCCCATTTGAAATTTAAGTTATGCTTCTAAGAGCATCTCCAATGCTAGGGGTGAAGGTCTTAAAATGACATGACATCTAGGATTTAGCATTTTTTTAGTGAGGAATTTATCTCCAATGCCAAGGTCAAGGTAAAAATAAATGCATGACATGGATGCCATCCATATGAAAGGGTAAAGGAGAAAGTCATATCTTCAGACTACAAGTTAATTAACAATTATATCTTCCGGGGGTGATACAGCTCCCAAGTAGATAAATATTCGCGTCCAGTCAATTAACCTGGTTCAACAACCAATTAATTCAGGTGAGATATGATATTGAAGATCCTACATTGAGAATCAAGCCAATTTCTACTGGTGGAGGACCAATTTGGTTAGCGGCCCTTTAACTTGCGAGCCATGAATCACCAAATTCTAAGAGGAATTACCAAATCCAAATGTATGTATGATATCTTCATATCATTAGAATCTTTGGACCCTAATCTGTGTAACGTAAGTTCATGTTTGTTGCAAGTGGCATTAGATATAGAAAAAACAAATGACTCTCATTTTATAACAGAATTTTGCTTGACACCACTTTAATTATGCACATCAGACTAGGCAAGACTGATGAACTTGTATACCAACTAAAATCATGAAACACTTTAACATCAAAGAAAATCCATATTTGCTCTTCAATTGTTATAATTCTTCGACCAAATTTGCAACTATTTCTTCTAACAATCTCGTAAACATGTTTCTCATTAACATGATTATAGACTAATTGGAGCAGGAATTTAAAATTCTCGTTACTATTACCTAACTTAGTTTTCTCCAAATTCTCATTATTTCGATCATAAACATCAAAAGTTATTTCTTAAGTTGATCTCTAGAACACAAACTATGTTCACCTGTCGTACTCTTTTAGGTAACAGGTGAAAGTAAACATATTTCTACCAATTTATACAGGAAGGTCTCAGAAGACACGTTCATTCATATTCCCTCCGTTCCTTGAAAAATGTTATTTTCACTTTTTTAATTGGGCATATTTTTAGTCTAAAATGAAAAGGTAAAAGTAACACTTTCCTAGAAGTACTACTATTTAAACTCTAATTCGTTTAATTCACATGTAAACTAGGATGAATAGTTGATCATGTAAATCATCTACAGTCCATTATGAAATGATGGGATCATTTTTGTCGCAATAGGTAGCAGTAGCACATTCATGCTTTCTATATGTAATGATTTGAGTAGTATTTCCTTTCCACCATTTGTCCGATACATGTAGGTTAACACAATAGTACACTAACATTTCGACCCGGAGCATTTTACTAACAAAACAGAGAGAATAACCCAAAAAAGTTGGAGAACTGTCATGCCATATTCAAAGATGTATTTCACATACACATCCATTTTCCTATTAGTGTGTCAACATATGACCAAAAATAGGAAGATTTATTTGAATTAAGGTCGAAAACATACTCTATTTAGGGAGTTTGTTTCTTACAAATTCATTTCCTACGGGTACAAACCCTGAAAATCAAGACGAATTATTTGTGTATGTGGTAACTTAATTATTCGTCTCACTTTTAATCTGATAACAAAAAAAGGCGATACAGGGAATTGGGGATGGCTAACTAATTGTATCATCAAGACTTACTTCAGTTTTCCCCACCATCTCATTATTTTTAATTATCGGACAAATCATTGATTTATCCAATTTGATTTCTAATACAATTACTCACATGGACACATATATATATATATATATAACGACCTCTTTTCAACAGGCGCAAATGATAAAACAAATCACATGACTTGTATGAATTTATAGCCATAAAAGTCTCGGACACTATCTCGACGCAGTCACATCATGTGAAATAAAAGAAAAGATTTCTTGGCATTCTTGCTGTTGAGTTGTACATGAACTATTTATTTAGCTGGGGAATAAGCGATTTAAACTTTAAACAAGATGGCGAAAGAAATAAAAAATAAGGTCGCTTGCCCCTTTGGGAGTCCCATTCGTTCTCTTCCCCTAGATAAGGAAAAACTTGTTGGGGCACTACACCAAATTCAGGAATTTGTAACACTGAATTGTTACATTTATAAATGTAACAAAATATCTTACACATATTAGTGTAACAAAACGCAAGAGTGTGACATTAATTCATAATTTAATTATTAAATAATTATGTCACATTTTTAAGTGTGACTTTTAAATGGATCAAGAAAAAGTTATTCAAGTTTTATTTTATGTATTTATTATTGGTTTTATATATCGGTTAAATTATTTTATAAAGTAAAAAACCCAAAAGCCTTCCACGTATATTTTTTCAAACGGGCCTCGCCTCCCACGTTTCCCTCGTCTCTTTTCTTTTCTTCCTAGATGTAGAAAAAAGAAACCACTTACCAACTTCATCTGCGGCGACTCCAAGGTTTTTCGATCTCCTTGTAAGCCTAATCAATGTAATCTGTATTGATTTTGAGATAGGGGCTCTAGTTAGTTTTTTCTGGGAAAAATAGAAAATTTAGTTTGAGGATCTAATTTTTCTAGGGTTTTATGATGTGGATAGATTTAATTTTGTTTTGATTTAGGGGTTTTATTTTTCTCTAGCATTCTTTGCGGCGAGGCGGAAACTACAACCTCGGGTAGGCACTTTGTATTAATCAAAGACCGTATGATAGCTATTGAGAAACGTGTTAGGGATTTCCGTACACGTAGTAGATTTTCTTTCAAATATGACTCCCCTCTTTAATTTGTATGAGTATCAATTAAGGGATTATAGGATTTGAATTTGGCTCATGTTTGAAACCTGAATAGTTATAGAATCCATCATACTATGATGAGTATTTAGTTCTTGATTTGGTAAACACCAGGCACTATTGCTAGGATTTTTTTATCATTTTTATATTAACATTTGGGGTGTGAGACTCAGGTGGAATCATGTAAGTGGTCTTTCTTTGGATAATGTTAGGGAAAAAAATTCTAGAGAAAAGCAAATCAAAATGTATGATCATTTTGTACTTTTTTTATCGTTCCAGTTCTCATGTTAACAAAATATTGTTCACAAGTTTCATTCTCAAGTCGCTTAGCACTTGTCATGTCAAGATAACCAAGCTAATATTGAACTTTTTTTTTTCCTTGGTGTGTCATTGGAGCCATGGCAAACTGGCAATGTTGTAGTTCAAAAGCATCGAAATTGCACCATCATCTTCCTTGCTACTTGATATATTTTCAAGGACATACCTAGACAGCTCTGCAATAAAAGGTATTGTGGGTGATGTACCAAACTTGTGTGCTATTGGGCAGATGTTGACAAACTACTAGATACAAGTTTTTAAAATCTAACCGTGTTCTTCTGTAATTATCGTTTGTAGCATTGACAACACGTGTCAAACGAGTTCAGGAAAGTACTTTTCTTTTATTGTCTAAAGGTATTGGTAAAATGAGCGCTACCATTTTCCGTGATCTTCTAATTAGCGATGTTAGTATTGAAAATTTTAAGAAATCTTGTTGTTGTGCGAGGCACGTTATAATGTCTATAAAGAAATTTACCTTCATAGCTTAACTTAGTGAATGTGTACAAGTATACATTTAAGTGTTGATACTCAAATGTGTTGGATATGTCAAGAAAGTATGTGTCGATGAGAAATACGTGTCACTATCGGACTAAGAAATTGAGGGTAGCCGCATCTAGACGGAAGATTGTGCTTTGTGTTTTATATTCTTAAATTGTTTTTCTTAGACATATTTTGACGCTAGTCCTGGTCCTAAGCAGAATATGTGGTGGGGAGATTATTTGTAATTTGATGATGAAAGGATTCATTCTTGTATGTTGGATCGTTCGCCATACTTTTAAGTCTTTGTTTTAGGAAACAAAGAGCGGCACATATTGTATCTCTCGGCAGTTTTAAAACACCTTACTCCTGCAGTTTGGAACTCCATGGGAAATTTTCTTTTGTTGATTCAAACTTTGGCTTGAAGGTTTCTACATAGATAATTATTGCTAGAAAGTGAGGTTTCATTAACAAAGTGTAAATCGCGCATGATTACATTATAACCAAACATTCTTTTGCTCCCAAGTTGCAATATTACTTGTCTAACTAGTGCACCCGAAAAAAATTCAGTTACATTATCTTGGCCTTTTTGATTGATTTCATTGGTTTATGTCGGGTAGATGTTGTTCGGTGGGATGTTGTTAGGTGCGTTGGAGAAAATTTTGGGGGAAAATGGTACAGGATGGAAAGATATGTCTCGTTATGTGAACTCAAATCACTTCGCATTTTTGGAGAAACTCTTGGAGGATGAAAAACAGTGGAGATAAGACCGTTCTTGGAGGCAAACGAGATAAGACCAACTTGTGAGTTCACCAGTTTATCATAATTTCGAGTTTGTATTATACTTTCTTAGGCTGAGATTAGTAGTAGAAGTATATAACTCATCCATAATCTCGATTCAAGGAATTGTATATATGAACTGTCAAATGACAGTAAATTTTGGCTGATACGATGAGTGGAAAAGAAGATGATGTAGCCGTGCAATTGAAAATAGTTGATCTTATGCTAGTTATTGAAATAAAACTTTCATAATGGTGGAAGTTGTCGTTGTTGTGGTTTGGATCTAGTAGTTTTTGGATCAGTTAGTTGCCCCTCCATTTCCTTTTGTATGTTAATTAGTAATTAAGCCTTTTGTGGTGCCGTTAAAGCTATTTTGTTTTAAAAATTGTTGTCGCAGGGAAGTGGATGTATTTAAGAACGATGTTTTTTCATTTTCTTAAATGTGGCTCAGGTTGGTTTTTCTAGCAATAAAAACTCGATTCTCATCTGATGTAGCATTCATCCCGATTTGTTCCCAGTTTACAAATTACAATCATGTACTTTATACGTTTTCATACTTGTATGCTAAGTGCATCTACAGAGCCTCTACTGCACCACATGCTAAATCGTGAATGGAGGTATATTCGATCTGCTTTGCAAAGCCGCAGAAGGGAACAAGGCAAGGATATCTTCGTTTGTCAGTATACATCATTATGGCGAATTGATGGTCTTTGTAAATTATAGTGCACAATCTTGGCTTTCATTGGTTTTCAATTTTGGCAACTTCTTGTATATTTGTAGTGTATACACATTTTAAATGTAGCATGTACACAGTTTTAATGCAATACAATGGTTTCTTTTCTACTACATGTGAATGGAGATTTAGAAAGTAGGTATTTATTTTCTGGTTCGACAATGGAGGAATCCCGATTTAGGGGTTAATAAAATCTATATATTTCTTATTACTTATCCCCAATTTGTTACACTAATATTTGTAAGAGATTTGACATACTTTTTAGTGTGATTTAAATTAATTAAAGTCACACTTATTAGTGTGACTATTCATGTGTAACAAAAGAAAAACACCATATTTATTACACTTATAAGTGTGACAATAAATAAGATGTCACACATATTTGTGTAACAAAATGCCAATTTTGGTGTAGTGGGGGTTGATCTTTGTCCAACAAAGCATGTTAGATAGTGTATAGCCTTATCTCATGCTTCTGGGATTAAGTTAAATTTATACAATCTAGAAAACATTGGTGTTGTTAGGTTATTTAATCGAGGAAATCAAATCCACAAATATAGTCATCCATCTGGTGGACAACTAGTTTGTAGAACTTCGTACTAGTACTTAATATCCAAAGACAAAATTATTTGTTGTAGATGTCCCTGCTCTTGGTCTTGTGAAAGTACTTGCATCATCACATGAGATTAGTGTAAAACCAGAAGGACCTTCTGAGACTAAGTTCTGCTTCTCAGACTAAGTTCAGTGTAGAATTTGGAAATGTTTTTATTTTTATTTTTTTTATTTCCAAATATAATTAAATCCCGAAATATGGTCCTCTTGCCAATCCTGAAGACACGCTTAATCTTTGGAAGACAAAAGCAGGAGGACTCTTAATCTTGTTGGACTACAAGTTAATTTTAAATATCTATATGAGGGTGTTATGTGTGTGCTACCACTAGTGGAAAATGGGCTTTTTAAGTCCGCTTGGGATATTTAGAAACGACTACCTAGAGCTTTCTTTATGGATTGGCTTCCGAGAGAAGACGTTTTTATAATGAAAAACGGAGAAAAGTGAACCGATTACCCGAGGAAGTCGTAACATCAGTGGTAGTTTAGTAAATAAATAAAGCTTCTAGAAGGAGTATAATTAAGTCCGCGTGTGGAGCTAGTTTATATGGTCCCAACTCCCAAGGTTTCCTTATCTTCTGTTATCATCTCTCACTACATCTACATCTCAGTTTCTTATTACTCAAAACCTAATTGTTATTCTCCGCCTCAATCTCAGTTTCTCATCGTCTCCCTTGTAGATTCATCATTGAAACCCTAACTTTATACATCATAACTAACTCGAAATCATTCTTTTCTCCATGAAAACTCTGCATTTATTTGTATCGATGGAAGATTTGAATCCACCAACTCCATTTGCAATCTGAAATACTACTGGTAAAGAAAGAGAAGGATCAAGTGATTTTAAATTCTAACTCACGGGTTTTAATATATGAGTTGTTGTATCTTTTGGATCTGATGCTTAAGCTATTGAACAAGATATTGAAGGAGGAGAAATCAGTAGTCATAGAGATTAAAATCTAAGAGGTGGGTTCTTTTTCTTCGTTAATTTTGTTATCCATATCTTAATTTTTCCGCTTAAATTTTATGTATATTGAAGTTAAGTATTGTTTTATGTTTCATCGTTCATTCCTAGAAAATCCTAAAATAATCCAGGTAGTGAAAAGTATTTTGGATGAACAACTTCACCAATGTCACGAGAAACAAATTCTAAGGTATAAAAACATAATTACTTCCTCTGATTTCAATTTCTCAAATTAGGTTTTCTTTATTTTTAATTTTTTTTTGCTTATTTATGGTGGATTTGGGTATTTTTGGTTGATTTGAAATGCATCTATAGCAGATGGGGGTTTGTTGTTGATTGTGAGATTTCAGACTGCAGAGTTGTGTTGAGGTGCAAATGGTCGTACTGAGAATGGAAACATAATTGGGTTTTGATGGAATCCAGGAGTTGAGTTGTTGATGCAAATTGGTGTTGTTCTTGATATTGAGAAGGAGACATGGAAATGGTAGTTATTATGCTGAAGTTGCAGGTGATGGTGATGGATTTACGTGGATTATTGTCCTATCCTGAGGTTGATTGATTCAAAGATGGTGCTTGAGTTAGGTTAACAAGGTATGGTGGTGGAGACAGGCAGAGAACAATGGTGCTGAAATAGTTGACAGATGAGAATGGATGTGTGTTGGTGGTTCTGAGGTAAGTTTCTTGACCACACAGGACATGCAAGTATGTGCTTGCCAGCGAGAGTTGGTGATAGTCTGGTTGGTCATTTGAATGGATTCTCAATTTTACTAGTTCTCAGTTATGGGTTTTCATGAATGGATGAAAGTGTGTTTGAAAGGGGTTTTCCTGCCATTTATTTGTATGTATTTGTTTTTGTGGTGCTGCTTCTTGTTAGGTTGGTTGTATCTCTAACATGTTTTCTTTGTGATGCAGGGCTTATGACTGAAAAGTTGAGAAACTTTTTGGAGGTCAATTTACCCAAAATTATTGTTTTTCGAATTATGGGAAGAAGTTAGATAATTTCAATGAAGAATGGAAATTTTTGTGGGTTTGAATGTTATAGGGTACAATACCCATGTTGTATTCTACAGAATTTGACATCACTACCACTCACGAGTTTTAAAATCATGTTGTTTGATAGCTTAAGTTAATGCTTGATATGTTTGTGGCAAAGGTCCATCAACATTGATGATTGTATAGAGAATAGCAGTTATTGCATTCATGTACTATTTGGGCGACTACATTTGACACTTTCATTTGAATTCAGCTTGTTTATACACACTCATGTGCTATTTAAGTGGTTATCTTTTTAGTCATTTGTGTATGATGTTGTGGGTTAGGAAGGCTCTGTATTGTAGGTGAAAATAAAAGGCTATCACTTTTGGAATGCCATGATGATTTTAGTGGCCTGATCGATGCAGCAAAGTATGCCGATGTTGTGTTGTTACTGATTGTATGCAACTTATGGGTCTGGAGCGGTGAGTTGGTTTATTTATGTATATATCTACATTTATAAAATTGGTGGAATTTTTAACCTAAATGAGCAACTTTTATTGTGTCTGACTGCGTATTTCATGTAAAATTTTAGTCGTCAGGCTTATACATACCCATATGAAGACTGAATCACTTGAAACTTTTTGTTTTCTTTTCAAGGCTTGTAATAACGACTTGTGATATCTTTGAATGGCTTACTATGTTATTTATAAATGTTTTCTCTTTGGTGTTGTTGCAGATCAATTAGGAAGATCGTTAACCTGGATCAGGCAGAGGATTGAATGTCAAAGCCATAGACTCACAATTGAGGATCCTGTAACTATTTGTGCATTGCTTGAGGTATGCTTTCTCTTTTTTCTTTTTTGTTGTGTATAAATTTTGATTCAGTTTTTAGTGTGCATAAATTTCAGTGAGCATGTTCTTCACAAGAACAAACTTAATAGACGAATTAATTGACAAGAATTTACTTGAAGTCTAGAATGCGTTGGAGATCAGGTTACTTGATGCTTGTAGCATATGTATGAATTTAAATGTGTGTTTTAGTTGCTTATCATTTGTTCAATTATACTGGTAGGTCTGGCATAATTTTCTTGTCTTTGCTTAGCCTAGATATTGCCAGCTATATTTGTTGTGAATGTACTTGTATTAGTGTCTGGAATTATTTGCACACCACTCGAGTTTCATTAGTGTCTAGAATTATTTGCACACCACTCGAGTTTCATGTATGCGAGGAATATTAACTATAAGTCAGTTGTTAGAGAATTGCTTGTTTGTGAGAACCAGTCATACTATGTTGCCAGAAATTTGTTATTAAACTTCTAATGCCCAAACTTATTTTGCTGCAGGTACACTATTCTGATCAGTTGGGCAACTCAGTTCATCTTTTTACTGGTTGTAGTTTATTTCATTGTTTGTAGGTTGATTTCCACCCATTGTAACATCTTAAAGAACTTAAAATGGTGTGAATTCAGTAGTTGTGTAGAGCTTTTTGGGGGTTTGACCAAAGTGTCAGCTCGATTCACATGTGAATTCAGTCAATTATTGTACAAAAATTTCAAATTTGAATTGAATAGTGAATATTTTGATCAGTGTATGAAATGATATAATCTTAGGTTCAGTCAGAAGTAAGTCAGGCGATTCAGATGAATCACATTTTCTCTAATAGGTTCAATCAGAAATACCAGTTATACTGGCACTCAGACGAATCAGCATTTCTGAAATTATTTTGCCTAGATGTAAGACTTCCCAAAAATGTAATCAGCTTTTATGGTTTTTAATGTAAAATTAACGAAAGGACCGTGTTTGTTGGAACTAATTGATAGACCGATGAAGATAGTCCTAATTTAAAAAATTAAAAGAATCTCAGAAACAGTCTTTTTGAGAAATAAGACTACAATTCTAGGGCTTCCAAGAGCAGTCATTTTTAGTGATTTTAAGTGCTTTTCTGGCAGACTTATTTTTTTAATTTTCCACTAGTGTACTTCTCCCAAGTAGATAACAATGAATTCACAAGGGGGGTAGGTTTCTTCTAAAATGAGAAACTGGAGAAAAGAAAGTACGATGTAGTATGTGCAGCACTTGTCGAGCTTGGGGCAGTACAATAAAACATGTGAAATACTGTACAATCTTATCAGTGAGCCATTACGGATATTTGTAGTAGTTATAACGTCTTGATATTGGATTCATTGGATCTCTCGATAATGTAAGTTCATGTTGATGTTTGTGGCAAGTGGCAAGCGGCATTGACAAAGATCTGCAAATAGATAAAAAATAACTCCTATTTACAAAAGAATTTAGCTTGAAAATACTACATACACATCAGACTAGAAAAGACCAGTGATCTAATACACAAACTCAAATCAAGATACCCTAGTTATGTCCACTATTTTCTTATTCATATCTAGTAGGAAATATGAATTAATGGAAACATCCATTAGATCAGTTTGATTCAATCATCAACCAATTTTGCAACCCTTTCTTGAAGTTAGTTTTCTCCAAAATCTCATTACTTTTTGATGATAAATGAAAAAGTTATTTTGTCTAGAACACAATCAGATATTCTGCAACCACTTCCTTTAACAATGTTGAATTCTGCAAACACTTCCTTTAACCACTACGGGAAAAATCATCATTTACAACACTGTATTAGGGTTGTAGTACCCTACTACAACGCTTTTTGTGTATTGTGTAGGTGGGGTATTGTAGAAAGTCCAAGCATGTTCTACAATACTTGACTAAGTGTTGTTAAGGGTGATGTGATTCATGGTTCGACAATATTTTGCCAAAGTTGTGATTCTCTTTCGATTTTTTTTGAAAGCCTAACACAACCCTTGCTTGTTGTTGTAGGAGTATCTTGGACAACACAAGTAGTGTATCGTAAAAATATGTAACACAACACTTGTATAAGTTGAAGGTCTATCTTAGACAGCCTAGGATGTGTATCGTAGAAATATGTAACACAACACTTGTATAAGTTGAAGGACTATCTTAGACAACCTAGGATGTGTATCGTAGAAATATGTAACACAACACTTGTATAAGTTGAAGGACTATCTTAGACAACCTAGGATGTGTATCGTAGAAATATCTAACACAACACTTGTATAAGTTGAAGGACTATCTTAGACAACCCAGGATGTGTATTGTAGAAATATGTAACACCTCTTATTACTATGATGAATAAGATTTGCGACACTTGTTAGTGTTGTAGAACTATGTTGGATAAAGCACCTAATTATGTCGTAAAGACATTCTTTCACAACCATTGGTTTGTGTAGTTGGAATATGGAACACAACTCTTGTTAGAAGTTGTGTGCATATAACTATTTTGAAAAAAATTATAGCTGGAACCAAATTGCCGAAAGTATTTCACATTCACATTAACCTGCCGGTGTAACATATTTACATTCATTCTAACATTTATGCAGTTCACAAAGAAAGTTCAGGTTCCCAATTCTTTACCCACCAATGAATACAAGCCTACAATACCACTTGGCTGCAATTATTCCTATAACATTTTGTTCAAGAACTAGATAAAGAGCAAAGTTTTCATTTCTTTTTTCACTTTTTCCCCTTCCCTGAAGAAGAGAGAAGCTATTAAGCTGTCAATATCCATCCCATAATAAAACAAAAACCGAAAAATTGGCATAAGTATATCGATATCCGATTAGTTAACCATCCCCATAATAAACAACAAGTAAGTCGGGCTATACTCCAGCTTCACAGGCTATACCTGAAACTTCATTAAATCCATTGAAATTTATATAAAAGGCACCCAAATCTATTAGCCAAGGAGATTTAAGGAGCTCAATGTGCTCAGCCCTCAACTTAGATCTGAAGTTTCTGCCATTTACAGAGGAGTGTACCTGCAAAATCCAGTAGAACCTGAACCCATTCAAAATAGCTGACGGTGATCACACCTCCACCATTTGCATATATGTCAGGAAGTATGATAACTCCTTTCTTGCTTAGAATCTAAAAAATAAATGTCAAGAGTTAAAAATCTTAACTAGATGAAAACCCAACATATGTTCGCATCACAGTTTACAAAATGAGTGGTAAATTACCTCGTCTGCATCAGGATCAGTAGGGTGATTTGCCGCTTCTATGATGTATTTGGCCTTCACATCTCCAGCATTGTCCCTTTAAGAAAACGAATAAAATGGTATGAACTTACTGGTAAGGTTTTTAATACGCATCACAAAAACAAATCTTGAGAAGAAAAGAGACTAACTTGTGAAGAACACCGCCAAGAGCACAGGGAATAAGAACATCACAGTCATGGACAAGCAATTCACTAGCATCCATAGAATCTCCACCTTTGAAATCCTTTAAACTACCCGTAGCCTCTTTGTGCTTAATCAATTTGAATGCACCGGTGATGTCGCTTCATGACCACAAACTTACCACCTCGCTCATGAATCACTTTGCAGCCAAAGAACCCACATTACGAACCCCTGAAATAGTTCAAAAACTAGTTTAGAAACAAATTTAGAGATTCGAAATGCAAGCTCGATTCTGAGTTTGAATCGAAAGATTAGAGAGTATCTTTCATTTACCTAGATGGAGAATTTCAAATCTGTATGGTCTGTCCATATTCATTGAGCAAAGCCCTGTTGCAAATACAACACCTCGTCCGGTAAGCTCTCTCTAGCTAGTGATCCGCCTAGAGGTCCTACAACATCAAACAATAACGTAGGTGAACATTTACGAACACAAACGCCTCATTCAAATCTCAATAAACCGTTTACGTTTTTCCAAATCCTGAATAGGTACTTACAATTGGCTTTCCAGTAACAATAGCCGGAGAGTAACCATGAAATTTAGAGTACTCATCCAAAATCCATGCCATTGTCTGCGTAAAACCCAATTAGAATTACAAATTTCAGAACTAACGATGCGAAAATACCAGAATTATAGTAAATTATATGACTAACAAGTAGTTTTCATAAACGAATATACCTGTGCATTAGTTCCCATGTCAGGTGCAGGAATGTCCGTGTGAACCCCAATTAGATCATGAATCTTTTGAGTGAAAACACGCGTAAGACGTTCCAATTCACTCTCAATTCCTTTGGTGAACAACCAATTCTACCTACTTGCTCTTTCGCTAAACCAAACCTTCCTTCCCAGCTTTTGCACTCGGAGGTCCCTTCCCTTGTTGTCCTTCGGCACTGGAACTCTACTTCTGCAACTCGAGAAAGTAGATAACCTCGAATCTGATTATCTAACATACAAACCACAACAGGTGAATAAATTGAATTATACCTAGGTTAGCATGTTTTTGGTCATTGCTTTAACTAAAATTGTGAAAGAATCGACGTGTGCGTTTAGGAGGTTTAGGTTAAGACAGTAAATGCCTTCAATCGACAAAGTATACTTCTTTTCCCATTTAGTATACTCATCAAACTTTAACACTTGTTTCTATGAGATCCACTATAAGTTTCCAAAATCGATAGTTCTGACATTCGGACATGCCAATATAGTATCACGAGACATGTGGGAAAAACTGAATAAGCATGGTGTGGGAAGATTAAGGTATGACTTAGCTCCTCGGCTACCCCTTATCGTATTGAATCGATATGAAAATTGTACATAATCTAGTCATATTGAGGCAAACACATGGACAAATGTGCAACAAGCGATCTTACCACCAATGGCTTTTGCCGCATCCTTGAGGCTCCCAGAAAAAGTATTCTTGAAGAACACTTAAGTGATATTCTTCTCGGTTGTCCGCCTTTTCTCTAGTTGTCTTTTAAGCCGCTCACCATCTACAACATCAATTAAGGCATAGTCGGCATATAAAATATACATAACATTGTAAGGGTAAGGAAAAAAACTAAACAAACCCGACCACCAATACAAGGGGAGTTGTTGGGAGTTGTTGGATTGCCTGGATTATATGGATCAATAAGATTCACATAACCGTCGATAGAAACATTTAATGGATAAGCAACGAATTGGATAATCCCAAACTGCAAAGAATCAATAAAACAATAACAGAGCAAACCGGTACACTACACCATCTTTGACATTCAGGTGACAAAACCTCATTCAATCAATACTATAATTGTATGACCTAAACCAATTTGTATATAAGAAGATTTTCCAAGTCTTGAAAATACAAGTCCCATTAAGTAACTTCACACAAAGAACTCTATTATCTAACCTAAAATTCATTGGTGAAAAAGCAACCAAGTATAGAGTAACATGTAGATCGTAAAGCGGTGTCCGACCATATTGAATGGACCGATTAAACATCCCTTCCAGGATAATAGCTCCACAACCATCGGGACAGAGGAATGCACTTTGTGAGACTCAATGTTGGGACCAGCAGATAACAATATCATACATACCCGATTTACATACTATGACTTCATCGTAAGATGAGAAAGCTTTCAGTAATCTCATGAAAACACAAAAAAAGCTCCAGGTTTTCGGTGAGAAAATGAGAATCAAAAGCTACCTTTCTTTGATGACATGCAAACTTCCTAAAGTGAACAACTATCATACCATTACAATCAAACAAGAAAGACGAGAGTACATACAAAGGGATGATAAAAATATAAAAGAAAAGAAGAATAAATAGAGAGGATATAATCACTGATCGGAGGACCTATCGACCGATTGCCATCACTCATAGCATCAGACGGGTGCAAAAGCCAGCCTTTCAAATTTGAATCAGATCGGCAATCCCAGGTTCTAGGACATCACACTAGATGGTAGGTTTTTGTAGCTCCCTTTTGAATTCCAAGTTTTGACTCATCCACACCTACTAGTTACGCATTTGAGACGGTTCGCAAACTCCTACAAACCCTTTGCATTGTGTTAGAGACTATTTGTGATTGTTGCTCTGCACTCCCTGTGCAATTGGTAGGGAGAAAAAACTTCGAGTATGTAATCATCATCGCCGGTGTAAGTACTCCTTGCTTTGATCGCAACCGTTAAAGCATTCGAGACCATACTTGCGTGAATGATGTACAAGAGGGTAATCTCTACGATAGGATATTCCTTTACATCGGGGAAAAGAAAGGATGATTTGATTGAAGTGCTCTTCCAAAGCAATACCTTGTCCTTTCTCGAAAAACCTATTCCGTACATGCACTCACAAACCCTCGCATATCGTGTTATTCACGTAGCACGCAAAAATATCCTCAACACATAGTACACTTTTTCCGCGAGAACAAGTTTTATCCTCTCTCAAGGATATCTCAACGTGTTCATTCTTTCCACCTCTGGGTAGCTACAAGGAATCCATGTTAGAGCCAACGGTAGTCTATGCGCATGACAAACGGCTCTTAGCACATCAACAATCTCGCCGGTGCATCTCTTTGGTTCTTTGAGAAACCTTTGCAAAACAATGATTACCTTGTAGTTAGCAATTAGATTCTTTAGAGCATCATAAATTAAAGGTTATTCGCCACTCACCACAAGCTCTCAAAGCTGGCAAGACATCAGTTTAATATATACACAATGGATGAACTCGGGGTGGTGCGATGGTCTTCAAGTTCACAGACTGCAAAAGATCAAGCAGAAACACCAACAAGTAATGGATTCCTTTGTTCTTTATTCAAAGAACATCCATAATTCTATCAAATTCCATCTCATCATCATAATTTCACTCATCACCAATAAGTAATGGATGTCTTGATTCTCTATCTAATTTCGGTTCCATCAATTTCTTTCTCGGTCTCCATTTCATTTTCGTTATCTCAACTCATCTGAATCTTCTCTTCCCATCCAATTTAGAATCTAACTTGTTTGTGAAAACTAATCTCATCAATTTCAGAAGCCAATTCAATCATACCCATTACAAATATACTCATCAATCAAGCATCTTAGATCTTCCCTGTCGATGAAATCACCAGAATTCTTCATCTGCAGCTCACAAACACCAAATATTCATGGCAAATGATCATGCCCTCGCTCTTCTACTCGGTTTGACAAATATTTGGTTTACTTTCGAGATCTTTTAAGGAAATCATAGGAAGGGCTAGAGGGTTTGGTGAGAGACGCGTGAAACGAAACCAAATTTTGCGGAACCCATATATCAAGACCCTTGGTAAAAGAAACCTTTGAAGAAAAAAATTGATTCAATCAATTGTCAACATTAATCTTGGACATTAGTGAATTAGGGTTTCGTGGAATTGTTCGGAGAGAATATGTAGAAGATGAAATTGAGAGTCTTCGGGGGAAGATTAGAGATGAGTTTTTTGAAATATAGAGATGGAAGAATCGAGTTCGTGTCAAGATTTGATGCAATTGAAGCTAACGAAACTTGGGTTAGGGTTTCACTAATTGCGAGAGTTAGAAAGAGATAGAGCTAAAGTGGTTGAGGGAGGTTTGGTGGGTGAATGAAAATGATGGGCGGACAGATTTCGTTTCATCCACTCATACGGATTGAGAAAAGAATCGACGGTTGATATTGTATTTGTGATACTCATACGGATTGAAAGGCATTTGTGTTTCTCTTTGTGCTAATACAAACTCATGTATTCGGTTTATTATCAACCTTCGACATGAAAAAAATCAAAAAAAAATATTAATAAATTTAGGACATTTTTATCGAAATTCTTATATAAAAAAATCCAAAAATGTATAAGAATGAATCGGGAAAATGAAAAATGAATTCGATAATTGGTGTGTTTCTTTGTGCTTTCTCTTTGTGTTTTTGTGCTTTCTCTTAGTGCTTAGGTTTGGATTTCGACTAGCCGCATAGGTCATGAAGTAATTTTGAAAAGTCATACGAGATCATGAAGTAGCTTTAGTTCACCTTTGGTAAACTCAAGTTAGCATGATACATCATCGAAATCGATAAATATGAAGCTTAATGTCGTTTCGAACTTCAAATGTGGTATAACGACATACAAACTATGAACCGAGAAGCTCCGGGGAGGGTTAAAACTTCAAACTCAACATGATACATCATCTAAATCAATAAATATGAAGCTCGATTGTCGATTCGAACTTCAAATATGGTATTACGACATAAAAACTATGAACCAAGAAGCTTTGGGAGGGTTCGACTTCAAACGTAGCATGATATATCATTGAAATCGATAAATATGAAGCTCAACGTCGATTCGAACTTCAAACTTGGTATAATGGCATATAATATATGGACCACGAAGATCCGAGAGGGTTGACTTCAAACTTAGCATGATACATCATCAAAATCGATAAGTATGAAGCTCAATGTCCATTCGAACTTCAAACTTGGTATAATAGCATACAATCTATGAACCAAGAAGCTCGAGAGGGTTATGACTTCAAACTTAGCATGATACATCATCGAAATTGACTACTCTAAGTCGAAACTTTGTAAGAACAGACGAATCCATCCATTTACGGGTAAGATTCCTTCGAAATATTCTCGAAACCTTAAACAAACCTTATTTCTGCATATTGTATGCAAATCAGGCTCGAGAAGATCGAAACACAGCACGCAAGTTGACTACTATAAGTCGAAACTTGGTAAACGAATAAACCATCCATTTACAGGTAAGATTCCTTCGAAATATTCTACGAAACCTTAAAAAAACCTATTTCTGACATATTGTATGCATACCGAACTCGAGATCGAAACACGGCCGTGAGTTGACTACTCTAAGTCGAAACTTGGTAAGAACGATTTAATTCATCCATTTCGGGTAAGATTCCTTCGAGATATTCTACGAAACCTTAAAAAACCCTATTTATGTATATTGTATGCTTACCAGGATCCGAGATCGAAACCTCGCATGAGTTAACTACTCTAAGTCAGAAACTTGGTAAGAATGACGAATCCATCCATTTACGGGTAAGATTCCTTGAGATTTTCTACGAAACCTTAAAAAACCTATTACGCATATTGTATGCGTACTGGATCCGAGATCGAAGGCCGTAAGTTGACTACTCTAAGTCGAAACTACTTGATAAAACGACGAATTCATCCATTTATAGGTAAGATTCCCTCGAGATAT
Organism: Papaver armeniacum; assembly: GCA_023531295.1. Classification (NCBI taxonomy): domain Eukaryota; kingdom Viridiplantae; phylum Streptophyta; class Magnoliopsida; order Ranunculales; family Papaveraceae; genus Papaver; species Papaver armeniacum. The sequence continues at coordinate 24,275 of JAJJWW010016203.1, forward strand.
TCTACGAAACCTTAAAAAACTCTATTTCGCATATTGTATGCGTACAAGGATCGAGATCGAAACACGGCTTTGAGTTGACTACTCTAAGTCAGAAACTTGGTAAACGACGAATTCATCCATTTAAGTAAGATTCCTTGAGATATTCTACGAAAACTTAAACAATCCCCAATTATGCATATATGTATGCATACGGGGCTTCAGATCGAAACCTGGCGCGAGTTGACTACTCTAATTCATAAATTCGGTAAGAACGATTTAATCCGTCCATTTAGAGGTAAAATTTCTTCTAGATATTCTACGAAACCTTAAGAAAACCCTATTTCCAGATATTGTACGCATACCAGGATCCGAGATCGAAACCGGCCGTGAGTTGACTACTCTAAGTCGAAACTTGGTAAGAATTGTGAATTCATCCACTTACAGGTAAGATTTCTTTAGATATTCTACGAAACCTTAAAAAAACCCTATTTCTGCATATTGTATGCATACCAGGACCCGAGATCGAAACACGGCCGTGAGTTGACTACTCTAAGTCGAAACTTGGTAAGAACGAGCGAATTCATCCATTTAAGGTAAGATTCCTTCTAGATATTCTACGAAACCTTAAAAACCCTATTTCTCGCATATTGTATGCGTACGAGGATCCGAGATCAAAACCCGGCCGCGAGTTGACTACTCTAAGCGAAACTTGGTAAGAATGACGAATCCATCGTTTTACGTGTAAAGATTCCTTGAGATATTCTCTGAAACCTTAAACAAACCCTATTTATGCATATATGTATGCATACCAGGCTCGAGATCGAAACACGGCCGCGAGTTGACTATCTAATTCACAAATTCGGTAAGAACAACGAATCCATCCATTTCTGGGTAAGATTTCTTCTAGATATTCTACGAAACCTTAAAACAAACCCTATTTACATAAATGTATGCATACATGGCTCTTAAATCAAACTGGCCGGTGAGTTGACTTCTCTAAGTCGAAACTTGGTAAACGGAGAAACCATCCATTTTACGGGTAAGATTCCTTCGAAATATTCTACGAAACCTTAAAACAAACCTTATTTACGTATATTGTATGTATACGGGCTCCAAGATCGAAACTCCGGCCGCGAGTTGACTACTCTAAGTCAAAAACTTGGTAAAAATGACGAATCCATCCATTTATAGGTAAGATTCCTTCGGTATATTCTACAAAACCTTAAACAAACCTTATTTATTGCACATTCTATGTATACAATGCTCGAGATCGAAAACAGTCATGAGTTGACTACTCTAAGTCGGAAACTTGGTAAGAACGATGAATTCATCCATTTCTGAGGTAAGATTCCTTGAGATATTCTACGAAAACTTAAACAATCCCCAATTATGCATATATATGCATACCAGCTTCAGATCGAAACACAGCATGCGATTGACTACTAATTCATAAATTCGGAAGAACGACGAATCCGTCCATTTACAGTAAAATTTCTTCTAGATATTCTACTTAAACCTTAAGAAAACCCTATTTTCGCATATTGACGCATACCGGGATCCGAGATCAAAACTCCGGCCGTGAGTTGACTACTCTAAGTCGAAACTTGGTAAGAACGTGACAGATTCATCCACTTACAGTAAGATTTCTTCTAGATATTCTCGAAACCTTAAAAAAAACCCTATTTCTGCATATTGTATGCATACCGGGACCCGAGATCGAAACCGGCCGTGAGTTGACTACTCTAAGTCGGAAACTTGGTAAGAGCTGAATGAATTCATCCATTTGGTAAGATTCCTTCTAGATATTCTAGAAACCTTAAAAAACCCTGTTTCGCATATTGTATGCGTACCGGGATCCGAGATCAAAACCCGGCCGCGAGTTGACTACTCTAAGTCGAAACTTGGTAAGAATGACGAATCCATCCATTTACGGGTAAGATTCCTTCGAGATATTCTACGAAACCTTAAACAAACCCTATTTATGCATATATGTATGCATACCGTGCTCCGAGATCGAAACCGGCCGCGAGTTGACTATCTAATTCACAAATTCGGTAAGAACAACGAATCCATCCATTTACATTAAGATTTCTTCTAGATATTCTACGAAACCTTAAACAAACCCTATTTAACATAAATGTATGCATACATGGCTCTTAAATCGAAACCTGGCCGTGAGTTGACTACTCTAAGTCAGAAACTTGGTAAGAACGGAGAAACCATCCATTTACAGGTAAGATTCCTTCAAATATTCTCGAAACCTTAAACAAACTTTATTTCAGTATATTGTATGTATACCGGGCTCAAGATCGAAACCTGCCTTGAGTTGACTACTCTAAGTCAAAAACTTGGTAAAAATGACGAATCCATCCATTTATAGGTAAGATTCCTTGGTATATTCTACAAAACCTTAAACAAACCTTATTTACGCACATTCTATGTATACAATGCTCCGAGATCAAAACAGTCGCGAGTTGACTACTCTAAGTCGAAACTTGGTAAGAGCAGCGAATCCATCCATTTACGGGTAAGATTCCTTCGGAGGATATTCTACTAAACCTTAAACAAACCTTATTTATGCATATTCTAGGCATACCATGCTCCGAGATCGAATCCGGCCGCGAGTTGACTCTCTAAGTCGAAACTTGGTAATAATGGCGAATCCATCCATTTACGGGTAAGAAATATATCGAGAATTGGATAAGAAATATATCGAATTGAACATCCGTGTTGAAGATTATCGAGTTAAAATGACCATATTACCCTTACTAGAAATAAAGGTAATAAATATTACGGAGATTGTGAAAATTACTAAACTATCCTTATCCGAAATAAGTAAAGTAAATATTACGAGATAGTGAAAATGATCATATTACCCTTCATGGAAATTTGTGCAATAAATATTATGGAGATTTTGAAAGTGACCTGATTACCCTTATCGAAAAAAATTAAAGTAAATATTTACTTTGGTGAAAATGACCATATTACCCTTCTTGGAAATTAATGCAATAAATATTATGAAGACTATGAAAATGACCAGGACCACGCTTATCGGAAAATAAGTAAATTAAATATTATAAATTGTTAAAATCACCATATTACCCTTTACTAGAAATAAAGGTAATAAATATTATGAGACCGTGAAAATTACAGACTACCCTTATATGAAGTGAGTAAAGTAAATATTACGAGATAGTGAAAAATGTATATAATTATTTACAGAGAAGGAGTGTATGTGATTGTTTACGAGAGAAGGCTTCGTGTTGTTTGCGGCTCGGTCACACAGGCATTATTTTTGAGCATTACATTTTGTTTTACAACTCTTATGAAGGTTGTCATAAAGTTAGTGTATTAAAGAACCACAAACTTGATAGAACATGTAATAGTGTAGGTATGGTTAGTGGTGTAGACTTCCATACGGGAGGTTGAGGATCAAATCCCCCATCCTCATTTCTTCTAATGTTTTATATTTTTACTTCAACAACACTTATAAGTGTTGTTATACATTTTATTAAAAAAAGAAAAAAAAAAAGCTAGACGTCCATGCAATAGATTCATGTTTGAATCTCCCCTATAACCTCATTTTTCCAACATTATATATTTTTACTTCAACAACACTTATAAGTGTTGTTGTAGGTTTTTAATGTAAAAAAAAAGAAAAAAACCGAAACTTGTGAACTGAAAGGGTGGTTGATGAGCTAGACTTCCATGCAGTAGGTTCATGTTCAGAATCTCCTCTAACATTTTTTCATTATCATATTTTTGTGTTCTTCAACAACACTTGTCAGAATTGTGATAGGCTAAGTCACTACATATATGGAACATTATATATTTTTACTTCAACAACACTTATAAGTGTTATTGTAGAGTTTCTATTTAAAAAAAGAAAAAAAAATCAAAACTTGTGAATGAAAAGGGTGGTTGATAAGCTAGACTTCCATGTAGTAGGTTCATGTTCGAATCTCCCCTCTAACATATTTTTCATTATCATATTTTTGTGTTCTTCAACAACACTTGTGAGTATTGTGATAGGCTAAGTCACTACATATATGGAACAACGTTGTTATAGCTAAATGTCGTCACAATTGTTTTGCTTAAGGAGTTGTCGTTTGTTTTCTTAGGGCAACCCCTTGTTTCCTAAGGGTTGGCAGTGATGATATACGACAACTCTTCCTTTGAAACCAGTTGTAAAACATAGGACTTTCTACAATACTTAGCGAAGCGTTGTAAATTTCCAGTTGTAGATGTATATTTTTCCTGTAGTGAACAATGTTGTTACGTACACACTTGGCGCTGGAATTAATTATGTCATCACCCAAACTCAACTTAGTTTTCTACAAAATCTCATTGTTTTTCATGATTAACGTAAAACAGTTGACTTTGTAACTTGATCTCTAATGTATATGTTGTCCAACTCTTTTAACTAACACGTGCAAGTGAACATATTCCTACCAATTTATTGTCCAGTCCGAGAAGACACATTGATTGGTAAAGGATTTTACATGATTATAGAAAATATATAAAATATCCTACTCTCTCTGTCCCTATTATATAGACGGAGAAGCTAAAATCTCGTAGAATAAGAAATTGTTTGGTTTTTATAAACTTTTATGTTTTTTTTTTCTTTCTGTTTTTGCCCTTTATCTTATTATCAATGTAATTTCCAATACAATATAAATAAGGTTATGTATGTCAAAAGGCATCTTGAAATTCGAATTCCGCATATTTAGTGAGACTATAAAAAATCCAATATTCTGTCTTTATAATAGGGACGGAGGGAGTACTATTCGGTTTTGGCTATTTTTGCAATTTTGGAATAGATGACACAACTCGAGAATCTCCATTATTATGAAATAAAGGTGAGGAATTAGACTTTGGCTTTTCCCAATCTAGCAACCCATTTTTAATCTAATGTTCAACAGCCATGTGTACTAATTACATGATTAATCAGAGATTTGGTTCGCGCTGGAATTGATAATCGGTCTTCACAGAAACGTAACTTAGTTTTTTCCCAAAGTCTTATAACTTTTTTACGACGAAATTAAAGAATGGTTATATAACTTGAAGTCTAATATATTCTGTTGTGCACAAAAACATTCAGACATACTTACTCTTTCAACGAACTAATGGGTGTAAGTGAACAGATTCTTACTAATTTACTATCTCTTTTTCTGGAAAAGATATACTTTTACTTTTTCATTTTAACCTTAAAAATAGGATAAATTGAAAAAGTAAAAATAACACTTTTCCAAAAACGTAAGGTGTATATGCCATTGGTTTAGACTATTTAAATTTGATTCATCCAATTTACATGCTAGAGGCCATGTCATGTTCAGCTATTTTATGCTTTTTATTCCGTGTTGGGCCCTTGTACACAGTGGGGCATCTTTGTAATTCTCATTTTTGAAAGATAAAGGGAAAAATATCGTTTGGTCCTTTTTAGGTGGTCCATGTCTGTTTAGTCCTTCGAAATCACCCTTTCCATTCGGTCCATAATTATTTAAAAATATTAAATGGACCAAAGTACCCTTCCGTGTTAATTTCTACTTATTTTTGTAGCAGTTCATTCGTCAAAATGAACTCCTGTTAATTTCTACTTAACTTTCAGAAAACATATAAACCAGAGATCATTCCAGAAATGAACTCCTGATAAAAACCTATATAATTCAAATGAACTCCTGATAAAAACCCATATAAACCAGAGTTCATTCCAGAAATAAACTCCTGATAATAACATATAAACCAGAGTTCATTCCAGAAATGAACTCCTGATAAAAACTTATATAAACCAGAGTTCATTCCAGAAATGAACTCTTGATAAAAAAAATATATATAAACCAGAGTTCATTCCATGAATGAACTCTTAATAAAAATCTATAAAAACCAGAGCTCAGTCCAGAAATGAACTCCTGATAAAAACCCATAAAAATCATAGTTCATTCCAGAAATGAACTGCAGCAGCATCATCTTCACCATCTTCGTTGTCTTCAATAGCAGCAGCAAACATCATCATCTTCAACAACAACAGATCTTCATCTTTAACATGAGCAGCAAACATCAAAAATCAAGATCTTCAACACGAGCAACAAACATAAATCATCATCAACACGAAAAACATCAACAATCGAGATCTTCAACACGAGCAACAAACAAAAGATCATCATCTTCGTCTTCAACACCATAGAAAACATCAAAAATAGTAGCAAAAAAATCAAAAGAAGCATCTTCATCGTCGTCATTTTCATAATCTTTATATGATTCATCGTCTCTATCATGTCTACAAATCGTCTTCATCATCCTCGCAAATCAAAAACCCTAGAAAAAAACCCAAATCTTCATCGTTTCTCCTACAAACCTGGTAGTGCCTATACTTGCACCTCCTCCATCTGTCACTCAAGGAAGCTAATTTTGAAGTCTTTAAGGGGCCTATGGTGCCCGACAAACTTTTAAAGCCGGCTAACTACAATAAGGTTGCCCAAGGCTTATCAAAAATAAAGGATCTTAAGTTCTACGAGCAAAGTTGTCAAGTTCAAACAACCGAGCAAGTTATACTTCTGATTAAATACTGCTTATTTCAATAGGCCTTAGTCATCAAGGATTTTGGAGAAATGTCTTTCGATGATGTTGTTAATATCTAGTATAATGTGTAATTTGACCCCATAGTTCTATCTAAGTGTTTTTTGGTCTTTGTTTTTTTGACTCGCTTTCGTTGTTTTGCGAGTTTTTTTTTTTTCTTTTGGGTGGTTCAAATCTTTCATACCCCTCTTTTCTAATGGCTCTTTTCTAATAAATGAATTCTTCTTTATCGATCAAAAAATAGTTGTCAAGTTCAAAGCTTGGCGATTTTGTGTTGATATCCGTCCATACAGGTATGGATACAATAAAAATCTTTGTGCTACTGGTAACTCATTTCTCGAAAGAAGTGTTTTCTTTAGTACTACTTAAAACAAGGAATTCGTGGCATCCTTGGGTAAACCAGCCAATATGTTAAACTTTACGAAAAATAGGTCATTTGTCCAAAAAAATTTAAAACACGGTTCAAATGGAATGAGTAAAAAATTTTATGGGTGAAATGGACAAAAAAATAGCAAAGATGAAAGCGGATTCATCTGGCTTAAACTTAAAAATAGCAAGGATGAAACTGGATGCATCTATGTAAAATAAAAAAAAAAAAAGAAAAAATATTTGAAAATGGACAGGATGAAACTGGTTACATCCTGCCTATTTTTAAATTTTTGTCCATTTAAACAGTATCTAAATCTGACTGTCCTTTTCACCCAGGAAATTTTAATTTTGGTCTTTTTAACCAATTTTGTGTAAACTTTAAACCACCTCAATTAGCTGTCATTAAAAATTTAATATCAAAATGATAACACTGCGATCCTGCTGAGAAAAGATAGGATGGTGAGAATAATCTTATATATGACTATCAAATCTTTATCCTCTACAATTTTTGATCCCTTATCTCAAAGAGAATGTAATGATTCGATGTCCAAGGAAATCATTTTTGACTCTTCAAATTGGTCAATCTCAATGATTTGACCATTTCTTCGATAAGCCACTTCATCGATGAAAATGTCCTATATATGGCATGCTTGGTGCTGTAAGTGTTAACCCCTTTGCGGAAGCATAATATAGTTTTCTCCAAAATCTCATTATTTTTTTTATTTTTTTTGAAGCAAAAGGAAATAAAAAGAGATTAACCCCACAAAATCTCATTATTATTATTTACATATACAAACAAACGGGAATTAATTCTTTTAATTAACTGGTGCAAGTGAACCGATTCCTACCAATTTATAAGCCTGACAGAGAAGACACATTCATTCATACTATTTAAACTCTGAACAATTAGATTTACATGTTGTATAGTTCTTGATTTTCCGTTAGACCCATCTTTTTCCTGGGTGAATAATTGATGATACGTAACGCATTTTAAATGTTATGATTTATGTGGTTCAAGGTTCAACCCCACAAAATAACCCTGGCATTTTTAGGGCGACCCCAAACGAATTAGGGCGACTTTTTTATTCCCAACCCATATACAACGTTAAGGGATGTCCGAAATGGGGAGAATACGTTAATGCCCCTACATAATGGAAGCCATTTTGTGTCCGATTGTTAATACTACATCGGGAGTTAAGTAACGGAAAGATACAACCGATTGATATGAAATTTGTACTAAATGCAAATTTGGGGCTACTATTAATCGGAAGTTAATGATATATTCATTTACTACCGATTATAGGCTCAACCAAAATTCAAAAAATTGAGAATTTTTTCAAAATCTCATTTTGGGGCAGCTCTGTATTCAGTAGATATATGACTACCGATTATGGTAGGATATTTGCAAAGAGGCCACTGTATAATTGGAAATCAGGATTTTACCTCATTTACTACCAATTATAGGCTCAACCAAAATTTAAAAAATAGATGATTTTGGCAAAATCTCATTTTGGGGCAACTCCATATTCGGTAGTTATATGATTTATCTTGACTACCGATTATGGTAAGATATTTGCAAGAAGAGCCACTATATAACGGAAGTCATGATAACTTTATTTACTACCGATTATAGGCTCAAACAAAATTAAAAAAATTGAGAATTTTTTCAAAATCTCATTTTGGGGCTACTCTATATTCGGTAGTTATATGACTACCGATTATGGTAGGATATTTGCAAAGAGGCCACTGTATAATCGGAAGTCAGGATAACTTTATTTACTACCGATTATAGGCTCAACCAAAATTAAAAAATTGATAATTTCGCAAAATCTCATTTTGGGGCTACTCTATATTGGTAGTTATATGACTACGATTATGGTAGGATATTTGCAAATAGGCCTTTGTATAATCGGAAGTCAAGATAACTTTATTTACTACCGATTATAGGCTTAACCAAAATTAAAAAAATGAGAATTTTGCAAAATCTCATTTTGGGGCTACTCTATATTCGGTAGTTAAATGACTACCGATTATGGTAGGATATTTGCAAAGAGAGACCACCTGTATAATCGCAAGTCGGGATAACTTCATTTACTACCGATTATAGGCTCAACCAAAATTCAAAAAATTGAGAATTTTTACAAAATCTTATTTTGGGTCTACTCTATATTCGGTAGTATAATAACCTAAATTCACTACCGATTATGGTAGCATTTTAGCCAAAGGTCTATTTTAATAGGGAGTCAAGATAACTTTTTTTGCTACCGATTATAGGATAATCAAAATTCAAAATATAGATGATTTTATTTCGGGGATGCTTTATAATCGGAAGTTAGATGAACTAATTGACTCCCGATTGTGGATTAACTTCCCGATTGTAAAGTTATCTATCGATTGTAAAGGGTAGTTTGGCCATTAAAAAAATGGAAGATAAGGGATAGCTTAGATTTACGTTTGGATGACCTTTTTTTGTCTTTTAGTGTCGCCCCTAATTCGTTTGGGGTCGCCCCTAAAAATGTCAGGCAAAATAATTAGTGGACAAGGACACCAAATTATTTCGACCCTCACTTGTTGGATTTTACCGTTAGACTTGCTTTCAGAGTCGAATAAAAAAATTCTTCCACCTATCACTAATTTTGCTTTCGAAGTCATCTTTCTTCGACCCTGTTGGTATAACTTGTGCAAATGAAAATGAAAAACTTGTTAGGGTTGGGGAGTCCTATAGAACATGTGAAATCCTATATAATCTCAATAATTATCTTATTTTAACTTTTAGTCATGCTTCCAAAACTTAGTTCAACGATGTAGCCGAGAATGTGTGGGTATTCTATTCCAAATTACAACATAGGTGGCATTTGGAAAAAAAGAACCTAAAAACTCTTGAAATAGTTTATACTGATTTAGATAAAGAATTTATTTTATCCATACTGTTGTTAGTTTTTTTATCATAGGATTTTAATTTTATTAAGATTTCGATGTCATTTAATATTTTTCTTTGCTTTCGAAGCGAATGTATCTCTGTCTTGTGTGATTACCTCTTCACTTTTATGGTGATTGTATCTTATTTTCCAATATGATTATTTCTAGGTTTTTCAGTTGATTTGTGGGTTGTTATTTTTGATTATTTAAGAATATAAATGATTCAACTCGGTGTCGCTTCGATTTCACCTTCGATCTAAGAGACGTAGGATACCCGGGTTCATCACAGGCAACGGTTATAGCAAATTTCTTTTTTTTTTGAAGTATCTCTTTTTGAACAAGAAAACTGTTGAGATTATTAGTCCCACATTTTGTGGCAATCTAAGATCATGCGGTTTATAATCCTATGGGCCTCTCCACTCATTGCCAATTGGTTTTGAGTTGGATGCCCATATTCAAACATGGTATCAGAGCAGGCTATTTGCGAGGAGTCATTAGACTGCGCCTTCACTCCACATCACCCGGTTTAATTGTCCACGTGTTAGACCCAACTAGGCTACACGTGATGGGGCGTGTTGAGATTATTAGTCCCACATTGTTTGGGCAATCTAAGATCCTGCAGTTTATAATCCTATGAGCCTCTCCACTCATTGCCAATAGGTTCTGAGTGCAGACAATGTGGGACTAATAGTCTCAACACGCCCCCTCACGTGTAGCCTCGTTGGGTCTAACACGTGGACAATTAAACCGGGTGACGCGAAGTAAAGGTGCAGTCAAATGACTCGACACAAATAGCCTGCTCTGATACCTTGATAGAATACGGGCATCCAACTCAAAACCAATTGGCAATGAGTGGAGAAGCCCTAAGGATTATTAACCGCAGGATCTTAGATTGCCCAAAAAATGTGGGACTAATAATCTCAATACGTGAGACAACTATTTTACATCGTCAGAAACTATTGTTTTTATATCATTCTTCCACCTCCTTACAAAAATTGGAACTATTGAAGACTTGCAGTTCATCGCCCTTTCTCTTTGTCATTTATTTCTAGTTTTAATTTTTATTTGTATTCGGATTTTATTTTTCTTGTTTTTATGATGTTTTTGATGATTTTGTAAATATCCATGTAACTTTTATTTTCCCACCAAATAAAATATTACATGATATCAAAACGAATTAAGAAAAACAAAATTGAACAAATATTACACTAGCACCCAAGACAAAAACAACATCTTGGATACCAATTTATTAGGGAGTGTAATAAAATTCATATAATAAAAAATTCCTTTTTATTGGCAGCCATGTTTTTCTTCTTGAACCAGGTATGTACCATTTTTCTTTTAGGTTGTTTTTTATCTTTGGCACACAAGATTGACATCTATTTAATTCTTCAAGCCAAATCTTTGTAATGTCGATATGCCGAGTTGGTAGAAAATAAAAATAATAAAAATAAAATAAAAGGGTTATTTACTGTGGCATTGATAAGGATTTGCATAAACCCTAATAATATACCTTGGTATAGTTCGCCGTTCTATCTATAAAAACAAAGTTACAAATCTGCAAGTAGGAAAAAAAACAAAAAAAAAAAGCTTTATTTTACAAGAAAAATCAGCAGATTGGGACTACATATACATAAAATTAGGCATTGCTGATGAATTGATATACAAACTAAAATTAAGATATCCTAATCCGTACTTTCTACTCTCAAAGTTCTGGCTAGAATTGATGATGCAATAAAGACACTCTTTGTGTTTCAACAACAAAATTCTTCAATATCAAAGGATTGATGTTAACTACCTCAAAGTTAGACAAAATTTGTAAGTTGGACAAAATCAAACTTTGCTCTTCATTAGACTCGGTATCTCTCGAAAAGTATGCAGCCACTTCTTTTAACAACCGGTATAATGTACATACTCGTAGCTGTAAATGACCATCTCATCACCAAAACTCAACTTAGTTTTCCCCAAAATCTTGTTACTTTTCGTGTTTGACATAAAAAATTGACTTTGTAACTTGATCTCTTATATATTTGTTGCACACAAGGACACGAACATAAATAACTTCCAACTCTTTTAACTTAAAAATGTAAGTGAGAAAATTCTAAGCACCAGTCTGAGAAGACATGCTAATTCATATCCTTCACCTACTTTATGTTTTTTATTTTCTGCTGGATCTTTAGTTTGTCTTGGATAATTTGATCATGTAAATATCATGATGGCTTTAAAACCTAGATGGTTATGGGGCTTATAAAAATTATTTGAGCTTTACATTTATTTGAGCTCTGCGTTTTCTTCACCCACCTAGACTAAGGAAATAAGGGGTGTCTAACCTAGGCAAAAGTACTAAGTTTTTTTCACTATTAAAAATAATTTTCTAAGCTTTACCCTTCTAAATTTGAAACCTATTCAAATTCTTTCAAAATTGAAACCTATTCAAATCCTTTCCTCACAAACTAAAATAGAAACCTAACTACATCATTCAATTTTAAAAAAAAATTGATTATCCTTTTTTATTTTTTGCAAACTAAACATCGTCAATTGCGACCCATTACTCTTAATTATACTGTGATTGGTTTATCCATTCAAAATTGAAAAATACAAACAATTTAGAGTTTCTATGCTTAACCATAAGCGGTCATCGTTTATGCCCATATTAACCGATTCCAAATCAGTGATAGCAGACTAGGTGCGTGAGTGATTTTCTAACCGTGAGAAGCAATTAGTGGAGACTAAGAGGCTGATTTTCAGATGCTTCGAGAGAGAAAAAAATATCAACAACAAAAAAAAAGTTTGATCATGTGCATCCGAAGTATGGATTTTGGGTTTTTTCAATAAAAAAAAAATTAATGTAAGACCTGCTTTAAAGAGTATTAAATAAACAAATTAATAAACTGAAAAATTGCTTGAGAGGCGGAACATCAGCCGTTCAAAGAGATTTTTTTCCAAGCGGCTAAATATCTGCCAAGTAGACTTGACAATTGGACATTCTTTTATCTGAATGAGTGTATCAAGGAGTTTGTGTGAAAAGGAACCTCTTTTCTACCTATAGTATCAAACTTGAAAACTCTCATTTCACATCCCTAGCTCTTACGAAAAATAAAGAGAAAATCTTTTATTGACGATAGGTTGGGTTTAGCCATGCTTAGCAATTCTTAGATCCATGGCTAAATTCTAGTCCTCTTCAACTCCTATTGACATAATTTAGGGGGGGATGAATGACTAAAAATTCCAACATTAACCTTCAACGGAAAGTTCGAGATTAGGTTGGTATTCTACCCAAGAAATCACATTTCTTATACATTTAAAGAAGAGAAAAAAAAATCCCCTAACTATGACCTTTGTTCGGCACAGATGCTTAGGACTCAAGACAAGACTGAGGTCCTTTATTTGGTTGGACGACAAGTCAATTATTTATTTAGCTATTATAAACAACCGTCATTTCAAGCTACATAAGAAAAATATGTATGAGTTTGATGTGAGTATGCGGTTTTTACATTGTTTTGGAATGATGGTCCTCTAAGAACTTGTTATCCGTTAGGTTAGTTTGGCATCTTTGTAATTCTTCAAGACAAACATTTTAATAGAAGTAAGTGTGTAAATAAATTAATATATTCTATTATATAAAGGGAACTTCCTTTAGCAACACTGTTTGAAGCTGCAAATTATGTTAGACCATTTTACCCCGTATCTTACCAAAACAATAAATATCCTACAAATTAAATGAGGGTATATTAGTAAATTAGGTTGTTTGGAAACAAAATTTTCTGGTTAGAGTTTGAGAGGACTCCAATTCACGTGCCTTTCGGTAGAAGGGACCCAGTTTTTATGCACGTGCATAGGCACGTGCGGACTTCTAATATATCAAAAATTAAAGAAGCATTTATTTGGAGAAATAAAATAAAGGACAAGACATACAAGAGATATAAAAATATTGAAATAATTGAAGGACAAGACATCAAAGCATTCATTTGTCCATCAAAAGTACAGTTTTTCTTGTGGAAAGTATTCGTCGAAAGTCTACGGACCCTCGACAACCTCATCCAGATCCGCCTCGCCAGTTCCAGCATTTACTCCTGTTGCAATTTAAATCCGGAGATAACTACTCGCATTTTGTCTCATGGTCATGTCAGATTGTTGGCGTACCACTCCAACTGTACTTCAATATTTGGGTGTCACATATCCCTTGTAATGACCCTCTAGTAGTTTAATAAAATTTCATGCTTCAAAAAAAAAAATCAAAGAAAATTTGAAGAGAAAGATAGGAAATTTTTAATAGGACTACTATACAATGAAACTACTTACTCGAATTTAAAGGAATTGAGTTTTGGCTTTTCATTAAACTCAATGCAACCCTTTTATCAAATCAATATATGGTTGGAGCTGAAATCCGTATTCTCATCACCACAACATAACTTAAGCTTTCTCCAAAGTCTTACTATTATTTTTCATGATTTGTAGCTTGATCCCTTATATATCTCTTGTGCACAAAAACATCCTCGGACATAACTTGTCTAACTCTTTTAACTAAAAGTTCCAACTTGCAAGTGAACATATTCCTACCAATTTATAGGACATTCAATCATATTCATGCTATTTAAACTTTTGATTTGTCTTATACAGTCTAATTAATCTCGATAAACAAATGTTCGATAAATGGATAACCTCGTCATATGAATAATTTTTTCGGTCCCGACTTGAAAAAAGGGTCTAAATGAATAACCTCACTAAATACTTTAATGAATATAAAAAATTTAGTCCTTAAAGGACCTATAAAAATATAAATGATTAATCAATAGATTTCATACAAAAGATATATATAAATGAATCAAAATACTTCATTCGATCAATAGTGCTCGTATAAGAAGTCATCTTTTCTTAAAAAATCATCTAAAGTTGATTATATGTTCCTTTCGCCTAAACTAAAATGCACCACATCCTTAAATTTTTTTTTTTTTTGCAATAAATGTATAATTTATGGAATATTTTGCTCGTATTATATCTCAAATCATTTTCTATGGTGACTACTGCTTAAAATGCCTCTTTTGATAACAAATTTGGTGTGGCGCCATGTATTATCATTTGGTTCAGGATCATTCTTATAATTCATTAATTGCTGACTCAATAATTTTTTTATCTGTAGATTATTCCATAATTGCATAAATATTCTTGTTAGGATAGTGCAAAAAATGTTCAACCTCTTAAATATGACATTAGTTAATTCTAGATCGTCTTCTTCTAATCGACCAATTTATGGTTCAGAAACATCAAAATATTATATGTGGATTCCAAATTACTCTATAAATAATACTCCCTCTGTCCGTTTTTATCTGTCCTAATTTCTACTTTGGTATGTCCATTTTTATCTGTCCGCTCTGTTTATAGACATACTTTTCCCTTAAACTATCAAATATACCCTTTATTTTTATAATCATAAAATCATTTTTAATATCCAAATCTTAAATAATATCACCATATTTATGGAAAAAAACTTACTCAATATCTTTGTATTAATTGTCATTCCTTTTTTTAAATAAAAATATGTATGAATAGTTATAAAATTCCTAATAAACTTCTACTTATTTTAACACTAATAATTTAGTTTTGGTAATAATATAACATTAAATAGGCTAGTCAAAGGTTAGTCATGACAATTTATAGGATTTCCTTAATATCTTGACTTAGTCAAAGCGGACACTTAATTTAGGACGGGGGAGTAATATATATTCATTTACCGATAAATGAATATATTATTCATTTATCGATAAATAAATAACCTCAGTAAAAAAATATTTATTTCCGGTTTATTGAGGTTAGACCGTATAGTACTTGGTTCATGTCATGTTCATCTTTAAATTCACTTAATAATGGGCTGGGAATAAGACCATATCCGGTCCAGTAGCCCAAAGATTAGTTCCATATTCTGTTTTCCACCCCTCGTCTTGTATTTCTGCACCTCACTTCTCTTCTATGTTTATTGATTTGAATTCTCTTAATTATTTATAATTTGGCTTTAAAATCTCGATTGCTTGTAATTCTGGTATTTCTAAGGTATGTTCTTATTAAAAAACTGAAGAGAGTCCTAGAAAAAAAATATCATAATTCTACATTATAAATTAAAACTTCGATAATTATTGTTTTCAAGTTCTAGAGAGTAGATGATAAAACAAAAAAAAACTCCAGTATTTCCGTACCAAATCTCAATTATCAAATGAAGTATGAATTTATAGAAAATGATAATTGGCTTTTTCCAATTATTGCACGCCCATATGCACCAATTACATGACGACAAAGATGTTTAGTGCTGGAGCTTATATTCTTTTCACCAAAACCTACCGGAGGTTGTGTTCTTTTCCGGATAAAATCTCGAGATTTACACCGATTGAGAAAAATTAGGAGACTCACTTCCGGTACACCTATCTTAATGATACATGAGATGACCCAACTATCATCAGATCTACTCACGATAAATCCTAGAGTTTTCCGTTGTCATCCTAAAATTACTGGTTATTTTCACCAAAACCTAACATAGTTTTCTCCAAAGTCTTATTATTTTTCATGATGAATGTAAAAATAGATTTTGTAATTTGACCCTAATACATTATAAGACATACTAATATAACTGTTGTACACAAACACATTATAAGAAATACTAATCTAACTCTTGTTACTAACCAGTGCAAGTAACATATTCCCACCAATTTATATGATATATGATCATACTATTTAAACTCTCGTTCGTATAATTTATATGCTATATTGATCATACTATCTAAACTCTCGTTCGTCCAATTTATACACCATATGATCATGTTATGCTCACAGTTTAATGTTGGGACCTTACTTAGGTTTGTAAGTACTGGGACAAGCATCTTTGTAATGCCAGGCCAATGTAGTCAATTCTAGATTTCGACTTTCAGACCACCACACCGAGATAACTTCATCTAGGAGAGATTTTCGATAAAATTTCGGGCCTTTATTTTTCAAATTTTAAATTCATAATATGGATGCAAACATTTTATAGACTACATATAAGTTAAATTTGTATTATACAAGAAAACATCACCAATTCTTTTAGAAACCTAGTATATGGGCTTCACATTCCAATAGAGAGACTTCACCATGATAATAATGTATATTTAGTTGGTTTGGGGGTGTCCTATTGGTTTTTAAAATGTTTAAATTAACCTTCCATTTTCTTTTAAAAGACTGAATTGCTCTCCAATGTTTTTAAACCTAAATCAACGGAACAAAGAAATTCAGTTTTCTTAATTTCTTTCATCTTCTCTACTACATCCAAGTCTTAGTTGTTCCTTAATCAAAAATATTCATCATCTTCGACTAATCGCCCATTCGATAGAATCTATAGTTCTAAATTAAAATCTATATTAAAGATGCGGAAGAAGAAGAAACCCCCATGTTTTTTTCCCCTATTTGAAACAAATAAGTAGATAAGTTAAGTTTACTGAACCAATTACGGTTAACAAACTAAAAGATACTAACCATAAATTCAAAACAAAAAAAAACATGGATATTTACGGTTAGGTTTCTCACCATAAATCTCTATACGGTTAGGTACGACTCTCAGAACCTAACGGTAAATATTATTGAATAACATTATATTCAAGTTTAAATTAACTACTTTGATTTAAAGTAACCATTTATTCAATTGACTTGTACAAAAATTTGGTTAGTAACCTAACAACAAGCTGGACACCAAACCCCTTTTTAATAACAATGCCTAACCTATAGAAAAGAAATTTACCTACACCACTACTAACATCATTACAAACTATAAAATTCTTCAATCTCCTAAAACAACACAAAGTATCATCACCTAGTTCCCCTAACGTGGTAAAATCTAGGACACCCAAACCATATCCATGCAAAACACATTGTTCTAAATATTTGTTACGTTTTCGCAATACAGCGTTGGAAATAGCTTGGCCTAGGACAAATGAGCCAATGCCTTCACCTGTGAAGGTAAGACTCCTGTAACATCCATACAAACAACCTGAACGTTTTCCAAATTAAGAACAAGGATATCATCAGGGCGTAAATCTATATTATCATCAGAAACAAACCCAAGGGAGGCTTCTTTACGTGCACGCACACCTGCTTTGTAACAAATGTTAACAATAACATCCCTTACCAGGTCATGTAAAAACTTGAGCCCAATATCCTTGGCAAAATGAAGAGCATGATCACCAAAAAATATCCATGGGTCTATTACAGATTGAGCATAAGCCTCATTTGACAAACAATGGGATATTTACGCGGTAGCAAACTACGACTCTAAACTGTCTTGGTCCAAGACATTGTTTCAGACCACTAATGGGTATGGACAAAAGGTAATATTGAGCATGCTTAACACGTTTTTACTAGGGAGTAGAACTCGGACTCATCTTCTTCCCGTTCTTTTCCTTTCTCTTTTCTATTTTACTCTGGCGATTCAGAAAGTTTATCTCCTATCTTTCTCTCTGGATCGAATTATGCTGAAAGTTTTCCGTGGAAGCCTAAAAGAGATTAATTAAACCGAGAGAGAAGATATTGATGTTGATGAACACGGAACAACTGATAATAGCGATGAGATCGATTGAACTCGGGTAATTGGGGAAAAGGTAAATCATAGAGAATAAAAGTAGGGTTTCTCTGATTTGATTGTGAATTCGTATGCTTATTGTAGACCCAGGAAGAAACTATAGGATTTATAGAATTTATCTATATGTTCTTACCCAAATAGAAATTA
Source organism: Papaver armeniacum (assembly GCA_023531295.1). Taxonomy (NCBI): domain Eukaryota; kingdom Viridiplantae; phylum Streptophyta; class Magnoliopsida; order Ranunculales; family Papaveraceae; genus Papaver; species Papaver armeniacum. The sequence goes on from JAJJWW010016203.1 coordinate 42,864, forward strand.
GGGTTCTTGGGGGTGAATTTATAGAAATTAGAAATTAGGGTTCTCGGGGATGAGATTAATAGGTATTGAGTTAATTGAACATATTAGGTTGAAATTTCAGATGAAGTTAAGTCTCATGCAATGAATTGAAATCTCAGTGAGGTTAGGGTTTGATTTTGAGGATTCTGGGTAAATAAAGGCATGAGAAAAAATTCTGGTAAGGGGAGGTTTGAATTTGGTAGAAGATGGATTCGAAATCAAGAAACGAAATTACAACTTGGGGTTGGTTTAAATCTGAGATCTAATAAATTAGAGTCGACATAAGGGTTCTGATGCAAGTTTGTGGTGATTTGAGTTTTCAAAAAAATACACAGAGAAGATTGTGGTGCTGCTTCTGGTGGTGTTGTTGATTTATTTAATTGATGGAGTCTGTGCTGGTAATTGAAAAACCGAGAAGAAATTGATGGTATTTTCGGAGAAGTAGTACAATTAAGATGGTTGTTTGCTGTGTGACTCGAGCTGTTGTGGTTGATTGTGCTGCAGAGAGGGTTGATTGTTCGTTGTGTTAAGATAATAAAACTAAAATTCTGGTGTTGTATGCTGATGGGTTTCAGTGGATATGTGCTACCATGGACTAGGTAGTGATTGTATGGGTATCATGATGAGAATCAGATAAATCTGAGTTTCTATGGAGTCTAGGGTTCTGTTGTAACTGAAGAAATATTGATGCAGTGGTCTGTTGAGTTATCGGCTTCTGATATGAAGATTCAGATGTAGATGGAAATTGATCAAGGTGGATTCTAGTTTCTTTAGAAGGGGTAAATAAGTAAAAAACTCAATTATTAATAATACAAAAAAGAGAAACATAAAAAAATTAGGTTAAATAAGTCAATCACACTCAAACGTCAATTCCAAGTACCAAACACAAAGCTGGAAAAATGTAAGACCAAACTCAAAAGTTGGACAAAACTTGAGTACCAAAAACAAAATAACCCTTTTATTTAAGATATATATATATCGTAGATATTGCAATTCTACAGGATTATATCGTTATCATGTGTTAAGTAGAATATGGCTAGATATCGTAGTTGGTAATTGATATCTTAATGTATACCAATTAATGACTCAGTATAATGCTCTAGGAAGGCTCTTTCATAAAAACAAAAACTTATCATCTCTTTCTCTTTCTGCGGAAAAAAAAAAGAAAGTGAAAAACTAAACTTCCAGACCGTCTCTTTTTAGATCTAGCCTGATTTTTACTCGATTTGGGCCATTAGGGCTTAAATCGAGTGAGTAGACCTCTTGTTCATATTGTAGATACATGTTTCTCTTTAATTTGTTTGTTAAGCTTTTGGGTCTTTTCCAACAGTTTTTTCAGTGGTTTTCCTCCACACTTCTAAAACTAATGGTTTGTTTTGGAAGTGATGGTAGTGATTCTCTCCAATTTGCTGTTGATGTATTTTGGTTTGGATTGAAAGTGGTTTTTCTTTGTAGTTATCAGTGGTGATGTTGGTGGCGGTCTGACTAGTGTGCATCTTTGCGATTTCTGTGAAGTGTTTTTTTTTTTTTGCCTCTATGGGAGCGATTCAAGTGTTGGTTGCTAAAGACTGTCTTGAAACTCTTGATGGAAGCTGTATTGGTACATGGTGATGGTAGTTCTCCTCTCCGTGATGATGCAGCGGTGGCGGCTAGGGTTTCTCGTTGGGTGGTGGTGTTGCGTCTGTCTGGGTCTAATTTTCTAAGATAAGAGTTGGACTTGGGCTTGTCTGTTGTGACGTTGGACCTTGTTTGTGATACCATATGAGACTAGTGTTTGATGTATCGTTCGGTCTTTTGTATCGGGTTACCGTGTGAATTTCAATTGGCCTCCCCTGGGCCCTGGGGAATTTCAGTTGTTGTTCACGGAAGGTTTATCGATGTGTTGGTCACTAGTACGGTCTCACTTATCCTGTTCGTCGTCCTGTAATTGGGGTTTGTAAATAGCAATTTATGATTTGGGTTTATCGATGTGTTGGTCTCTAGGAAATTTGTGAAGACATCTACCTTTGTCCCTCCCAAGGATGGTGAAATTATCAACTTAGATTTCCTTAATAAAAAGAATGATACCGATCGAGGGGAAGGCATATCGGAAAGCGTCATCCTTTTGTCAAGAAATCAATATCAATCCCTTTGTTAATCAAACTGCTCGTTCAAGATACCTTTGTCGAATCCCTCCACAAACACCAAGACTACTCACAGGGTCATAACTAATGAAACTCAAAATGCCAGCGCTTCTAAGGGGAATCAGGTACTTATTCTCTTAAACCATTTTCTTAGTTTTATCTCTTTTACGGTAATCAATTTCTTTCAAACTTTATTTTATTTGGTTTTAGCAATTTTAGCTTTTATTGTTTTCTATTTTAGTCGTCTCAAGTCTGCATATAGTTTTCATCAGTCACATTTTTCTTCTTTACTTACAATTAAGTTTCTTTGCATGTTTAAACCGTCATGCCATTTTAAAAACCATAAGACCATTTCATTTAGTATTGTGATAACTTATATTTTCATCATGAAGGTTCTGTACTGGAATGTTCAAGGACTTAAAAGAACTAGCACTAGAGATCATATCAGAGATCTAATAAGAACCCAAAATCCATATATAATATTCTTATGTGAAACTAAGCTTGATGAGACTAAAATGAAACCTCTTGTTTCTCCATTTAATTTTCCTAATGTAAGATATATATCTTCAGTAGGATTATTTTGGGGACTTACGGTTATGTGGAAAAATGGTTTCTCTTGTGATTCTTTGCAGTGAAAATAATATGTTCCATTTAGTCATTCAAGATAATCCAAGTCAGCCAGAGTGGCTTCTTTCTTGTATGTATGGATATGGAAATGGCCAGAGGAAAAAAGAACAGTGGGATTTCATTGAAGAAACATAAAAAATGTGACTAGTCCTTGATGCTTATTGGGGGATTTGAATATCCACTTGTTAGATTCCAGTATTTCTTATTCTTCTTCTTCTAATGATGGTAAAATTACTTCTATTCTTCATGATATTAGTTTAGAAGATTTGGGTTTCATAGGCAAAGAGCACACTTGGACAAGCAATAATTTGGGAACTGGAAAAAGAAGATCAAGAATTGATCTAGATCTTGGTAATGCTGCTTGGAATTCGACTTTTCCTTCTTTTAAAGTCTTGCATCTTAGTCAAATGGGTAGTGATCACTGTCCCATTATGCTTATCACAGATTACAATCAACCTAAACTTTGGAAGCCTTTTAAGTTTTTCCAAACATGGTTAAATGATAAAAAATGTGATGTGGAGATTGCTAAGGCTTGGAGTAAGCAAGTTCAAGGATCAACAGCTTTTAAACTCACTAAAAAGATGCAGTTCACAAGAATAGCTCTCTCTAAGTGGAACAGAATGCACTTTGGAGATATAAATTTGAAAGTTGATACTCTTCAAAAACAGTTATATGATCTTCAAGTACTTTCGCACTCTCAAGAAAATACTTCTGAGGCTTTTCAAGTTAATGAAGAATTGCAAAAGTGGCACAACTTTTAACATGAGTTCAATAAACAGAAATCCAGAGATAATTTCCTCAAGCACATGGACAACAACACAAAATATTTCCATACTTTAACCAAAAGGAAAAGATCAAGAAATAACATTGACTCTCTGAAGGACTTGAGTGGAAATTGGCTACAAACTAGAGATCAGTTGGCCAAGTTACTTACAGAAAATTTTCAAAATATTAGTACAACCACTAATCCTAATCTTAAAGACAAATTTTATACTCATATAAACCCTTTGATCTCTGATGAAGAAAATAGATTACTGGTAGCTGCTCCTACTAATGAAGAAATTTTCTCAGCACTTAAAAGTATGGAGAATTGGTCTTCCCCTGGACCTGAAGGTTTTCAAGCAGGTTTCTACAAATCCCAGTGGAATATAGTAGGAGAGGATGTCTGTGATATGGTTAAGTGTTTTTTCATCTCTAAGCACGTGAGTCTTGCTCTCAACAAAACTTATATTTCACTTATTCCCAAGACCAAGAAACCTACTTCACCTTCTGAATTCAGACCAATAAGTTTGTGTAATACTTCTTACAAAATTCTTTCTAAAATATTAGTGGCTAGAATGAAGCCATTAATGGATAGAATTGTTTCACCTTATCAAGCAACTTATGTTTCTGGAAGACTTATCAATGATAACACAATTATTGCTCATGAATTGATTCATTATATGAGGAAAAAGGAGGATGATAGTGGTTGGATTGGTCTTAAGGTTGATATGTCAAAGGCCTTTGACAGGTTAGAATGGGGTTTCATTTTAAAGGTTATGAAAAGTTTTGGCTTTTGTGATGAATGTTTACAGCTTATTGAACAATGTATAAGCACTACTTATCTCTCAGTCTTGCTTAATGGATCACCTTGTGAAGAGTCCAGGCCTACAAGAGGTATGAGACAAGGAGATCCCTTGTCTCCTTATCTTTTCATCTTAGCTATGGAATGGTTTTCAAGGACCTTATCTGAAGCTCACAACAACAAGAAAATTCCAGGCATTAAAGCAGCAAGAAATGCTCCTCCCATTAATCATCTTTTTTTTGCAGATGATTGTCTTATCTTTACTCATGCCAATTTAACAAGTGTGTATAATCTCCTTCAAGTCATTGAATAATTCAGTTCACAATCTGGTCAAGTCATAAATTTTGACAAATCCTCCATTTTATTCAGCAATAATATGGAACCTTCTAAGTGTGACACTCTTAGTCACATACTTGGAGTAAAGAATATGGATAATAAATAAAAGTATTTGGGTTCTCCTTTGCTTATTGGCAAATCAAAGGTTAATCCTTTGAAGACATTAATTTGGCTTTTGAAAGAAAACTAGCTAATTGGCAAGGAGGTTCTATGTGTCAAGCAGGGAGAGGTACTATGGTTAAAGCTGTTCTAAATGTTGTCCTATGTACAGATATGAGTACTTTCAAAATTCCAAAGAAGTTGATAAAGAAACTAGACACTTTGCAAAGGAAATTCTTTTGAAGTTATAAAGCTAATAGAGGTAACAATCCTACTTCTTGGAACAGTTTGTGTGTACCTAAAGAAATAGGAGGGTTGGCATTCAGAAACCTTGATAAACTTAATCATGCTCTACTAACCAAAGTTGCTTGAAGAATTAGCACACAACCAGATTTATTGTGCACTAAAATTCTGAAAGCAAAGTACTTCAAAGATGAAGAGTTTCTTCATATACATAAAGAGAGGAGCAGTTCTAGTTGGATCTGGAAAGGTGTAGAAGTTGGCCTGCAAAATCTCCAATGAGTGTGTGTATGGAAATCAAGAATGGAAGGAAAACAAGAATCTGGTCTGACTTTTGGATTATCAATCAGAACACTGAGCCAATTCCTTCTTGTCCTATGCATCTTGGCTTTGAGTTTGTATCAGAATTATTACTACCAAATTCTTCTGAATGGAATGTTGAATTATTGGAAATTCTCTTCTCTCCTGATGTGGTAGAGAAAATCTTAAAGATGCAAGCTTTTATAGAAGAAGAAGATATAATCAGATGGAGGCACACTAAAGATGGGTCTTTTTCAGTGAAAAGTTCTTATAATAAGCTAGTTGAAGGAAATTTTCTGCAGCATGAGGCCATTAACACAGTTCCAAAGTATGTCTGGAAATCTCTTTGGAATATGCAAGTACCACATAGAGTGAAGTTATTTATATGGAAGTGCCTTAGAGAGATTGTGCAGACAAAGGATAAAGTGGCAAGATACACTAATGATCCGAATACCAAGTGTACAATCTGTAATCAACAGGATGAAACCATTTTTCATCTCCTAATTCAATGTCAAAATGCAAGAATAGTTTGGAGGAATCTTGGAATCAATGTAGATCAGGTTGTTTTTAACTGTGCTAATATAAAGGAGTGGATCATCTCTTGGTTCGATACTACACACTCAAATGGAAGGGGAGCTGACAATCTCTGGAGGATAACATTAATGGTTGGCTGCTGGGTCTTATGGAAGGAAAGATGTGAACATGTTTTTCAACAAAAAACTCTAAACCCTCTCTCCACAATCTCTAGGATCAATTTTCATCTGCAGAATTTCTCACTTTCTGTTAAGAACAACATGTCTGCTAAACCTTTACCTCCTGGTATCCCTATTATTCTAGAACATATTACAAAAGTCTATGTAGATGCCTCCTATGACCATCTAACATTTACTTCTGGCACTGGCATGGTGCTAATGTCTTGTGCAGGTACCTTTGATGGAGTTAAAGGATCATATGCAGACGGAGTGATCGATTCAGAAGCAGCAGAGTGTATGGCCATCCTGGAAGCACTCAGTTGGATTAAGCAACTCAACATCTCTGAAGTTCAACTTATGGCTGATGCGGAAGTGGTGGTGCAGTCTATAACTACCAATAATTTGTCATCGGATGGGAAAATAATCATCCGATTAGAAATATTAAAGCTTTAGTTTCCACTTTTAAATTTTGCAAAATATCTCATGTTAAAAGAGATTTTAATAATCTAGTGATAGTATAGCTAAAAAGAGTAAGAAGAGACAAACTTCTACTAGAGAATACATGGATTATACTTCGTGGATAAACTCTTTGTTACAAAGGTTTCGAAAGACTAAACCGCTTAAGTAATCATTCATGTTATCAAAAAAAAAAAAAGCTCTTAAGAGCTTTAATCAATGAATATCCCAGGTGTTCCTGAAAAAAAATGCTCTAGGACAACTCCCGGGCGTTACTAACTCTATATATAGAATTGTCAAATCAACCAATTACTAGCTCTGTCTGATTTGCTAGAATAAGAAAGAATCTCGACATTTTTCTTTCTTTGATTAAGTTACGGTTATCATCTAAAAACATCCCAGCTGATTATGCCAAAACCCAAAAAGAAAAAAAAAAATCTAAAAACTAAAACACAATCATAACTAATTTAGAACCATTTTTTGGGGACCATGGTTTTTTTGAGGGGACCATGGTTTCAATTTTAGGAGGACATTTAGAAGTAAAGTGAAGCCACCCTTTATCCACATATTTTAGTTAATGACCAAAATATCCTTATATTATTTTAATTTAATTTTTTTAAAATAAATTTTTTTGAATAATTTTTTTTTTAAATAAAAAATTATATTTTTTAAAAAATATTGTTTTTCAAATTTTTTTCAAAATTTTAATTTTTTTTTTTTTTTTTAGTTAGCTTTGGTTCAACAAGTACAAATTCGCTCGCAAATCCTTTAGCGATATGCAAATTCGTAGGCATTTTCCCGCAAACCCAATGCTTTTAATTTGTTTTTGATTGAAAAAATCGATTAGAAATCATCAAATCAGGTCTGAAATGTTAGTTACAGAGTATTGTTCGGTTAGGAGTAGTTTAAAAAAACTCTAGTTTTCTAACCGAACTTCCGGAAACATAGAACATCAAGAACACGTCGGTTAGAACGAAAATTTCCTTGCAAACCGAACTCATAGTTCGCAATTGTTTACTTAACCGAACTCCTATCTGAAAATATACTGAACATGGTTCGGCTATATTCATAAAAATCTTTGAAAACCGAACTGAAAGTTCTGTGCGTTCGCAAAAGTTTTAGAAATTTTGTACCTAAAGTTCGGTTCGTTCGCAATTTTTTACTTAACCGAACTCCTATCTGAAAATATACTGAACAGTGTTTGGCTATATTCATAAAAATGTTTGCAAACCGAACTGAAAGTTGGCCATGTCGCAAAAGTTTTAGAAATTTTGTACCTAATCAACTTTGAGTTCTATCTAGTTTGCAATTTTTTACTTAACCGATCTCTTATCCGAAAATACATCAATGTAGGTTCGGTTATATTAAAAAAATCTTTGCAAAGTTCGGTGTGTTCGCAAAAATTTAGAAATTTTTTACTTAACCGAACTCCTATCTAAAAAACTTTTATATATTTTCTCTTAGCCGAACTTTAAGTTCAACTAGATTCATTATTTTCCCATAACCGAACCACATAAAAAAAAAAGATATTTAAAATTTTGAAAAAAAAATTAAATTAAATTAAAATTTTAAAAGATTAAAAATATTTATTTAATTAATAAAAGGGTAACTTAGTCATCTCCATCTTTTTGGTCACCCCTTATATTCATAGGGAAGGTGGCCTAATCAAATCATGGTCCCCTCAAATAAGTCATGGTTCTCAAAAAATGGTTCCTAATTTACGGTTGGCATCGAAAACCAAAACCCAATCGTAACCATTTTACGATCGGCATCTAACAACCAAAACCAAAACCCAATCATAATTAACAACTACTCTATCCGTTCCTAAATAATAGGTTGGTTTCTATAAATAGATATTTCAGAAAAATAGGTTGGTTTCCTAATTGGGAAAGCCAAATATTATTTTAGTTTTCTAGAACCACATTTCTCTTAACTTCTTTTGATGACAAGTGTCATGTGGACCATTTCACTTTACTTCTTTTGCTGACAAATGTCATGGGGACCATTTCACTTCACTTCTTTTATTGACAAGTGTCATGAGGACCACTTTCAATGATTAATTCTCTTAATTTCCTTAATTTTCTCTAAAAACAAAAAACCAGCCTATTAATTAGAAACCGAGGGAGTAATATTCTACTGTGCTTATTTAGTTTTTTTTTAAATTTTTTTTAACCAATTACGGTTGGAAATTCGTCATTATGTAACCGTAAATAACTCTTACAGTTGGATAACTCGTACGGTTGGATTGGAAGGGAAAAACCCAACCGTAAACTGCTCTGATAAGCCAAAAAAAAATCAATCTTTTATGTACTTTTACCATTATGAGGTATGTAAAATTTAGTTTTTCTATCCCATTTCTAATTTCTCATTGGAATCACTTAACTGTTACCTCCAAAATAAAAATCAAAATACTGACTCTGATTTTAAATCAATATCATTAATCTAATCTAATTAAATGGTTAACACAACCTAAATAAGGGATATTTAGCCATTATAAAAATATTTTAGATAAGGGGATCCCGAAATGACTTGTTTTTTTGTCCCATTGATAAAGCCACTCCATTGGAAAATGAAGCTCCTTTATTAGGTTTTTTTCATTTTAAAATAATAAAAGAAAAGGAAAACTTTTAGAGGGCCGCATTTTAATTTATTAGTACTTAATAATTTCATATGGAAAACTGGTCTCGGTGAGTCCTCCACTGCATCTCGGTGAAGTGTTGACTGTCTTTATGAGTTTTTCAGTCAAATCTCGTCTCGCGGAATATAAACGACTCGCCTTGCCATAGACGGAAACCGAGATTCTCGGTGTGATCTCAGCTTTCTCGGACGACATTGACTACATGCTGGGCTATTCTCACCTGAATGCTAAAACAGAAGACATAGTGACGGGCTGGGTTTATCACCATATCCGATCCATTAGCCCAAAGATTAGTCCTACAAATTCTGTTTTCCACCCCTCGTCTTCTATGTCTTCACCTCTCTTCCCTTAAGCACACACATGATTTCATTGTTGCTTCGAATTCTCTTAAATTCTCTTTTATTCTGGCTTTACAGTCTCGATTTCTTGTAATGTTCGTATTTCTAAGGTATGTTCTTGGCAAATTTCTTGAATTTCCACTATGAAAATAATATTTGGATGCTTGTTTTTCTACTTTCTCTAACTGTAGGTTAATTGTTTGATAAATTGTCAAGCTGAACCAAAAATGTTAATGCATGACATACATCTTTCAATATTCATCATCTCTGAGTCCAATATGGTTAACTGTAAGTTTTTATGATGATCATCTCTTTGCTGTAATACCTATTAACATAATATGTATTGTTTTACAGGTGCCTTTTGTTGGCAGGAATGGGTATTATGGCATGGAGTTGGGGAGCGGGTAAGGCTGTGAGCTTTATGAACTATGATCGCAAACAGTAAGAGCTTTTACCTGATTTTCTTTGTTTTGCCAATGTCACTTGTCACACATACACAGACCATGGCCGTGGTCATGTAGTCTTCTTGCTTGTGTACATTTCTACCTCGGTCTGTTTGAATCATTATGAAGAACTAGGTAGATTTAATTCAGTTAGTTTTGACTCATAAATAACGAAACCTCAAGAAATTCAGTCTGGTGTAACTTTCTTGAATTAAGTGTTGGCCAGATGTCAGCACGACTCCCTGATTGTGTATGCAATTGTTTACAGGAATATCCTCTATTTAGTGGTAGCCTTAGTTTTCAGGGTGAAACAGAGTTATGCAATTGCGATATACAAAGTATGAGCAGTAAAATTCATAGTAAACCTCTTTCTGAAGCTAAGGATTAACGAATTTACTCAGTCTACGACTTGAATTTTTCTTTCTTTATGATAGAAAAAAAAGGTTTTATTACATAAGACTAAGCTAAAACAATAAATTTAATTTAGCCATAATAAAAGCCCAACAATATGCTGCAATTAAGAAAATTAAAAACCAACTACAGTCAAAGAAGGAATATGCTTGATCTTGTTCCAATCATCTCCGTCTTCCTTTATCCGCCTCCGGAAATGAACTGGCATATTAGCTACTCTTAATTCTTCAAGCGTTGTCAATTGTTGTACTCCATCAGGAATCATCACCAATTGTCCACATTTTTCAATACTAAAACTTGTAAGGCTTTCCAATGCTGTAACCTCCACTATCAGCTCCTCTAGTTTCTCCAATGAGTAAAGCTGCAAGACTTGAAGGCGAGCAAAACCTCCTCGTGAGCAGACCATTTGACTTCCGGCATATGCATTAAATCCCAAGTGTAGAAATGTTAAGTTAGGTAACTTTTCTAATATCGACATTGGATCCTCCTTTATGCATGACGACACTAAGATTAGCTTACATAGCTTCAGCGGGAACGAAACAGATCCTGCCCATTCACTTATGTCTCCTTTTAGATGTAACTTTTTAAGACGAGTATGGCTTGAGGGCTGGATGGATTTTATGGGTGCTTCTTCAGAAAGCAGTTCCAAAGATTGAAGGTGCTCCAATTTACCAATAACTTTTGAGATCAAACCTGAGTGCGAACACTTATCTATCCTTAACTTCTTGAGTGAACTCAGCCTTTCCAACCCACCAGATAACCAATCCCCATCCTGAATGCTTAAGGACTGGAGATTTGTGAGTTTACCAATCCCCAAACTTTCTGAGGAAGTGGTACTGGTAGTAGTAGTAGTAGTAGTAGTAGTAGTAGACATGTTTATGTTCCCCCAACAGCAGCAACATGTACTATCGGTACCGTAACAGTTAACTGGTACCGTTGTGAGATTATTATTTGCTGCCGGTTTAATACTACCTAAATATAAATGTCTCAAGTCTTGCAGGCTCCAAATCTGGTCATCTAGAAGGAGTTCATCAATACACTCATTGAGGTTTAGAGTTTGTAGACTGACAAGTTTACGGAAGTAACTGGTGTTAATTTTCTCTAGCCTAGTTTTCTCTAGGCTCAAGTACCTCAGATGTACGAGTTCTCCTAGCTCCTTCGGTAATGAAACAAACCCTTCACTAAAACCGTTAAAGTCCAACACCCTTAGTAATTTAAAACCCCTGAACAATAAACTTAAATAGTTACCTTCCTTAAAGCGTACATCCTGGCATATCAGAGAACGAATCTGTGTGTAAGGAAATTCCGATAGGTGCTCCTTGTTTTGCGTATCTCGTCCAGAATAAACAGCAACTCGACGAAAGCTCTTGGGATTTAGATAAAATTCGTCAATGTTGCCATAGATCTGAGAAAACTGGTCTTCATTAGATTCAGCTACAGAGATATCACGAAGTAGATCATGGATGTGACATGTTTTTACCCTTCCATCGCACCTCAATCTACCAACTTGAATCATGTTTCTGTTGATTAATTTATCCAAGTGCTCCTCTGCATCGGCTTCCGCTGTTAAATTTTCCTTCGTTTCAGCGAATCCTTCTGCAATCCAGTACTGGAATAACTTTGTGGCACGAATTTCACTACCTTTAGGAAAAAGACTCATATAAAGAAAACACAACTTCAACTTAGAGGGCAAGTCATGATAACTCAACGCCAAAATTCCCGAACATTTGTAAGATTCTTCATCATCTTGACATGAATACCAACTTGCTCCGTCATTTACTCTAGACCACACAGCTTGTGACCTTTCACGGCTCGATAGGAGGCTTCCCAACACCACTATTGCTAACGGTAACCCTCGGCACTTTTCTACCATCTGCTTTCCCAAGTCCTCCAAATCTTGTGGGCACATGGATGGTTGAGAAGCACTGCTCAGTGGCAGCGGAACCAGGGGATGTCTGAGGTGCGTTCCAGCCAACTGCAACGGGAATATTTTTTTAACCCATTTATAAAGACGAAATATTTTCTCGAGCGCTCCCCAATTATAAACCCTGCCAGTGCCTGATGGAAACATTTTGTTGACGAAGAGTTCCCAACTCTCCTTTGCATTTATCACACCCAACTCATGGATAGACAAAGCACCAGCAGACAAAGCTACCTGTTTGAGGCGAGTGGTGAGCAATATTCTGCTTCCGTTATCATCATCCGGAAAAGCACTTCTTATTCGATCCAAATCCTCTGTGCTCCAGATGTCATCTAAGACTATCAAGTATTTTTTCCCTTGCAAATAATCACGTAGGTTCTGCTGTGAAACCTCTGCATCACCCATGTCTGAAACAAAGCATCTCTTGATGCTTTTAAAGAGGTGTCCCAAACTATAAGATTGGGATACATAAACAAACGCACGTCGAACAAAATGTCTTTTAACATCATCATCATTGTAAATGTTCTTAGCCAAAGTAGTCTTACCTACTCCACCCATCCCTATGATTGAAATGTAGCATAGTTTCTTATCTTTATCGCCCCTCAGCAGTGACCTGGTGACTTGTTTTCTACTATCCTCATGAAGCTTGACTGAGTTGACTCCGTTGGGATATTCCTCTTCCGCGATTGCAGCTCTTCTCAACTTTATCTTGTGTTGCTTTGAAGATTCGATGCCACCACCAGCAATTTGTGCAGTTTCATGGAGATGCCTTTCCATCTCTAAAAGTCTCACTACCCTGGTGTTGATTTCCTTGATTTGATTCGCGAGTTCGTGCACAAGAGGTAACTGTTGGGGGTAGCTAATGGAATTTTGCAACCACCTATTGATTGGTCCGGACTCTTTTTTAAGCCATGGTTGGTGAATTATTTTGAAGATGAATTCGTCGATAACATCCTCGGCATGAAATGTTACGTCACGTGCTTCTTGCACCCATAGCTTCACCGATTTATCTGATCTGCGCTTTTGTTCGGCTTTTTCGATTGACGAAGATAACCATTTGAGATCATTCTCAAGCATACTTACTTGCTCTCTTACACCCATCAGAAGATTTATTTCTTCAGCAATCCAGTTTGTAAACCTCTCCAAGAAAAATGTAGCGGTAGCCTCAGCCATTCTCTCTCCCTCTCTCTCTCGATCGCTTAAAAAAAAGGTAGCAGATAGTGATCTCTGTTGTGTTTTTGTGATTTGTAATTTAGTATGTAGTTGAATAATCTCCGTTTCGTTGTTAGAATGTAGGGGTAACCTCAGCCATACTCAGTGTTGTATTCAGTATGCTAAGTGCTAATTAACAAACGATAGTTACAGATCAGTCCAACCCAAATGATATACACATGGGAGACGACTTCATTAATTTAAATCTCACCAAAATATAGCTGTAATGCTTATCACTTCTTTAGTATTATAATGCATTATTAATTATTATTATTATTATTTTTAATTTTAAATAACTAATTAATGCATATGTCGCTACTGTCATTAAGGTGACTTCAGCGCAGCGCAGGGCAAGGATCTGTTGTTGCCTCTATTATGTCAATGTTTGAATTCAGTTGTATTGTATCTGTTGGTTTTTAGCTCCTGTGAGCTAAAAAGCTTTAAAAAAATTTGTTCAGTTTTGCATGTTGTCAGTTGTTTTCTCTGATTATTTTCTGCTACTAAAATGATGATTATGGGAAATTTGTTTACTTACTGTTGCGTTGGTTGATATACCTGCAGCTTGTGGTAACTAATAATCTTTGTTAGCCTTATATATGAATCTAAAACAACCTTAGAATAAGTTTTTGAATCTCATCATAATCACTGCGGATTTTGTGGCCTATAAGAACGTGCAAACAAGATTTTCCTTGTATGTGCACATGGTTTCGGAATACTTGAGATTAAAATAAAGGTTCAACGGAACTTCGTATCGTGCAGGCAGGTTATGATGCCGAAATCAAGGCGTCATCGAAGCCGGCCAGCCAGATAAACATTAACTAACAAATATCGAAAACCTCATCATCATTATTACTGATTAATTATTCACTGAATTTAATTTTACTTTTATTTACACTACTAATCTCCATGATCCTAATCATCATCAGCTCTCATCAATTAATATATCTTAGATTGAGAATTTGACAAGTTTTTCAATCTCATCATCATCATCATCATAATCATAATTTTTTTTGTTTGGAGTTTCAGATCATGACACCCCGGCTAAATATGAGGAACTTGATATCTGTTGCTGACCAACATATTGGTATGGGTTGGGGCGTCCCAGATGAACTGAAAAAGCTTAGAGACACTATGGATATGATTCTGGCTGTAGTTTGTGATGCTGAAAAAAGGCAAGCGACCGAAGAATGTGTGAGACTCTGGTTGAAAAGGCTTCAAGATGTTATCTATGATGCAGATGATGTTTTGGATGACTACTCTTATGAAGCCATACGTCGAAAGGTAAAGGGAAATAAGGTACGAGGCTTCTTTGTTTCATCCTCAAAACCATTCAATATTAAGATGGCTTCTAAGTTTAAGAATATCAATTCAAGGTTAGGAGAAATTGCTGCTGATATGGTTAAGTTTCAGTTTGAAAATACTAGTAGTACTTATCATGATCGCAATCTTGAGCACCCAAGCAGCCCAATATCAATCATTCCAGACGGATTAAAAATATTTGGAAGAGAGAAAGAAAAATCAGATATAATTAACATGTTAATGACATCGGCATCATCAACCTCATGTCTAGAAGTTTCTGTCATATGCATAGAGGGTATGGCAGGACTTGGAAAGACTACTTTAGCTGAAGTAGTTTACAAGGATCAAATGATACAAAGTAACTTTGAACCAAGATTATGGGTTCATGTATCTGACGATTTTGATACCAAAAAGATCTTTAAAAATATACTGGAGTCCATTAACCAAACCAAATGTGATGACTTTGATACACTAGATTATAAGGAGATTGTAGTGAAAGTTCATGAAAAGTTGGCTGGGAATAAATATTTGTTAGTACTAGATGATTTCCGAAAGGAAAATGCTGAGGAATGGGAGAAATTTAGGAGTTACTTATCCATTGGTGCTCCAGGAAGTAAAATTTTAGTCACTACAGGTAGCTGCACAGTTTCCTCTATTGTTAGGGGTATACTTCCACCATATGCATTACAACATTTACCCCAAAATGAATGTTGGTCTATTATGAAAAACAAGGCATTCTCTCCTGGTGGAGCGATTGAGACACCATGGATGGAAAAAATAGGAATTGAGATAGCCAGAAAATGTGATGGTTCGCCATTTGTGTCTTATTTTCTTGGAGGTCTCATGCACTTAAAAAGAAGCGAGAGTGATTGGTTGTCTATTAGAGACAATGACATTTTAAGTCTACCAGACAACAAGGAAAAAATCATATCAATATTGAAATTGAGCTTTGATGAGCTACGATTTGAAACAATGTTTCTCCTATATTTCTTTGTTTCCTCATGGTTGGGAAATCAAAAGAGAAACATTGATTCAATTATGGGTGGCGGAAGGATTCATACCTTTATCTTATGGTGAACATCAAAAATCTCCTGAAGATATTGCTAATGATTATTTCCATAATTTGGTGTCTTGCTCATTTTTTTCTGATGTGAAAAACGACGAACTAGGTCTGGGTGACATTCAAAGATGCAAAATTCAAAGTATAGTGTGGGATCTCGCACATGTGGTCGCCGGCAATCATGAATTCTCGATACTAAATGGAAAAGATGAAAAATTCCATATGGGGTTCGGCGCTTAATTTTACGAGAAAGTGCATCACAAATCATCTGCAAGGAGGTGCAAAAAGCTAGCGGGTTACGGTCAATCTTTGTTCTGAAGAATAGATACCAAGAAGTTAGCAATATGTTGAAGAGCAAGCGCTTAAGGGTAGTAAGTTCTGCTGGTCAACACAATGCAATTAACATCGCGTCTTTCACTTCTAAGCTTAAACATTTGAGGTACCTCAATCTCTCACATTCTGTATTTGAAGAAGTAGGTGGAGTTTCCAGGATCGGAGAATTTTACAATTTGCAGACACTTGTACTTCATCGGTGCACTAATGTTCATATGATACTCAAGGACATTGGGTATTTGGCACTTTTGAGACACCTTGATCTTTCATATTCGGATATTGATGTACTACCTGATTGTATTGTTAAGCTTACTAACTTGCAGACATTGGATCTCTATCGTTGCCTTGATTTTAAGGCTTTACCTATAAATATCGGATCTTTTGAACATCTGATTCGCCTTGATATTTCATCTACAGCAATTGAAGAATTACCTGATTCAGTCACTGGCATCAACAGTTTGAGGACGGTCCAATTCGTCGGTTGCAGGAAACTAAAAGCATTGCCTAGCAACTTTGGGGCATTAACACGTTTAAGGTACCTTAATTGTAATGGTACTGACATTAAAGTATTGCCTGAATCCTGCATTAGCAACCTCTGCAATCTAGAGATAGTGGAGCTAGGACATGAGTGTGCCCTTCCCAAAGAAATTCGCAATTGGTCAAAATTGAGGTGTCTGACACACTGCAGAGAGAAATATGATAAAATGCCTCACGGTATAGACAAGCTAAGCTGCCTTGAAGAGTTAGATGCATTCATGGTTAGAAAAGTAAAGGCCTTCAGTACCAATTTTCATAGCGGGATCAAAGAGCTGGCTGACTTAAACTTGCTTCAGGTGTTGGTGATCAGAAATCTGGAGAATGTGAGAGGTCCAACAGATGCTGAGAGAGCAAGGTTACAAGACAAGCAAAACCTTCGAATACTAAAGCTGCACTGGAATGAAGAGGTGATCGATGATAGTATGGTGTTGGAACGTCTCCAACCGCATCCCAATTTGAGAACGTTGGAGATAGTTAGATTTGGTGGATCAAAGCTTCCAAGGTGGATCGGTTCATTGTCATGCCTTCCGATTTTGGTAGAATTATGCATACAGAACTGCAACAGTTGTGAGCAGCTTCCATCACTGGGTCTTCTCCCATGTCTTAAGGTGCTTTCCATATCCAAAATGAGGTCTTTGAAGTGTTTGGGTGAAGAGTTCTATCATCAACAATGCAGAGAAGAAGACGGAGACAACGGCGTCATGGTTTATAACTGGGGTGGCATTTATACGTGGGCAACAGAAATATTTCCAAGGAATTTAGGTTTGGGTTTTCCAAAGCTTGGATGGGCTAGAACACAACCTGGTGAACCCCTGGTTCCACCACTGACAGTGAGGAGTAAGAAGACTGCAAAAACAACAACAACAGCATCATCCATGGTTCTTCCACCATCATTATTCCCTTCTTTACTTGAGTTAAGAATCGAATATATGGATAATTTAGAAGAATGGATAGCTCCTCTATATTGTCATAATTCATTTCCTCTCCTTAGAAGTTTGATCGTTCGCAGTTGCTTGAAATTGAGAATCACACCAATATGTTCATTTTCTTCACTAAGCAGCTTGGAATTATGCAACACCAATGACACAGCAGTGGGCTCAATCTTAGGCAGTCGCGGAGGAGAAAAAATCCACTGCCTTTCTATTGCAGATTCTCCAGATCTTATTTTTTCCAATCCACAACAATAACCAGCTTCAATCTCTGTCGATCTCAAGATGTTCCAAGTTTCAAGGTTTTCTTCTTGTAAATGGGGAGGATGCTTGCAGCAGGAATGGCAGGAGCAGTTATCTTTACTCATTGAAGTTTACAGATTGTCCTGCTCTGACGTCCCTGCCTGGTTTACACTCATGGACTTCTCTACGCAAGTTATGGATCCACAATTGCGATAAACTCAAGGAGTCTATACAAAATGATTTGAAATCCTATAAATCTCTTGATACACTGTTCGTTGATCACATTAATTTGCTGGGTGTGCCAAAATCACCAGTAGCAGGTCAGTTCTCTCCCTCACTCTATATATATAGCTTTTGTAATACTGTAACTGATTGATATAAATGTGGTTTATTCAGGAACTGCTCAGTGATGTGAATAAATGGTGAAGACCTATGCCATGATTACTTCAAGCTACTTTTTCATTTGAGCCGAACTGAAGTAGTTTAGTGCAGCTTATTTATGTGATATCTCTGAGGATAAAAAGGATTCATGTGGAAGAACATTCTTTATCGTCATTTGCAGCAATGAGCCAATGATGATGATGGGTAATGTCAATGTGGGTCTGTGTTCTGTGTTTACGCTGGTGCATCAACTTGAGTGATCAATCTCTGCGCTCCGTCCAATGTGGATAGAACATTTTCAGTTCGTAATAGTTCCAAATTTGTTTCGATTTTCATGCCTCCACAAATAGATGGCTGTGATGTCCCTTGTTCCAATTCTGGGATATGGAGTGTGTTGTTTTTGTAATCCTTTTGCTGTTAATGAAATGCTTTCGTATCTGATTGCAATTCTGTGATGTCTCAATAAGATCATGAATATAAATTGGTAGGAATTTGTTCAGCTGCACCTACTGGTAAAAAGAGCTGTCAAGTTGCTATCTGTCTGTGTTCTTGTGCACATGAGATTTTTCAGTGAAAATCAGAAAGTAAATTTTAATGATGCTTCTATTTATAGTACTTTGATTGCAAGAATTCAGCTTATTCTTGGGCCTTTTAAGTGCCTGGCTCAGTCATTTGATGTAGCCAAGGTAGAAGCTGCTATTTGGGTTTTTGAACTACCACTTCCACTAACTGATCTGATAGCTGAGCATATAGAGGAAATAAAGAATGCAGATAGAAATATAGGATGGTGAAAACAATCGTGTATTTATTAACAAATTTACATCCTCTGCAAATGTTAAGATTTTATCCTTAAGAGACTGGGATTATTCAAAGTCAATCAAGTCAATATAGTTTTTTTCTAATGATTTGACTATTTCTTCCGGAAACTTCAA
This sequence comes from Papaver armeniacum, assembly GCA_023531295.1. Lineage (NCBI taxonomy): Eukaryota > Viridiplantae > Streptophyta > Magnoliopsida > Ranunculales > Papaveraceae > Papaver > Papaver armeniacum. The sequence continues at coordinate 61,996 of JAJJWW010016203.1, forward strand.
CATATCTTCAATGAAAATGCTCTAAAGCACTGTTGGATATGTAAGTGTTAATCCTATCCCCGAAACATCTAAGTGTTAATCTTATCCCCGAAACATAATTTAGTTCTCTCCAAAGTCTCATTGTTTTTCACATATACGAACAGGCATTAACTCTTTTAGTTAACAGAAGCAAACAAATTCCTGCCGTATTATGTTTGAGAAGACACATTCATAAATGCTATTTAAACTCTGAATCATCATATTTATATGCTAGTATATAATTCTTGATTTTCCGTCGGGCCCTTCTTCTTTCTTGGTGAATATTGATCATGTATATCGTCAAATTTTTTGATGATACGTGACAAGTTCAAATGTGATGATTGGCATACTTCAAGTGTTCAACAACCTAAAAAAGTTTCTCGGTTACATGACACGGATGTCCCAACACGTAACGCAATTTCCGTATAAATAAAAGAAAGTCAAAAAGCCTTACATTGGTTGGATTCCACCGCTAGACTTGCTTTCAGAACTAAATAAGAATAACTCCACCGTTATCCAGAGAAGAAACTAGGATAGACTTGCTTTCAGAACTAAATAAGAATAACTCCACCGTTATCCAGAGAAGAAACTAGGATTCTATGTCTGGATGGGCTAAAAAAAAAAATATTCACCAACACTTTATTTTTGCCTTGCATATTTAGGGGCCACTCAAAAGAAATTAGGGACCACTTTTTTTATTCCCTTCCATTGAAGAGGGTGAGGGGATATCTTAAAAATGGAAATTGTCTATATTGTCCTTCACATTTATACTAAATCTAAACTTATATCCTTTATTTTCATATCATTTCTCTTCTTCTTTTCTTTTCTACCCATCGAAATTTGTTTGGAAATATTGCAAAATGGTCATAGTATTAGGACCCGATTTACAAAACCATCCTACTGTTACAAACTATTAACAAAATGATCACACTTCCGTTAAAAAGAGAGTTAAGTGGTGACTCACTATTAAATATGTTAACCAAATTACATATGTGTCCTCCTACTTATCCCTCCATATACTATTTTAAATTTTTCCTTCATGTAATTGTTTTGACTAAGGTGGTGCTATTTGTAGGTGGTGGTGCCGCCACTTACACACCGTTACACCGCATTCGGGATCGTTACACCACATTCGTGCTCGTTACACCACATTCACCCAAAGGGTTCATCGTCTCTCCCGAGGTTTAGTTAAGATTCTTAAGCTTGCACCACCACCAGCCACACCGCTTCATCACCACACTTCAACTAATTAGCTAAATGGGAAGGGTATTTTGAAGGAGGGTATTTTAGGAAAAGATAACACCGTTTTATTCAAAAGTGTTAAATCGGATGGAAGTATGACTGTTTTGTGAACGAATTACAAAAGTGTGACCACTTTGTAACCCAATTACAAAAAGTATGACCATTCTGTAAATGGCCCAATTTGTTTTCATCGTTTTAATTTTGATTGAAACCAAAGATGGTCTATCAAACCAATTTTATGATTGATTGTTTAAAATTAAAACTCAAAATTCATTAACTTTAAAGTTGAAACTTGAAAATTCGAGTTAAATAAACAAAGCGGATAGATGATTGTGATCCAAAATTTTGATCGGAAATTTTTCTAAGATTTGCAGTAGTAAGAACATAATCGGTAGATAATAATCTATTTTACCTGCCGATTATGGTTGATGTTCTTGGGGCCTTTTAAGTTCCTAGATAAGTCAGTTGATGTAGCCAAGGTAGAAGCCGCTATTTGGGTTTTTGAACAACCACTTCCACCAGTGATCTGATTTTTTTTTTTTTTTTTTTTTTTTTTGATAAGAAGACGTTTATTTATATATACGCGGAAGTTTTCAAAATATACAAGATAGGAGTTAATCCAAGATTAACTCTTTCTAGGATGTTGAACAGTACATCATCCTTTTCATTCTCTATAGAGAAGTATCTGATTTTCCTAGATCTTACTTCCTTAGCTATTTTGTCTTCAAATTTAACATAATTCCTAGGTTTATACATAAAAGAAACCGAATCACATTGCAAAGGGAAAATTTGCATCTATTGATGCTTGTCTGAGACCTCCAAGGTTGAACTTATGGATCAGCTTCTCCTTTCAAAATTTTCATTAATGTCTGACAGTCATTAACTATGCAGCAATTTTGTAGCTTTAGTTCCTTCATCCACCTTATCGCCTCAATTCCAGCTTTAGCTTCTGCTTCTAAGGGGCAGGAAGCCCAATTGCACCCTGCGTAGCAATGCTTTCTGACTCCTGTGCTATGTAGAATAGATATGGCATAACCCATAGTAAAATCAGCTTCAATAAAAGATGCATCAAAATGTATAAACCAGTCATAATTGTCACTTTCAGAGTTGTGGCTGCTGCTGAGATACTTCTTAGCATTGGTAGAAACATGACCAGATTTACTATCCCTGTCATGTCCAAGCTTCAAATGGGATGCTCTAATGCTAATAATCAGCTTTTGCACATCAGGCACAACATTATCAAAATGAACACTGTTTCTATATTTCCAAATGGACCACATGATAAAAGATATCAGATTATGCTTGCCCTTAAAGGCCTTAACATTCATACAGGTTTTAAACAAATGTATGATACTAGTATTTCCACTGTTTTGATATATGTTACTCAGACCAAAAGCTTTCCAGACCTTCCTAGCAAAATTACAGTTCACAAACAAATGCATTTCATCTTCTACATCATGGTTATCACATAGCATGCAGTAAGGTTTGGAATCTTTAACATATTTGGACATATTTTTTCCCAAAGCAAGAGCATTGTTAACAACTTTCCAGCAGAACATATTCACTTTAGGAGTCATATTAAGCTTCCAAATCTGTTTCCGAGTTTGGCTTCATCTTTGTCAAAGTTAAGATTCGTCAGGAAATTATAAACAGACTTAGTAGTAAGAATTCCAGAAAGTGTCGATTTCCATCTAATTCTATCATGCTCACTTGTATCAGTTGTAATAGTTTTAATAGCATCGTGATAAGAAATATCAATGTATACATTGATAATGTTCATATTGCATTCACCATTAACATTCATAAGATCACAGACATTATTAGGCATATTACTATCAGACAAAATAGGGGTTAGGAGTTGAGTTTGATTAGGTAGCCAGAAATCAAACCAAATTTTAATCGCTTCACAATTATTTACTTGCCAGGTATAGTTAGATTTTATTACGCTGGACCTTCTTTTTTGATACTATTCCAAATCCATGAGTTCTTATACTTTCTCGTTTTCTTTAAAGGGTTGTGTTTTCTGAAATATTTATGCTTAAGGATTTTATCCCACAACTTATCTTGATTATGTAACATCCTCTAGGCCAAATTAGTTATTAAAGCTAGATTGTGCTTATGCGGGATTCTAATTCCTAAACCACCTTGCCTAATATCTTTGGTTAACTAGGCCACACTTTAGGGTAGTAGCACTTCCTTTTATTCTTTTTCTGCCACCAGAAGTCTCTCTGGATCTTATCAAGGTTATCTAAGTTTTTTTAGGGAAAGAGAGACACTGCATTTGATGATTAGGGTAAGCACTAAAGACATGTTTTATTAGGACAGTGCGCCCAGCTTGATTTAACATTTTCCTAATCCAACCTTTAGAACAGTGTAGTATTTGTTAAGCAGAGGTTCAAAGTTGTTTACTTTATTCTTATCAAAGAAAAGTGGCGTTCCTAAATATTTGTCATTTTTAGAAATTTTTCTAATTTTAATGATTTTAGAGATGATTTTACAGTGCTTGTTATGAATCTTAGATGTGAAATAAACACCCGATTTATTGAAATTAATGACTTGGCCAGTCATTTCACCAAAAATGTTAAGTATATTAACTAAGTTTTTCGCTTCAGTCAAGCTTGCTTTTGCAAATAAAAAACAATCGTCAGCAAAAAACAGGTGAGAAACAGGGGGTGCAGATTTTGCTACTTTAACACCAGTAATCTTTTTATCCTTCTCTGCTTTTAAAAGAATTTTAGAGAGCACTTCCATACAAATGATGAACCGATAAGGGGACAAAGGGTCCCCTTGTCTAAGCCCTCTAGAAACAGTGAACCTTTCACCATGCACACCATTAAGAAGAACTGAAAAAGAAGTTGTAGTGACACATTGCATAATAAGGTGGCATACATCTTCTGTAAACCAAAAAAGAAAAGAGTTTGATATAAGAAATCCCATTTTATCCTATCAAAAGATTTAGAAAGGTCAATTTTTAAGGCCATGTGACCAGTTTTATTTCTAGAGGTCTTCATAGATTGTAAAATTTCGTGAGCAACAATTATATTATCAGTAATCTGGCGACCAGGAATAAAAGCAGACTGATTTTGTGAGATCATTTTGGAAAGAATTGGCTTCAGCCTATTAGTTAAAATTTTTGAGATTATTTTATTAGTAGTATTACTAAGGCTAATGGGACGAAAATCACTGGGAGTAGCGGGTTCTGCACTTTAGGGATCAAAGGTATATAAGAATAATTCATTTCTTTGAGTAAAAACTTTTTCCTGAAAAAATATTGAACCATATTAGTAATATCTTTTTTAACAATCTCCCAGTTTTCTTTGAAAAACCCAAAGTGTAAATCGTATGGACCAGGAGCACCACATTGATTCATATTAAAGAGAGTATTTTTAATTTCTAGCTCATCAGGAATGGTGATGAGGTTATTGTTCTCATTCTCATTGATACAAGGTTCAATGAGGTTCTTTAAGGTGTTAAGGTGTTGCGCATTACTAGTAGTACTAATAGATTTGAAGTGTTTGATTAGCAATTTATGTAATTGAGAGTTATCATCAATCCAGAGACCAGTATCATCTCTGAGAGTGTGAATGTAGTTTATTCTCCTTTTGTTGTTAGCATAATGGTGAAAAAAGGAGGTGTTACGGTCAAAATCTCTAATGAATTTATCTTTCGAAAGGTAGGTCCAGTAATCATACTCTTGTTATACCAGATTTAATAAAACAATCGTTGAGCATAAAAAGGAAATAAATAATCCAGATAAAAATATTTGAGGAAATCAACAATACCGATGTATTAAAATCTTTAAATTAAGAGGCTAACACGCTTCAATAGGATGGTGAAAAAAACAATCGTGTGTTTATTACCAAATTTTCATCCTCTGCGAATGTTAAGCCTTTATCCTCCAGGGACTCGGATCATTTAAAGTCGAACAAGTCAATTTAGTTTTCTTCTAATGATTTAACTATTTTTTCCAGGAACTTCAAAGTATCTTTAATGAAAATGTTCAAAAGCACCATCGGAGATGTAAGCGTTAATCCCATCACTGAAACCAGGGACGGAGGCAATGTAGTGCAAGGGTGTGCAGTTGCACACCCTTAAAGGTCAAATTTATCCATTGATGGTTATTAGTCTTCCAAGCCCAAATCAATGACCAATTGATATTTGCACCCCCTAAAATTCCCAGAGTCCAACAGTCCAAGATCAAATGTAACTTAATATCCTTCCCCATACGGAATTTATCTACCCGAATGAAATTGATCGAGTCTCTTATCTGGTGACTTGAATTGCGGTAAGACTTTAGTGATATGGGAAATACAAAAACACAGCAGATTAATTATCAGTCACTTTTAAAACAATTTTGAAGTCTGTTACAATAAAACTGTTGTGCTCTGAATGTAATTACTAGCAGTATCGACTGACACCAGTTGTACTCACACAAAATCTTTGATATTTGTATCTATAATCCAAAACCTCTTACTGGTTGAGTTGCACTTTGTGTGCAGTAATTATTTGCTATTAACCTCTACTGGATGGTTGTAACATAATTTTTGATGTGCAACGAATTTTTTTGTGCTCGTGTTTGCATTTTGCGGTGTATTTATTTTTCTTGCACCCCTCTCTTAGAATCCTAGCTCCGACCCTTATTGAAACATAATTTAGTTCTCCCCAAAATCTCATTGTTTTTCACATATACGAAAAGGCATCAACTCTTTTAGTTAACAGGTGCAAGCGAACAAATTCCTACCATATTATATTGTCTGAGAAGACACATTCATTCATGCTATTTAAACTCTGAATCATCAAATATATATGCTACATAATTCTTGACTTTCCGTTGGGACCTTCTTCTTTCTTGGTGAATAATTGGTTAATGGTACGTAACAAGTTCTAAGTATTCAATACCCCCAAAAAAAAGTTGCTCGTTTATTACAAAAATTGGCACTAATTAGTAATACTCAACTATAAAGACAAGTCATATTGCTTGGTTACAAATTGATTTTGGTTGTACGAAAATTCATATAAGACAAAAATATTTCTAACCTTTAAACTAATACCCTACAAGCAAATTCCCGGATTACCAGCCATGCTTTATCTTGTTGAACCACAAGTCCCCATTTTTATGTTAGGTCGGTTTTGCATTTTTGGTACACAAGTTGTTTGGCATATGTTTTTTATTTATTTTTTGGCCAAATCTTTGTAATGTCAATATGCTTAGTTGCTAGAAGAATATATAAATATAAAAAAGAACGGTTATTTTGTGTGGCATCGATAAGGAATTTGCCAATAAAAATTAAAAAGAACAAACTTCACTTTACAAGAGAAATCAGCAGAGCACATGAAACCAGACATGGCTGATGAATTGATGTACAAAGTCTACAAACTAAAACCAAGATAACCTATACTTTCAACTTTCGCAAATTCTAGCTACAACTGATGCCGGAATGAAGAAAGTCTTTGTATTTCAACAATAAATTTCAACCATAAATTCCTCCAACATCAAATTTTGTTAACTACTTAAAAGTCAAGTGAAAATCATTTTTTTGCTCTTAATGCCTCTCCAACAATTCTGCAGCCACATCCTTTAACAATGTTATGATGTACACGTACACTCGCGCCGGAATTGATTATGTCATCACCAAAACTTAACTTGATTTTCTCCAAAATCTAATAATTTTCTTGATTAACTTAAAAACATTTGCAACTGAAAGTCTTATTATTCTGATCGCCACAACCTAATTTAGTTTTCTCCAAAGTCTTATTATTTTTCATGGTTTGTGACTTGTCCATCTCTTTTATCTAATTAACAGTTGCAACTTGCAAATGAACGAATTCTACCAATTTATAAGACATCCATTCATGCTGTTTAAACTTTGATTCGTCTAATATACATGCTATATGGTCCAGTACATAATTCATGTCTTTTTTTTTTTTTTATCAATACCTAGTTCATGTCTTGTTCAGCTATTTTATGTTTTTTTTCAGTGCACTTAATAATGGGCTGTGGTAATACCATATCCGATCCATTAGCCCAAATATTAGGCCCAGATTCTGTTTCTTCTGAATTCGAAGTTGGCTTCTTCTACACACGATTTTTCACTTTGATTATACTTCCAATTTTTGTTACTATAATTACTGGATTTCGACAAAATTTGACGCAATTATCTAAGAACTAGGATCGATAAATCGTAACTAGGATCGCCGATTCTCCACGGATCAGCTGGTGACAAAGCATAAAAAGGAAATCAAGAAATCCAGGTAGAATGGTTGGTATTTAAAGAATGGACAGCCCTTAAAATCTATCTTACATGGGGCTGTCATATTTTGTAAATGAGAGAGGAAGTTGTAATTCTATCCTTGAGACAATGTACAATGTGAGGTGATCAAATCAGATGAGGGAAATAAAATGACAGAAAATGCATCCTGAATTTAAGATCCATAACTGTGGCCCATGGCATGGTGGTACCAACAGACAAGCTAAAAGCAAACTTCATCCCTTGTTCCTTCCCATCTCTCATTGTCAGAGAAGCTGCCACTCATCCCCTTGCGGATGATCCTCTAAATCACCCATCATCATCTCCATATCTAGGTTATCGCCGTCTTCTCCATGTTCATTTGCTACATCTCTGTTTTGGACTTCCCTTGGCAGACTGCGTGATTCTGTTATGGTGAATAATGGTGCACCACTAGATTCCTCTGCTAACTTTGAAGCTCGAGTGCAGAAATCATTAAAATCATCTGCAAACGAACCAGTATAAGTCACCTCCCCCTATCAGCACCCACACAAATCAAAAATACAAAAGAATGGAAAAGCCGGCCTACCTTTGTCACGGCAGTAAAATCCAATCGCTAAGGATGGATCGATCATGTCGAGGGGAAGGTTTCGAACAACACTGAGATGAATGTATTAAAAAGGTCAAGATACCAGAAAAGCAAATATTAATCTTGGATAAACTTGATTTTTATACTGCTTGTAAAAACAACTCGTACCTGCAGTGGTATGATGTAGTATCAGCCTCAAGATTCTCTTTCTGGAGTTCAGCCACCTTATTAAACAACCAGATTTAGTTAGCCAATAGAAAGATAACATGTGATTCAGAATATTACTACAAATGACTGATCGGTCAGAATTCTCATTGAATCAGCCATGCCTACACATCGCATATTCATGAAAAGGTGATAATATGACAGAAAACATGAATATAAAAGACGGTTTAAAGTCTCCTACTGAATCAGCATTTGATGAAAACTTAAACCAAAAAGTATTTCAAAGGGATAAGTAAAAGTTAAGGACAAAGTGTAGTAATCATGTCCATATTTATTCCTCTAATGGATATTGGTGCCAAACAAACTTGTTTATTGGCCAAAGAAAATTCAGGACAAAGTGCAGCAGATCACAAGATAACATCTAACAATAGATCATACCAGACGAGTGCGTCAGAAACAGGACACAATTACATGACTACAGAATGCCTAAAGACAATAAAACATCATAATTAGAGGCTATTGGCCTATGAGGGACTATGATCGAAGTTAGATTGTACTATGGAGAACTAATGTGAAGTTTTCAGCAGATAATATAATAGCATAAAAAAAGAGCTTCAGATAATATTTACCTGTTGAACTTCATGTGGATCAAGATAGAAAGCTTTGTCATCCTGAACCCCAACAATATAAGTTGACGCCCCAGGTTTCCCACCTAAGATTCCCAGGCTTTGGGGAAATGTAAATGTTGCCCGTAATGATGGAATATACCTGATGAAAAAGTTGAGCTAAATGAAAATCTAGATACTTTAAATGATGAAATGTGATGCCTTAGCATCATTAACAAAAGTAGCTTGTAATTTGTAAGCTCTACAGCCATATGGAATGTCCTACATTTACATAAGAAGAATCTCAGATTTAGTTCTGGACAGATTACCACTAAATTTTCTATAGCCATCCAGAAGTTAATTTTACGACTGTTTTAATGATAACAACTGGTCATGGTTAAACAAGTAAAACTACTGATCTCTGGTTAAGCAAACAACAAGATCACCTAGTAGATAAAAAATTTAGCAGAACAGTATAGGTTTTGAACAAATTTATACCAAAAATGACTCAAAAGTTAACGAACCTGGTATTAACTTTCTCAAGTCCAAGAACCAACGGAACCAGTAGAAGAATAGGAGACCAATCAGCTTGACCATTCCCAAACTCCGAGCAACGTCTAGCAGCATCTTCAATACATAGGACTGGAGCTCCACCTCGTTCTCCATCTTCATCACCAGAAACAATATGTACAGCCATTGGCAATAATGTATGTTCCTTCTCAGGATCAGCATGCTCTCTGTTCAAGCGTGCCAGAGTTTCCCATGAGCGACACATGGCATATGGTCCCACCCACGAGCCAGCAGCAAGGCCATATGCTTTTCCAGCTTGAATAAGATTATGTATTGAAAAAGCAGACGAGTCTGAATCACCAAATTGGTCTAATATCTGAATATACACCTGGTCGTATGGCTGTAAATCAACAAGTAAGCGTCAGACATATCCCATGGCAAAAAACGACTGTGAATCTAGCAGTACAGGTGCATCCTACCTTCTCGAAGGATTTTCTCCAGGATCTGCCTAGGTGATGAAATAGCAGTGCCTGAAGCATGAAATATGTGTTCATTACTTAATCAACATAATCCAAAGAAAAATCAATAAAAAGATATCCGAGAGTTGAAAGAAGTGGAATACCTGAGCAACAAGCATTTGACTGCTTCTATGCATACAACCCCAATGGACATCACTTGTAAGCTTTGAATCACCAATTGCACTAAAACCTATAAACCAACAAACGATAACGTTTCATCACTGAGTCTATACACTGCAAAAATTTAACTGATTCAAACATAACAAGCATATAGTTTTTGAAACAAAACTAACCTTTCCGATATGTCATCCAAATCCTTGAGGAGAAATCATCTACAAATTCAACTAACCCATTGCTATGAGTTGAGTCACTAGACAAATCTTCAGGTAAAATTTTATAACAAACACCTAGAAACCATATCTCACTGGTTGAGCTAGAAACACCAGTATTGCTAGGCCCTATTAACCGCTCTCGGAGTGCCCTCATTGAACTACCAGACACAATTCTCTTCATAGTTGTTGCCCACCCATTGGCACTTTTAACATCAGTTGAATTCTTTCCACACTGTGATGCGTCACTGTACGCTTCAAACACTGAGAAGCTAGACGGAAAGAAGCTTGACCACAAAGAACCCTTCACAGACTTGGTAGTATCACTAACTTCTTGTCCTGCACTAACAGATGCTGACTCTTGTTCTGCACTAACAGATGTTGACTCTTGTTCTGCACTAACAGATACTGCCTCTTGTCCTGCACCAACAGATGCTGACTCTTGTTCTGCACAAGCCGACGCTGACTCTTGTCCTGCACCAACAGACGGTAAAACTTGTTCTGTACTAACAGATGCTAAGTGTTGTTCTAAACTAACAGACGGGGTTGAATCCGTACAAGGAGAGGAATCAACTAGAGTTGTGGTATCAGGAATTTTATCAGGTGACCCAACCTTCTCAGGAGAGCTACTACTCTTCATCACCTAGTCATACAGACAAATATAGTAATCACCTGCATATGAAACATGATCAAAACACGAAAAGTCAATCTCAATCTCAATTATAACATACATTCTTCCCCACCCCATCCACCACCACCACCACCACCACCGCCCCACCACCACATCCAAGAATTACAAAAAAACTTTTTCCATGGTTACACAAACTAACAGTTTTTTCAGTTCAAAAATACCTAAATTCTTCATGTCAACTCAATTTGGGCACGTCTCTTAAATTCAGTAAAACTCAATAAACATCAGTTTAAATTAAAACCCTAATCAAAACATGCTTGATTCATCACGCTAAACAAGCAATTGAACAACTATAAGCAAAAGAAACAAGTATTAATTAGGTTTAAAATCTTAGCAAAAATTACAACTTCACAGTGAAATTAGGTTTAATAAAAGAAAATCACGAACTGAAATTGGACTTACCTGAGAAGATCAGAGCTGCTGAAGAAGCTGAATTGAGGATCTAATCAGTAGAAAGAATATCTGGGGGAAAAAGAATTAGGGTTTTTAATTGTTTGTTGTTGTTGTTGGGGGTGTTTCTGAAAGAGAAGACTTGGGAATGAATGATTGTGATTTTGGTGTATAAAAATAAAAAAATAAAACAAAAACAAAGCGGTTGGATATAGGGATTGTCAATCCGAAGCCAGGCCAGGCACTCTTTGACGTGTCCTACTCGTTTACTCTTCTCTTTTGATTGTAATACACATCAATCTTCCGTTTTTATTTTGATCTGACTCGGACACATGGATCTGACTCGATATCTAACTCGGCCCGCGTGTTTTTCCGAGGTCTGGTTCGGGTCATATATCTGATATACCCGAATAATCTTATTGAATAATTCAAAATTTGATATATCCGAGTGCAATATAATCTTGTTGATATACCTGAATTCAATAGTCTGATAAGGGTCATATATCTGACATACCCGTAGAAAAGATACAAAAAGTTTCTATAACCTTATCGAATAATTTCTGAGACTGATATAATGAGTCAGATTTGGGTTAACGAGTTATTTGTTCTTTACTGACTCAACTTACTTGTCTGGATGTGATTATCTGAATCTGACTCATGGCATCTGAATTTGATTCATTACATCCGACTCAAAAATAACAAAATAGCCCAACGAGTGAGATACAAAACGATAACCGACTCAAATAACAAAATAGCCCAACGAGTGAGATACGAAACGATAACCGACTCAAATACCTTTGAATGTATGATTCGAGTCAGACCTCTAGTCAAACATCAGAAAAATTGGATCAGATGCCAAGTCAGATTCAGTGTGTGAGTCAGATCCAAACAGGTGTATGTCATGAATGACAATAGTAAATCAAGTCTTATAAGAGCAACTGCAGTCATACGACTATAACCAAAGACTAAAAACCAAAAAAATTTGAAAGAAATGGGTTTACTCCGTGTGCGACGCTACGGTGGGAGGAGTAAATTTGGTGGGGCATAACTTTAAAGTTGCGCTTGAATCAGGCGAACTTATTAGTTGCGCCCCACCTCTTCTTTTTTTTTTTCTCTTTCGGGCGTAACTTTGAAGTTGCGCCCCTCTTTTTCTTTTTTTTTTTCTTTTTTTTTTTTTAATTCGAGCGTAATCGTGAATTATGCCCCATCATGGCGTAACTTTGAATTACGCTCCACCATCAAGCGTAAATCATACCTACGCCCCACCTCAAGCGTAAATAATACCTACGCCCGAATAAGGTCTGGGATTTGGTCTTTGGCCCGGATTTTAATCGATAGTCTGTCCACTGTGTTTGGGTTTTCGACCAAATTTTTGGTTATAGTCCATGACTGTGGTTGCTATAAGTGCGTATAATAGGTCTAGCCGGGAATGGTTGCATCAGATTTTCCCGTTGTTATTGTCAGTGGTCATCTACATTTTTTTCCTGAATAATTGTGTGAAATAACATGAACTTAATCTCTTCGTATATATGTAAATAAATTGAATTCAGTTGATACGTTACATTTGAGCTAACTTTGGATTGGGCAAGAAAATTGTATCTTGCAAACCATGGAAAAACGTTACTCGATTATCCGGGTTATGATCCCAACAGCAATAGTTCTACCCGATGATCGCAAGAAAACCCTCCCCAAAGCTCGACACTCTGAAAACTCTTCTACACATACAGGCACATCCAGATTCACCTCTATCAATGCACTTTGTTTGGATGTCAGACAGCGGGGTGCCTTTTTTGAGACTTTCCCAGTTTTCTGATCTAACAAAGACACAATCTTTTTAACTCTCGCCGCCTCTTTGGCATGATGTACATGAAATTCAATCTGCACAAATCCATCTTTGAGTTGAGCTATACATACGAAGATTATGCAACGATGTTTATACTAAGAAAATTGTAGTGAAGGACACTGACCTGTGAACCGATTAGGATAGGCATTACAACATCCAAAACAAGGACCTTCAATTCGAAACAGGATGCAATAGCCACGGGAAAATCTGGGTGACAAAGTACTCCACCAGCCATCACACGATTTGCATCAATGCCTTGTAGACTAACAGCCACATTATCACCAGACCTGGCGATACTGCAAGGTTTAGAGTCACGTTCTATGGTACGAACTGTTGCTACATCTCCATAAGGCAGCACCATGACCTACAAGCACCATAGATTATAATAGTGATGAGACGAGCTCTCAGAATAACAAATCTGTGCTTCTTTGAAAAGAGAATTGAACATAGATTTATTAATTTCAATCAACACAACTGAAATGTATACCTTCGAACCATTTCGAATAGCTCCAGACTCCAATTTCCCACTAACGGCCAGTTGCCCTAACGACTGTGACTTGATGAAGTCACAGATAGGCATCCGTAAAGGCTTAGAGACATCTCTGACAGGTGGTTGCAATGAATCTACAGCATCCAAGAGATATGGGCCCTCATACCTGCAAACCAGAATAAGTGTTATATTTAAAAGTAGTCACCAACACTGTAAAACATGTCAATTAGTCATCATCTTAGGCCTGGCAAAACCTAACAAAACACCATAAGGTCAACAACAACCCTGACTGCCAGGTGGGAAAATCCTGACATGTTGGCACTAAATCGATCAACCTAACTCTACCTCGCTGCAGGATCAAAAAGGTCAACTTCAAACACTATTCTAGCTAATAACTAAATCAAGGTATCCAGCAACCCAACCATGGTCAACCCCCATAGTGATTGGTTTCCATGTCTAACTGAGCATCAACTTAAGTTTCGGCTTGACCATCAACAACAGAAATCTGAACAAAAGAAAGGAGTCAATAGGCACTAACCAAGATGATAAACGGGAATCAGAAGCAGCTGTGACCAAATTCTGATTTTCCATAGCACTCAAGGGGATCCATGATAAAAAAGAGTCCTTGAAACCACAAGATCGAAGAAAGAGTCCAAGTTGCGATTTTATTGAATCAAATCTTTCCTTTGCGTACCCAACTGCATCCATTTTATTTACAGCCACAATAACTTGATCGACCCCAAAACTTCTTATGAGCTGTGCATGCTCTCTTGTTTGCCCCCCATTAGCATCTATACCAGCTTCAAATGCACCCATGGATGCATCAATAACAAGAATGGCAGCATCTGCTTGAGTAGCGCCAGATATCATATTTGGGACAAAATCTTTATGACCAGGAGAATCTAGCACAACAACATGATACTTCTTGGAGTCAAAATAAGCCACACCAACTGTCATTGTAATACCCCTTTCCCTTTCTTCGGCACTCTCATCCATTGCCCATGCAAAAGCAAAGGACCCCTTCCCCTGCATTAGGTGGTAATCAACAATTCATGATTATATCCACAACAACGGGACTTCTAAGAAAGAGTTTTGAGTAAAAGTTCGCAAACCTGTTGCTTAGCCTCTTTTTCATATTTGTGCATTTCTTTCTGGGAAATTCGCCCTAAAAGGTTTAGAAGTCTGCCCGACAGTGTTGATTTTCCCGAATCAACATGACCCACCTGTAACATGATCAAATTTTCAATAACGAGCTCAATAGAAATAAGATGAGAATGAGGTAATTGAGAAAGACAATCAGAAGATGTGGACAAGGGTGATAGACTCACAATAGCAAGATTCAATTGAGTCAGTTTTCCATCTTGGTCTGGAAGCATCCATTTCTCTGGCTTGTACGGTGAGACTGATTTAGCCTTCTGCGTACTTACACGATTCTGCGAAGAACCCGAATCAGCACTCATCTTTACTTTGTTGAAACTGTTGTTTAGTGTTTGTAGATTGTCGTTATCAAGTGAGGATCCATTTCTCCCATACGAACTTGGTTGTCCAACTTCAGGCACACTAGCAGCGGGAGCCTTTAACTTATTCTTGCTTGGAAGTTGATTAACCTTTTCTTTTTTCTCACTGATGCCTGAAGAAGCTCTTGAGGAAGACAATTCCACAGTGTTCCCTATAAGTAAAAAGGAAATTAGAAATTAAGAAGAAGAACTAGTGGAGTCAAGAAAACCTAAAACTACTGGACACTCATAGATAAGATAAAGAATATGCAACTTGAATTAAGGTCTTCAAAGGGTTCTACAGTAACATAAATGTGGCTTCATATACATCTAAAAATTTCAATATTCGACAAGATTACGTCTGTTAATTGCATTTAACGGTTTCCGGTTACAGTTTTCAAAATATTATTGATCATTGTTCAATGATCTCATGTCTCAAGGATAGATCGATTACCTTGTGGGAATTTCATGGCAGGATGTTTGCCAAATTTAACCAAATCCTCTTGAAGGACGCTATCAATCTTGAAAGAGGCTGTAACAACATAAAGATGTATTTTAGAACCTATAAATGTACAGAAAGACTAACAAAATACCACACTAGAACCTGCAAAACAGCGTTAAGGCGTTTGTTTACTGAAGTAAAATATGTTTTTATATGTCAAACAACCAATGCTGATTAAGATTGTACTCATCAGAAAACACACACAACTTTAGAAATTATAATTTCTGGGGATATCTCGAATCATGTTGATATTATTGGTTACACTGATAGCAAAATCACCATTTAGCCTCTGAATGATAACATCCATTTCGTGCGTCCTACGAGGCAAAGGTGCAAGAAGAGCTTGGGCCAGTATGGATGCTCCATAACCTTTGGACACATCAGCTGCATGGAAAAATCTCCATTCTATAAAGGGAAAATGCACATGACTCTAAGGAAATTAAACCATACAATTTACATCACTAGTTATAACTACTTGAAGCTACAATAGCCAGATACATAGAAAGGGAAAAAAAGCACAGAACCCCGTCACAGTTGCTTACCTGATTTTTTATTATTGCCGTTGTTGCTGACAATAGGGTCCCGAAGGACTCCGCAGATATCACAAGCAGATAACTCTTCATCATTTGCAAATGTGCAAATAGGACAGCTCCAAGTCCCAGGGTTAGAGGCAGTCTGGAAAACTTTAGGGGTTTCTTCTTCCACTACAGTAAATGAAAATGGCACGAATTGTTGCATTAGATAAATTAGCAACCAATAGTTTTCGGTTAAGTTTTCTGAAGAAGAACAAAAATTGACTTTAGGTTCCACACTTGGACATATTTCGATCAAGGAAGGCTGTGATCAGCAAACATAAAGAGCTGGAGTAATATGAGATGACTGTAGCAGAAACAATTTATTAATGAGACTTGTCTCCAGAGTCTCATCTAAACTCAAAACCATATGGAGATACAGAACCTGAACTTAATCTGTATCCGTCAGTCACACGAATATCAGCTAAGAAAGAGATAATGACAACCATTGAACAACGAAAAAACAACCACAATAAGTAAAACTGGTTTTGAATTTTAAATGGTCTTCAAGATAACAATAAACTGTATGAAATTCAAGAAGAACTGGACCGCAAATTCGGAGTACTAACCATATCCATCTACATCTGGATTATCACCGTACGCTTCATCTGCATCCTCATCATAACCATAATCATCATAGTCACCATAGTCATCGTCATCGTAGCCCAAGTCGTAGCCCGCTTTTCGAGGCATAGTTCTAATACAAAAATAAAAAATGCATTAAGAATGCACTTCATTATAAATCCATGAATTATGAAACAAAAATTTATTCAAGTGCATATGATTTCCAGCAGACGAATGTAACCCCGGTGACACAAAGTATCCAATGGTCATCTCCAAACACAAACCCAAGATTCCAAACCCCATTCTATACTCTAAACCCTACCTTTACTGATCCAATTTATCTTCTACTAAAACAAAATTCTACAATTTCCTGCTTTCTCAAGTTATCCAAATCAAATTTTCTAGGTTTTACGCAATTAAACTCACAAGGTTCCACCTTTACCATTAAACACTACAAATTTCCTGATTTCTCAAGTTACGGCAATCAAATTTCTAGGTTATACATAATAAAACTCACAAAGGTTCCCCCTTTATCATGAAACACTACGAATAACATCAAATTAAGTAAACCCATGAATGCAATTTAAGATTCTTAATCCCTAGAATGGATTTCCCAATACCAGATTCAACTTTTATCAATATCCAGTAAATTATACATAGAAATTTATCAAAACCCACACATTAATAACAAAATTTAAACCCTAACTAACAATTTCCAAGCTTTAAAAAACCCCTAATTCAATTAAAAACACAGAAATTGGGTAATGCGAAGATTCAAAAAGTAATTACCTTTTTGGAACAGTGTTCTTCTTCTCTCACAGTAAGAAAATCAGAAATTAGGGTTTGAGATTTAGAAAAGGAAGAAAGAGCAGCTTGAATCGAAATTTTGATGAAGCAACCGACAGAATCATGGGTTTTTTTTAGTGTCTGTAATGGGAACGGTGCTGAATATAT
The DNA here is from genome assembly GCA_023531295.1 of Papaver armeniacum. Taxonomy (NCBI): domain Eukaryota; kingdom Viridiplantae; phylum Streptophyta; class Magnoliopsida; order Ranunculales; family Papaveraceae; genus Papaver; species Papaver armeniacum. The sequence goes on from JAJJWW010016203.1 coordinate 79,701, forward strand.
TTGTTTAGTCACAGCAACTTCAACATAGTATTTCGAAATTTGTACGATATTTTCTTCTTTAAAGAGTATTTATAAATCCTCATGTATCCTGGAAATAGAAATTCACACGAAATCGATTTTTATTTGTAAAAGGAAAGACTCGAACCTTTGATCTGAAATATGGAAAGAGTTCTGGATTGAAGGTATAAGAAGAGAAAATATATAAATTCCAACTTAAAGAATAGTCCCACATTAGTAAACCTGGCTAAATTGGGGCCCACTGAAAAAACCATTAATTTGAGCCTCCACCGTGGGCGCAATCAATGAGGCATAACTTTGACAAAAAAATTTTTTTTTTGTTGATTAAAAAAGGTTACTAAGGGTAAGTCCTTTGATCTTTATCCAACTAGTTTTTTTGATATAATGGCTAATTTACCAGGACAAAAAAAAAAGGTTATTCGTAACCCCTTATCCAATTATTTTATATAATGGCTAATTTGATTAATTAGTGTTAATTAGTTGATTAATTGATGTTTAGTGAAATTAAATTAGAAATCAACTAATCTTGATTCATCATCAAAACATGAAAAAAAAAAAAAAAATTGGAAAAATATCAAACCAGAATCGGTATATGTTCGTGCTCTCATAAACCGATTCTGGGTTGATTTTTTCAATTCACAAAAAAACCCATAATCGGTTTTTACACATGCACACAAAAAAACGATTATTGGAAAGAAAAAAAATCAAACATTATTTAAATCATACTCGATCTGAAAATGAGTATGATTTCATACTCGATTTTAGTTTGCGTATAAATTCATACTCATTTTGAGATCGAGTATGAAATCATACTCGTTTTGAAATTGTGTAAAATCATACTAATACTCATTTTCAATTTGGGTATAACCAGAATCGGTTTACACGATACACACATAAAAACCGATTATTGACATTGCACAACAGCAATCGCTCATGTAATCCGATTCTAACAAAAAAAAGATACTGAAAAGTTGGGCATTTTTTCTTACAACAATCGGTTTACTCGACACACATATAAAATCTGATTCTAGCATTATACATCAACAATCGGTTTTTATAAGTGCTAATGTAATCCGATTATGGTCTAAGCAGTTATGAATTCAAATGGTACACAATCGGGCTATGTGGACATTAACATTGACCGATTCTAGTTCAAATTTCTCGAACCACAAAACATATCCAGGACAATCGATCTTTGTGGGCATGAACATAAACCGTTTCTATTTGCAATCGGATCACATGTACATTAATGTTAACCGATTCTGGTAAACCAGAAAAGTTTGATTTCAAAATTTACAATTTTTGAGCGATTGTATGTTACTAAAACCTAGTTTAGAGGATTGGGTTGAGAAGAAGAATCAGTTGAAATGGAGATGGAAATAAATTTGATTTTGATTTTGATTTTAGTTTTTAATTTTATGATTTTAGGTTTATGATTTTGATTTTGATTTTAGTTTTTAATTTTATGATTTTAGTTTTATGATTTTGATTTTAATTTTTAATTTTTAATTTTATGATTAGGGTTTGAAGGGGACAAATTAGTAGTATTAATATTTGATTGAGGGTAAATTGGTAGTTTCATCTCTTAATAACTTTTTTTTATCCTATAATGGAGGCCCAAATTAATCACACTAGGCCCCAACTTAGCCAGGTTAGTAAAGTAGATGTTAAACTGAGCTAGTATAATATTTTCAGTTTGGTGCAGCAATTGCCAATTGGTGGGTGGGTTGGATGTCTATGACAATAGTCCTATTTCCTAATACGGACTATCATCATTATCTAATTTTTATTACATATTTTTTGGGTCCTACTCTAAAAGTTCCTCCAATCCCTAAGAGAATGGTTTTCATCTATCTATTTTTATTGTTTGGGGCCTAGTCTAAGAGGTAAGTAATCCACAAGAGAATCGCTGATAGCCGCCCAAGAGAATGGTTTTCTTCATCTATTATTTTTATTTGAGGTAAGTAATCCACAAGAGAATTCTTAGCTAGATGACAAAAAAGTCATTAGAAATAAATTTCACACAACTATTCTCTTACTACTACCTATTATGAGATCAACTAATTAATGTTAAATCGATCTTCAAAACATCAAACAACTTTAAAAAAAAATTTGTTTCGAAAACACTACCCAGAATCGGTTTACGTGGTTTACGTCCATGCACTCGTAAACCGATTTTGGGTTGGTGTTCTCGAAAGTAACAAAAGACTTCCAGAATCCGATTCTTATAATTGGAGTTTTGTAAGACATATATCAACCGATTATTACCTTTCATAAGAAATTATTTTTTCATTCATTTGATATAATTACAAAGGACTTATTTTTAATTCAAGTTTTGGCGTACCATGTTTTGGTGATTGCCAAATTTTCGGCAGAGTCAAACGATGACGTTTCTTGTATGTGGAGGTATTAAATGAGTAGTTGTGGAGTATATGGAGTGAGTGGGAATAGAATGAAAATTTTTGGGGCAAATGGGGTCCAAGGATGAGGTTTACGTTATAGAGAAAGACCCCAACGGCTAGTCTTTTCGAAAAAAGTGAAGTAATTTGGCACTATCGGTTTCCTCGAAGGTCCATACAATCCGATTATGTTTTTATGTTAGCCAATATAAACTGATTAAAGACAGGTAAAAAATATGAATTTTCACCGACAATAATCGATTTATATAATTTCACATGTGATTCGATTCTAGATAGAAAAAGATACAAAAAAAAAACCGCATAAACCAACAATAATTGGATTATAATGACCTCACACATAAACCGATTTCATTATGGACCCTCGTTAATCGGTTTATGTTAACATATCAAGTAGCCTGATTGTCGACCTGTGTTTGGAAAACTAAATTATTGGGCATGCATAAACTTGTTTTACGATACACATGATTATAATTAAAACTTTAAGTGAATTAAGTTCAACACCAGGATCATCCAAAATATAAACTTTAACCATCCTAAAAGAGTGTTAAAACTTAAAACTTAAACAACAAAGTCTTAAAACCTTAAACTTTTAATATCTAAAACTTAAACTTAGAAATCATGAAGCACCAAAGATCGGGAGCATTTGCAAGAGCCTTCTCGTCAAAGAAGGGCTTGAACTTTAGCCATTTCTTCAAACTTACCTTCCAAATGTCTGTTGCGATCCCTCCCAGATGAAATCAAATCCCTCATTCTCCTCGCAAACCTGATGGCCTCAAGGAGTTCTTCCAAGCTTGATATGAAAGGATTCCTCCACGAGTCTCACCGCTATAAGCAAACTTGTAGAGGCTTTCTTCAGGGCACGCGTTGTGGTACCCCGTGAATATCCTCTGGGTGAGCTCGAGAGTAAAATGCTAGGTGGCCGAAGTCCATATCTAAAAAAAAAAAAAAAAAAAAAAAAATCTAGTTAACAATTGGTACATATATAGGAAACATATGTAATCCGATTGTAAACACAAAATACATGAATTTCAAACATTAAGAATCAGTTTATGTGGTACGTATATAAAAACCGATTGTGAAATGGAATCTGGAGAGACAATTCTTAATCGGCACATTAACAAGCAAATAAAATCCGATTGTGGAAACCCATAGTTCAAAAGAATTCAGCACCCAAATCGGTTTATGCTAATGCACTTATAAACCGATTCTGGTGATGTCTTTTCATATTCCGACTTCGGACCCATAATCGATCTATGTTAATCATCATATAAAACGATTAACCTGCATGCTCTTCCTGGCTGAAGAACAAATAGGCTTACACGATATGTCAACATAAGCCGATTCTTGGTAGATCGAGATTTTGATTTTCAAACCCTCAAGATTTAAACATATATATAAATCAATGAAGAAATGTGAATACTAGAACGAGTTGATGGAGATTTACCTTTTCTTGGTTGATAGCAAATCGTTGAGAAGATGATCAATTTTTTTTTTATTAGGTTTTGAAAATTTGGAAAGATTAAGATGAAAATAGAAAGTTTTTTTTTGATTTAGGTTTTTTATGTTTTTGGAATTTACTGAAATTTGTTAAGATTAATATTTATATGGGTTAGTTTTAGGAATTAATTTGGGGGTAAATTAGACTTATCAAGAAGTTTGGCACCCCATAGCCATTTGGTAGAGTTGAGAGAAAAATTTGATAGGTCCCAAATAATTGGCATATGTCCCAATTTAACCAGGTTCTTAAGCTACTAGAATTTGTAGATTATTTAAAAATTTCGGGCTTTGAATTTTTATTTTAGTATTAGTGGAGCTAATATTTGTAGTTATCTTTTACCAAATTTTTTTTTTTTTTTGATGGTAAACGTAATTTTATTAACTAGCAAATATAGTACAAGAGATTTACAATTTCATTGTTATCAAAAACATTAGAGAGAATGCTAGTTTTCTGGATTTTTTATTGCAATTTGGAAGACATGTGATGGAGGTTGTTTATCCTAGCTTCTTTAGCTAAGTAGTCCGTTGCTGAGTTGTGCTTCCGTATTATATACTTTACCTATGCTTGAGGGAGGTCTTTCAAAATTACCTTGATCCCCTGTAAAGTGTTTTTGGCTGGCCAAGAGAAGCTTGTGCTCACCATGTTTATAGTGTCAACTAGAGCTTTGCAATCGGAGGCTACTGAAACGCTTAACAATATATTCTCTTTCAGCCAAGTAACTGCCTTTACAAAGGCTATCAATTTCGCATGAAAAGCCGATGACGCCTTCTCCGAACCCGCTGAAATGTGCATAAATGACTCATGGTCCACTGAGTAAAGAATAAAAGCATAACCCATAGACATGTCTTCTTTCTTAAAAGAAGCATATATAAATATTATCCAGTCTGTACTTAAATCAGACCATTAATTTATAATTGACCGGCTTCACCTTTTGGTTGTTAATTCCCTTTTGAACTGTTTTTGAGAGAATATAGTGCAGAAATCTGTTTATCTGGCCGATCAGTTTGATTGGGTCAGGGGATATTTTCTTGAAGACTACCGAGCATCTCTATTTCCAAATGAACCAAAGAATGGTGGCTATTATTTCCACTAGGTTAATTGAATCTTTTTCCGAAATCCACCCTTTAATCCAATGATCCATCGCGTCATTGTTTCCTGTCGATTTGAGCATGTCAAGCGAGAACCCAAACCAGATAGCTCTAGCGAATGGGCATGATCTAAAAAGATGATTGTCCGTTTCATGAACTTGTGCATCACACATCTGACAGTGAGGATCAATGTCTGTGTTATGGGATCCAAGTCGCGCAAAGGTAGGTAGAGCTTTCTAAATTAATTTCCAAATAAATAATTTGATTCTTGGAATCGCCTAAATTTTCCAAATTTTTTCCCATGGGAAATCAATCGGGAATCTTTTACCCAATATCTACTCCATCAAAAATAAACAAATAAAAAGCTACAAAAGATAACAAAATAAAAATTAGACCCAACGCGGCTAGGCAGTTGAGTAGTCACTTGACTCGCTTGTTTTTGTATCGAGACTTTTACTCGGTTTCTTTGTCTTTTTGTGTTCAATTAGTCAAGATCCAAGACTTCAGACTAGCTAAGACTCATCGAGTCAACTGAAAATTTTCTTTAGTCTTTCCATTTACTACTATATCTTCTCTAATCAATTTGTATCACTCACTCATAAACAGAAACTTCAATTCTTGATCATCAATATCTTCCATATCCATCTTATATTTCTTCACCAGACATGGATCCAAGGTTGTATGAAGCTATAACTTCAGGAAACATCTACAAACATCTACAAACTGGGTCAGCTACAAGGAATGATGTGAATGAATATATTACAACTCAAACTACAGCTACTCGCAAGAATACTGTTCTACATGTTGCTGTACAATTCAAAAGAAAGATGTTTGTAGAGGAATTTTGCAAGAGATGTTCGAAGCCAGGGGTACTAATAACGCAACAAAACTTCAAAGGAGATACAGTGTTGCATATGGCTGCAAGGCTAGGATTGTCTGATATAGTCGCAGTTCTTATCCGTCATGTAGATAATCGTTGCGGCGGTATTACGGTGCAAGAGCTAGTGAGGATGGTGAATCAGAAGAACGACACAGCTTTGCATGATGCAGTTCGTAATCATAAGTTTTTAGTAGGGAGATTTCTGATTGAAGCAGATCCGTTGATTGAGTATTTTCCAAATGATGCCGGTGAAACCCCACTTTACCTTGCTGCTGAAGAAGGGTTGTATGACTTTGTAGTTTCAATCTTACAAAAATTTCCTTCGGCAGATCATAATGGTCCTAGCGGCAGAACAACTTTGCATGTAGCTGTAGCTAATGGGTACTCAGGTATGTACTACTACTTGATTAAATTTTAAGTTTAGATTTTTCGATAAATCTTTCGTCACCATTGTATCTTACATAGATCTTATGTAATCAATACAGATATAACAAAACTATTACTCGAGAAGAAACCAACTTTGATATATCAAAGAGATGAAAATGGAAACAGTGCACTCCACTATGCTGCCTATTTCGCCAAGCCAAAGGTAGCTATTCAATTACTAGAAGCTGACCCTTCTATTGCATTGGCGAAGGACAATGATGGCAGGACGGCTCTTCACATTGCAGCAAGTAGTCGTTTGCCAAGAAATATTGCATACCTGCTCAAGGTTGACACCCTTGGTCCTGCGCAACATACAAAAGTTGGCCGTCTTGGTCTCCAACCCTTAGCTTATATGAAATTTAAATGTGAAAACATACAAGTAATTGAAGAGATAACTAAATGCTGCCAAGAATGCTGGGAAGAACTTGATAACAACTGTCAGAACTTTCTGCACGTTGCCGCTGAAAATGGAAGTGTGAGAGTGATAAAGTATATCTTAGGCAAATCAAACTTGGTTGAGAATATTATTAACGACGAGGATTACCAAGGAAATACACCTTTGCATCTGGTTCTCAGATCAAAAAGTATTGAATGTTTGCGAATTCTCAGCAGGGACAAGAGAGTGAACAAAAAGGCCGTCAACAATGATAACTTGACAGCTTTGGATATTCTTCTTCATGACTTGGCACGCCTCTCACTCTCTTCGTATATATATATATGTCTCTCTCTTTGAAATCGATGTGATGTGCTTAATCGTACGTACGTACTTGAATTTAGGACAAGGCAGATATTCCACACAGGGAGTTTATACAAGCCGGATATAGGTACTGTTTGAAGGAGGATTGCTATGGTATGGGAGAAGCCAAACCAGAATAGACAAAGAAGATGAAAGATATGGAGCAATATCGCAGAATAAGTACAAGATAGCTATAGAATGTGCAAAAGAACTATCGAAAGCCAGATAGTAGTGACTACACTTATAGCTGCAGTTACATACACAGTTGGTTTAGCATTACCAGGAGGCTACAACAGCACACCGTCAGCAGCTTACCAATTTTAAGCGGCGTACCAGCGTTTAAGGCTTTTGTCAGGTGCAACAGCACTGCATTGCTTCTGTCAATCATAGTTCTACACATCCATTACTTTAACAAACTCATTCCTCATAGAAATGCAAAATCAGTGGTACTCCGGGCACTAGTCACTCATGTTCTCATGTTCAGTGCCACGGTATTAATGTTGATGGCGTTCCTCGGTCGAAATTACATCTTCTTTGGCCACTCAACAACTTTTACCAGTCCTGTGGCTTCTGCTGGCATTATAGTTGTTTTTTATTTCCTTGTTAAATTTCTCAAAAAAGCTAATTGAACTTGTAAAGTAAAAATTAATTAATTAATGGTGGGTTTGGATGTAGAATTTTAAAGGTGGAATTTATGGGTCCAGGGGATTTGATAGAATTACGTTTCCCTTTGTATGTTTGGTTGCCCGAATCCTTGGAATCACGTTTCCTACGGATTTAGCTTTTCCAAAGAAATCCTCCATATGGAGTCCCACCCTCCCCTAAGATTTGTGGGAAACTTATCAAGGATTTATGGACCCACTTTTTTTAACTCTAAATCCCATATATATGCAATTTTAAGATTTGAGGGTAATGCCAAATGGTACAAAGACTTTAATACAAGAAAACTCTATAAATCCTAGGAATTTTAATTGATTTACCAAATAGACAAAGAATTTACATGAATCCCAGAATTTGTAATCCCATGGGATTATAAATTCGGGAAACAAAGGAATTCTGCAAACCAAACCCACCATAAGGAATTTTAAATCAAAGCGGAAACGCATGTATTTTCCCGTATTTAAAATTCCTTCTTTTAAAGGGAAAAGAAAACTACAAATTCGACATATATATCACAAATGCTTAAGGGTATCATGCACGTTTCCTTCTCTCATACTCTTCCATGGAAAATTCAGAGTTATCATCGCCAAAGAAATAGTTTAACGACAACTCCCACCATTACCAAGAGTGCACTTGACTTGTTTACCAACTGTTTATAGGTAAAAATCGTTTCGCCGATTTCGATAATTTCTGTGAGGTGAGTGAGAAACTGGTTCAAACCCTAAACAAATGTGTCTTTGCACGTGAGCACTTTATAGATTCGAGAGATCAACCGCACAAGTCCGCCTCTAAACCAAGAAATGGCCGCCCAGATTTTCTTCGGTCACAAAGTGTAGGAGAAGGGTTGATTTGGGGAGGGAAGCAAAGAAAGGTGTTGAGGAGAGTAGTATCTCGACTTGTATCGTAGTGAAAGCTTAGGAAGCTTGCAAGAGGTGGAAGCTTTGGGGAGAGCTTGCAAAGTTGCCTTTCGAGAGTGTAGATTTTTCTCCCGACCGAGACTTGTTGTCCGGTGGAAATAGGTAAGACCTATTTATACAAGTCGAGATTCAAACGCACTCGGCCTCATGAAGGAAGAGAGTAAAGGGTGAAATAATGGGAGGAGGTGGTAACCGCATGGTGTTAATGGGTGAAAACGTTTTTCACCATTATTTCCTCTTTTATTTGACCGCTTTATTCCTTTTCACGCTTTCTTAATATGAGTGTAGTGTACGTGCATGTCGGGACCGCCAAACCAAAACCCTAAAAAGCATCCCCAATTTGTGTAGATGTCTCGAGTGTTGGTTGCATCTTGGGTGCAAGTGGCGCCCGCTAGGACGCATGTGGCATGTGCCAATGGCATGCGCTGAATGCCTTCACAGTAGTTGCACCTCGAGCGTAAGTGGTAATACCAAGAGCCGCAGTGCGTGTGTGTGGCATGTGCCAATGGCATGTGTGAATGCCTTGGTGGTAGGTTGCACGGTTTTTGCAGTTAGGCTACCAAAGATGTGTGTTTGGCATGTGCCAATGGCATGCGTGGCCATTGTGGGCCGTGACCTTGATAGGGAAACTAGATAAGCGAGCATTTTGGCATGTGCCAATGGCATGCGTGGCCGTTAGGGCCGTGATTTCAATAGGGAAACTAGCTAGCGAGCATGTTGGCATGTGCCAATGGCATGCATGGCTTTTAGGGCCGTGACCTTGATAGAAAAACTAGCTAGCGAGCATGTTGGCATGTGCCAATAGCATGCGTGGCCGTTAGGGCCGTGAGCTTGACAGTGAAAACTAGCTAGCGAGCATGTTGGCATGTGCCAATGGCATGCGTTAGTAGTTAGGGGCCGTGATTTCGATAGGGAAACTAGCTAGCGAGCATGTTGGCATGTGCCAATGGCATGCATGGCTTTTAGGGCCGTGACCTTGATAGGGAAACTAGCTAGCGAGCATGTTGGCATGTGCCAATGGCATGCGTGTCCGTTAGGGCCGTGACCTTGACAGGAAACTAGCTAGCGAGCATGTTGGCATGTGCCAATGGCATGCGTGGCCGTTAGGGCCGTGATTTCGATAGGGAAACTAGAAGCGAGCATGTTGGCATGTGCCAATGGCATGCATGGCTTTTAGGGATGTGACCTTGATAGGAAACTAGCTAGCGAGCATGTTGGCATGTGCCAATGGCATGCGTGGCCGTTAGGGCCGTGACCTTGACAGTGGAAACTAGCTAGCGAGCATGTTGGCATGTGCCAATGGCATGCGTGGCCGTAGGGCCGTGATATTGATAGGAAACTAGCTAGCGAGCATGTTGGCATGTGCCAATGGCATGCGTGGCCGTTAGGGCCGTGATTTTGATAGGGAAACTAGCTAGCGAGCATGTTGGCATGTGCCAATGGCACGCGTGGTCGCGTAGGGGCCGTGGGTTTGGTAGAAAAGGATGCTAGCTAGCGAGCATGTTGGCATGTGCCAATAGCATGCAAGTTAGTAGTGTGGCTTTGGTAGAAAAAGGCCGCTAATGAGCATGTTGGCATGTGCCAATAGCATGCGGGGCCGTTAGGGCCGTGGCTTTGGTAGAAAAAGCCGCTAGCGAGCATATTGTGGCATGTGCCATTGGCACGCACGGCCATGTTGACCTAGTTGCACGTTTTGCAAGTTTAGGCGCTATATTTGGCATGTGCCAATGGCATACGGCTTAGTTTGGCATGGTTGCCAATGAATGTGATACGGAGTTTGGTTTTAGCGTTGTTGCCCATGGTGCGCAATATGCGCTTGGTTTGGCGTTGTTTCCATGGTGCGCAGAGCGCTTGGTTTGGCATGGTTGCCACGGTGCCGCAGAGTCTGACTTGGTTTTGGCATGGTTGCCATGGTGCGCAGTGCGGCTTGGTTTGGCATGGTTGCCATGGTGCGCAGAGTGAAGTGCGCTTTGGTTTGGCGTGGTTGCCATGGTGCGCAGATCATGCCTTTGGTTTGGCATGGTTGCCATGGTGCGCAGAGTGCGCTTGGTTTGGCATGGGTGCCATGGTGCGCAGAGTGCGGCTTGGTTTGGCATGGTTGCCATGGGCGCAGAGTGCGGCTTGGTTTGGCATGGTTGCGCGCAGAGTGCGGCTTGGTTTTGGAATTAGGGTTCTGTGGTCGAAACCCTAATTTGGTATTTTGAAAAAAATACCCCTATTAATTATTTACACCGAAAGTTAAATGCTCTTAGTTAATGTCATGTAACACTAGGTCATGGGGGTTTTTCGATTTTACCCCTTGTTTAAAAACCACCATCAATATTAAGTCCCCGCTAGCTCGGAACAGGGCTTTGTTGCGAGGTAAGCATAAGATGGTGACAAACTATCAACATCAAACCGTAAAGAGAATTTAGGAGGCTTGTCTCGACCTTTTATAAATAGGGATTTGGAATCCTTGCCTCCGTAGTTTTGCACGTCGGGAGGCGGGCACAATTGGAGGAGGTGCATCTTGGGCGATTGGAAGTTGGCGTGAGTTGGGAACCGAGCTGCTAGCTGATGGGACCGGCAAGTAAGGCGTGAAGCGTGCTTGGCGGGCGTGACTTTGGGCGACGAGCGTGCTAGTCGGGGTGGGACCCCGGCGCAAGTGTGGAAGTTGTGCGTTGTGTGCGTGACTTGGGAAACCGAGCGTGCTAGCTGGGTGGGACCGGCGCAAGGTGTGGAAGTCAGGCGCGCTTGCAGGCGTGACTTGGGCGGTGGGAAGTCCTGCACTGTGGGGCCGGTGCAACTGGACGACGTTGGTAAGTTGGCGTGAGTTGGGAAACTGAGCGTGCTAGCTGGTGTGACTTGTGTAAACAAGGAGGGAGTAGGTGTTTCTACAGATAGCAAAGTTTCCTTGTTTTGTCTTCCTTCACGCGCGGCTTCAATCGGGCATTATCCATGCTAAAACTGGAAGCGTTATGTCCCTCATTGATTCCTTTCCTTTTTAAGGTTCCGTGTTCATACCCAACGAATTGCATCATCTCCTCGTTTGAGAAAGGGTTCTTCTTGTTGAGTTTCTCTTTGTCATGTCGCACGTAGACGAACCATCTTATAACTAGCCGGGTTCTCCAGGTGAAGGCGCGAGGTCCGATCGGCAGAGCATCCCAACAAAGGTTATTCGGTTAGGAAAATCATACCTGTGATGTTTTCTTCTTCTTTGTGGACCGACGTACGCTTACTACGGCTTTGTTTGATGAATGGAAAATTTTCCTTTGTGCTTAGATATCCCGTTGAGCATGCGCATCGTTATAGACGAGGATGACCTAGTCGCTTTCCCTCTCTTCAAATCCAACCTTGTTGACTGCTTGCAGACTTGAGAACGCTGATTAAGGGATCTCTTGTCATGAATACCCTATGCAGGTTCGCTGCTTGAGACTCTTATGAGGTGTCTCTCCTCCAATTGTCGGAATGTTGGCAGTTTCCTGGTGTGGAAAGAATTCGTGGTCCTTTATACGAGGATATGGAATACATATGGCCATATCGCTACCAGGAGCGTAGTGAAGTGTTGTTCGTCCGCCTTGGTTTCCGTAGTGAACTGTCTTTTGCCAATGATTGTTGAGATGGAGAATTTGTCCATCCGTGCTGCTGCGGAGTCAGCCATTCAAAGGTAGGAGAACATGGTGTCCACCGTGAAACCTTGGAGTTTAATATCACCCGGTTAAGTGATCGTCTCAATATGTGAAAGTCGACAGAGCTGGTATCCTTGCTGGTGTGATTCCTGCCACATAAGCCATGCCGGAAGAGGAGAAAGCTTTGGCCTTGGAGTCTCAGAGGATTGAAGATTTGACTCGAGACTTGAAGAGTAGGAATTTTTGATGTAGCATGTTGCAGGGAAGTGATTAGGCGTAGTATGCCTTAAGCCATTTTCCGTTGATTACTGCCTCTAGCTTTCCCATCTTTTTTGATAATCTTGTAGTAACCACTCATACGCTTTAGTGATTATGTACGGCCCTCCCCATTTGGGAGAAAACTTCGGTGCCGATGCATCTGGCTGGATGTGACACCGAGATGGTCAGAAATTACATGATGACATATTCGGATAGTGTAGGCTCTGGATCCCCGCGGCCTCCTAAAGTGTTGAAGTCGCTTTCAGATGCAGAGGTGATGATATTCTTGCGTTGCACCCTTGAAGAGTAGAGGACCTCGTTGTGGGTATGACTTTTGGTGGACCGTGGTCTTCTGAGCTTTGACAGTGAAGGGATCCCGTGTATATCTTCCGTCCTCAAGTATGGTTTACATGTTTCCATCTTCGTAGTAATTGATGCTGCGGTGAGGCTCTGGTTGGTATCAATGAGTGAGGGGCACCAGTTCTTGGTTGGAGATGTAATCGGGAGAGACTATATTATCGTGGTAACAAAGTAGGTTGGCTGATATTCTATGGGCTTCCGTGGAAGTAAAAGTATTGGTCGGATGCGTAGCGAGCAAACTTTGCAGGAAGGAGTGGCGTTGAAGCGAACGTTGAAGCGGGCCATTGACCGGAGAACGCTGATGCGTAGTTACTTCGGGAGAGAACGTTGATGCAGAGCTACTTTTGGAGAGAATGTTGGAACGACGTCTTGCAACTTTCGGGCAGCCTCGACGTTTACCATTTTGGAAGTCGGAGGTCGCGTCACGTTCGTCAAACTCGACATCCCTCAAGAGAACGGAGGTTAGGAGTCCCAGTTTCATCTATCGATCGTGCTTTTCTAGAGAGGTTGGGGTTTGGGAACGGCTTCCCTGGCCGGAAGCGCCGCTTCGATGCAAAGTCTGCGGTTGAGGGGTGCGGGAATATGTCTTGATGCTACTCCTTGGTGAAACATAGAATCTCACATAATGCTTTTCATCATAGACTGCACGACTTTGTGGGTGAAGTTCCCATTGTGCGTGTCCCGATGGGAGAAGGGTCTCGTGAACTCGGGGAGAGTTGTTGATTTCCTTGCTTTCGATTTTGAGAAGTCTTTCCCGATCTTCATGTGTGACGAAATTGGATTGCTTATCCCCTTCTATCGGGCGTCTAAGAGCAACGCGAGCCTCTTCATCTATAAACGCACGTCCGCTGAAGTATCTTTTGTCTTTTCATCAAATCAACAGTGCTAAAAGAAGGTCGGCTTCTTCCGGATCTTCCAGTATCTTGCCCTGATGGTGGAGTAGCGTCTCTGGTGCCGGTTGAAGTGTATCTTGCATAGACGACATGGTTTTGATCACGAAGTGCTGGAGCCATGGCGATTCATTCAAGGGTAAGGATGGTCTTTGGAAGGGCGCGAGATGTTAGCGCCTGGAAGGATGCAAACTATTAGCAAGACAGTGTGGTATCGCGGTGGCATGCGCGTGCGGCATGTGCCCGGCATGTGCGTCGAAGTAAGCGTGAAACGGTAAGCGCCGTCTGGGCAAGCGCGCCTGGCAAGAGCTTCGGCAAACGGCCTGGCAAGCGATGGTAAGTGCATCCGGGAAGCTGCCGCCTCGGTGGATCTTCTTAGAATGGGCGATGACTTGGTATGGACGCTGGTTAGGCATGGAAGAAGACCCTCTCGCAGTCGTGAGGCAGGTGCAGAGCCATTTTTGATCCCCCGCACTTGGTTCCTTATCCAGGTCATAAAAGGGTTGGCGGCAGCATGCGTTTGGCTAAGCATGAGGCGTTGTACACCAGTAATCCGGGAGAAGTACGGACATATGGCCACAGCCAAGAAAGTCACTAGTCGATTTGCGCCTGTTAAGCGTGTGGGAGAGGCTTTATCTTCCATCGAGGATATGCGTGAGGTGACCGTCACACCGTTTCAAGACGTTATTGCCGAATCGGGAGCACCATCGTGACATGTGCGAGAAAGGAGTTCAACACTTCGCGGGTTTGTCGAAGGCCTTGCCGAGATCCAAAAGTTGAAATATGCAAAGAATCGAGAGCCTTTCCGCGAGGGAGATTGCACAGGAGGTGGAACTCGAAAAGCTTTCCAAGATGTTGACTATGAAGAGAGCGGCTCTTTGAAGATGAAAAGTTGACTTTCTCCAAGAGCGGACTTGTTGGATGATTTTCATTGAATGTTTCTCTCGTTGAACTTTCATTTAGGTTCTTCTTCTTTTTTTTTTTTTTGAAAAGCATACTGGATGTCCGGGGTTCAAAGTTCGACTCGGTTTTGATAGACACTGGTAGCTTTGAGATATTGGATTATTTCCCGGGGTGAATGGTTTTGATAATATAACTCGATTATGTTTTGTGAAAGGAATATTGCTTTTATGAAAGTGTGTGCTAGCAATAGGCACAAGACTCAGTAGTATGACGGTTTTACTAAGAACCTAAAAAATAGATCGTATATCTTGCCCAGTCCGAATTTACTCACTTCATAGGTTTTGCGAACACGCCCTCTCCATGTAAAGGCGGTTTTTTGTGGCGGTTTTGCTAGTAGCATCGTGTTGACAAGTCCCCAATCGCTGGTAGCATCTTCGGCGAGTCCCCAGATTGAGCAATAGTATCTTAAGCAAGTCCCAGCTTTCTTGTGTAGTTTTTACAACTAGTAAGGTCTTCTGGTAGTTGAGTCGGATTGAGTCGCCTTCCCCTACCATATTGACATCTGGGTCTAAGAACGAGATCGCACTGATCGATATTGTAGGTGATAGATCAATCCTCCCGATGTGGTCGCCAATTGTTTATAGGTAAAAATCGTTTCTTTGATTTCGATAATTTCAGAGGTGAGTGAGAAACCGGTTCAAACCCTAAACAAATGTGCCGCACGTGAGCACTTTATAGATTCGAGAGATCAATCTGTACAAGTCCGAGCCCTAAACCAAGAAATGGCCGTTCCGGACTTGCTTCGGTCACAAAGTGGAGGAGAAGGGTTGATTTGGGGAGGAAGCAAAGAAAGGTGTTGAGGAGAGTAGTATCTCGACTTTGTATCGGAAAGTGAAAGCTTAGGAAGCTTGCAAGAGGTGGAAGCTTTTGGGAGAGCTTGCAAAGTTGCCTTTACGAGAGTGTAGTATTTTCTCCGACCGAGACTTGTTGTCCGGGTGGAAATAGGTAAGACCTATTCATACAAGTCGAGATTGAAACGCACTCGCCTCATGAAGGAAGAGAGTAAAGGGTGAAATAATGGGAGGAGGTGGTAACCGCATGGTGTTAATGGGTGAAGGCGTTTTTCACCATTATTTCCTCATTATTCGACCGCTTTATTCCTTTTCACGCTTTCTTAATGTGAGCGTAGTGTACGCTGCATGTTGTGACCTCCAAACCAAAACCCTAAAAAGCATCCCCGTTTGTGTTGATGTCTCGAGTGTTGGTTGCATCTTGGGTGCAAGTGGTGCTCTTTAGGGACGCATGTGGCATGTGCTAATGGCATGTGCGGAATGCCTCGTTGCGAAGTTGCACCTCGAGCGTAAGTGGTAATGCAAGTCGCTTAGTGGCGTGTGTGGCATGTGCCAATGGCATGTGCGGAATGCCTTGGTGGTAGGTTGCACGGTTTGCAAGTTAGGCTACCGGCATGTGTTTTGCATGTGCCAATGGCATGCGTGGCCATTAGGCGTGACCTTGATAGGGAAACTAGCTAGCTTGAGCATGTTGGCATGTGCCAATGACATGTGTGGCCCGTTAGGGCGTGATTTCGATAGGGAAACTAGCTAGCGAGCATGTTGGCATGTGCCAATGGCATGCATGGCTTTTAAGGGCCGTGACCTTGATAGGGAAACTAGCTAGCGAGCATGTTGGCATGTGCCAATGGCATGCGTGGCCGTTAGGGCCGTGACCTTGACGGGAAACTAGCTAGCGAGCATGTTGGCATGTGCCAATGGCATGCGTGGCCGTTACGGCCGTGATTTCGATAGGAAACTAGCTAGCGAGCATGTTGGCATGGGCCAATGGCATGCATGGCTTTTAGGACCGTGACCTTGATAGGGAAACTAGCTAGCGATCATGTTGGCATGTGCCAATGGCATGCGTGGCGGGTAGGGCCGTGACCTTGACAGGGAAACTAGCTAGCGAGCATGTTGGCATGTGCCAATGGCTTCTTGCGTGGGCCGTTAGGGCGTGACCTTGACAGGAAACTAGCTAGCGAGCATGTTGGCATGTGCCAATGGCATGCGTGGCCGTTATGGCCGTGATTTCGATAGGGAAACTAGCTAGAGAGCATGTTGGCATGTGCCAATGGCATGCATGGCTTTTAGGGCCGTGACCTTGATAGGGAAACTAGATAGCGAGCATGTTGGCATGTGCCAATGGCATGCGTGGCCGTTAGGGCCGTGACTTGCAGGAAACTAGCTAGCGAGCATGTTGGCATGTTCCAATGGCATGCGTGGCCGTTAGGGCGAAGTGATTTCGATAGGGAAACTATCTAGCGAGCATGTTGGCATGTGCCAATGGCATGCGTGGCCGTTAGGGCCGTGACCTTGATAGGAAACTAGCTAGCGAGCATGTTGGCATGTGCCAATGGCATGCGTGGCTTTTAGGGCCGTGACCTTGATAGGGAAACTAGCTAATGCGAGCATGTTGGCATGTGCCAATGGCATGCGTGTTTGTTAGGGCCGTGACCTTGACAAGGAAACTAGCTAGCGAGCATGTTTGCATGTGCCAATGGCATGCGTGGCCGTTAGAAAGTGATTTCGATAGGAAACTAGATAGCGAGCATGTTGGCATGTGCCAATGGCATGCATGGCTATTAGGGCCGTGACCTTGATAGGGAAACTAGCTAGCGAGCATGTTGGCATGTGCCAATGGCATGCGTGGCCGTTAGGGCCGTGACCTTGTTGTGGAAACTAGCTAGCGAGCATGTTGGCATGTGCCGATGGCATGCGTGGCCGTTAGGGCCGTGATTTTTATAGGGAAACTAGCTAGCGAGCATGTTGGCATGTGCCGATGGCATGCGTGGGTCGTTAGGCCGTGATTTTGATAGGAAACTAGCTAGCGAGCATTTTGGCATGTGCCAATGGCATGCGTGGCCGTTAGGGCCGTGATTTTGATAGGGAAACTAGCTAGCGACCATGTTGGCATGTCCCAATGGCACGCAGTGGCCGTTAGGGCCGTGGCTTTGTAGAAAAGGCCAGCTAGCGAGCATGTTGGCATGTGCCAATAGCATGCGGGGCCGTTAGGGCCGTGGCTTTGGTAGAAAAAGTCCGCTAGCGAGCATGTTGGCATGTGCCAATAGCATGTGGGGCCGTTAGGGCCGTGGCTTTGGTAGAAAAGCCGCTAGCGAGCATATTGGCATGTGCCATTGGCACGACGGCCATGTTGACCTAGTTGCACGTTTTTGCAAGCCTAGGCGCTATATTTGGCATGTGCCAATGGCATAACGGCTTAGTTTGGCATGGTTTCCAATGAATGTGATACGGAGTTTGGTTTTAGAGTTGTTGCCCATGGTGCGCAGTATGCGGCTTGGCTTGGCGTTGTTGCCATGGTGCGCAGAGTGCGGCTTGGTTTGGCATGGTTACCACGGTGAGCAGAGTGCGGCTTGGTTTGGCATGGTTGCCATGGTCAGAGTGCGTCTTGGTTTGGCATGGTTGCCATGGAGAGCAGCAGTGCGGCTTGGTTTGGCGTGGTTGCCATGGTGCGCGAGAGTGCGGCTTGGTTTGGCATGGTTATCATGGTGCGCAGAGTGCGCTTGGTTTGGCATGGTTGCCATGGTCGCAGAGTGCGGCTTGGTTTGGCATGGTTGCCATGGTGCAGAGTGCGCTTGGTTTGGCATGGTTGCCATGGTGCAGAGTGCGGCTTGGTTTGGCATGGTTGCCGCAGAGTGCGGCTTGGTTTTTTGGAATTAGGGTTCGTGTCGAAAACCCTAATTTGGTATTTTGAAAAAAATACCCCTATTAATTATTTACACACTGAGTTAAATGCTCTTAGTTAATGTGTTGCGGGTAACACTAGGTCATGGGGTTTTACGATTTTACCCCTTGTTTAAAAACCACCATCAACACCAACATGGAAAAAAATGTAAGTTTCAAACTTTTTATAATATATCTGATCCCATTAAAACATCTTATAGAAAAGACATACCAGAGTTGACTCTGAGTCCAAGACTATTTTGGCAGAAGCCTTGTCACCAAGGATGGCTAGTCATCCTTCGTTATGGTTCAGAATTTGGAGAATGTTTTCTATGGAATCCTGCATCGTTAGAAACTATACTGATTACCTAAATTCCTAGATTGTGTAATGATTAAACATGATGTCATAGACTGTGTTTTGTCCTCACCTCCTCAGACCAGCAGTAATACTAATGGAAGTAGTAGCAGGAGTGGTGGTGTGGATGAGGATGGTGGTACAAATAGCGATAGTAATAGTAGCACTGATAATTCAATGGTTTATATACTTTTTGATGCGGGTAAAAAGCCTGATGTCACTCTTATATATTTATTGTCATCCTGGTGAAAAAGAATGGAGAAAGCATGAATTTGTTAATGTGGACGACCGAGATCTTAAGGAGATGTTATGCTTTAAGGATAAGTTATATATAATGTGCTGGAGAGGTGATCACTTAGAGATAGAAATAAAACATGGTTCCGTAACGAGGAAACACTCAAGTATAAGTGATTTTAGTACTGGCTTAGAAAATTCTAAATATGATCAACTAGTAGCAGGACAGTTGGTGAGCTGGTTTGAACAACATTGGATAGCATCGTTCGATGAAATTTTTACCATAGAAATAACGTACATTCCAAGAGGTATTTATCGAAACTCTGTAACCAGCGTAGAAATAAGAAAAATGGATTTCTCAACAATGAATTGGGTGGAAGTGAAGAGTTTGAATGATTATGTTTTTTTCTCGGTAGTGTGCAACTATGTTGCTTGGCCTCGGAGTTAGGTTTATCAAAAGGTTGTGTGTATTTTACGCAATGCCAAGAAATGAGTTTGTACCAATATGACTTGGAAGATGATAGTATTTTATTTTGTTTACCATGTCCTGATCTCCCAAATCAATGGTTTAACTTGACGCCACCAAAATGGTGATGATCTCTCAATCGCACCATATGTGCTAGGAAGGGGAGAGAAATAGATCAAGTTACGAAGGCAATAGAATGCAACACTGTTACCGGAGATGAGGATGATGAGAAAGAGGAAATTGAAGAAGCAAGACCATGGGTTATATTAAATGATATGGTTTGGTTGTGTTGATGGTGGTTTTTAGACAAGGGGTAAAATCGTAAAACCCCATGACCTAGTGTTACCCGCAACACATTAAATAAGAGCATTTAACTCAGGTGTAAATAATTAATAGGGGTATTTTTTCAAAATACCCGATTAGGGTTTTCAACACAGAACCCTAATTCCAAAACTAAGCCGCATACTGCGCACCATGGCAACAATGCCAAACCAAGCCGCATACTGCGCACCATGGCAACAATGCCAAACCAAGTCGCATACTGCGCACCATGGCAACAATGCCAAACCAAGCCGCAGATATCGCGCACCATGGCAACAATGCCAAACCAAGCCCCATATCTGCGCACCATGGCAACAATGCCAAACCAAGCCGCATATCGCGCACCATGGCAACAATGCCAAAACCAAGCCGTGATATTTGCGACCATGGCAATAATGCCAAACCAAGCCGCAGATATTGCGCACCATGGCAACAATGCCAAACCAAGCCGCATACTACGCACCGTGGCAACAATGCCAAACCAAGCCGCACTCTGCGCACCATGGCAACAATGCCAAAATAAGCCGCATACTGCGCACCATGGCAACCATGCCAAACCAATCCGCACTCTGCGCACCATGGCAACCATGCCAAACCAAGCATCTATCGCGCACCATGGCAGTGCCAAGCCAAGCCGCACTCGCGCACCATGGCAACAACGCCAAATTCAAGCCGCTATGCCTTGGGCCCACGCCCAACATAGCGCCCTAGGGTTTGCAAGACTTGCAACTAGGTCAACATGGCCGCACGCGCCATTGGCACATGCCAACACGTGCCGCAAGCCATATTTCCAAGCCGCTATGCCTTGGGCCCACGCCAACATAGCGCCCTAGGTTTGCAAGACTTGCAACTAGGTCAACATGGCCGCACGTGCCATTGGCACATGCCAACACGTGTCGCAGCCATACTTCCAAGCCGCTATGCCTTTGGCCCACGCCAAACATAGCGCCCTAGGCTTGCAAAACATGCAACTAGGTCAACATGGCCGTACGCACCAATGGCACATGCCAACATGCTCGCTAGCTAGTTTCCCTAGCAAAATCACGGCCCTAACGGCCACGCATGCCATTGGCACATGCCAACATGCTCGCTAGCTAGTTTCCCTAGCAAAATCACGGCCCTAACGGCCACGCATGCCATTGGCACATGCTAACATGCTCGCTAGCTAGTTTCCCTAGCAAAATCACGGCCCTAACGGCCACGCATGCCATTGGCACATGCCAACATGCTCGCTAGATAGTTTCCTAGCAAAATCCGTCCCTAACGGCCACGCATGCCATTGGCACATACCAACATGCTCGCTAGCTAGTTTCCCTATCAAGGTCACGGCCCCAACGGCCATGCATGCCATTGGCACATGCCAACATGCCCGCTAGCTAGTTTCCCTAGCAAAATCACGGCCCTAACGGCCACGCATGCCATTGGCACATGCCAACATGCTTGCTAGCTAGTTTCCTATCAAGGGTCACGGCCCTAATGGCCACGCATGCCATTGGCACATGCTAAGCACACACGCTTTGGTAGCCTAACTTGCAAACCGTGCAACCTACCACCAAGGTATTCCGCACATGCCATTGGCACATGCCAAACACACACGCTGGTAGCCTAACTTGCAAACCGTGCAACCTACCACCAAGGCATTCCGCACATGCCATCGGCACATGCCAAGCACACACGCCTGGTAGCCCAACTTGCAAACCGTGCAAACTACCACCAAGGCATTCCGCACATGCCATTGGCACATGCCACACGCGCCACTAGCGGCGCCACTTGCACTCAAGATGCAACCAACACTCGAGACATCAACAAAAGGCGGGGATGCTTCTTTAGGGTTTTGGTTTGGCTAGTCACAAAGATGTAAACAGTACACTACGCTCACATTAAGAAAGCGTGAAAAGGAATAAAGCGGTCAAATAAAATAGGAAATAATGGTAAAAACGTTTTCGCCCATTAAACCATGCGGTTACTACCTCCTCCCATTATTTCACCCTTTACTCTCCTCCTTCATGAGGCCAGGTACGTTTCAATCTCGACTTGTATAAATAGGTCTTACCTATTTCCACCAGACAACAAGTCTCGATCAGGAGAAATATACTACACTTACACTCTCAGAAAGGCAACTTTTCAAGCTCTCCCAAAAGCTTCTATCTCTTGCAATCTTCCTAAGCTTTCACTTTCTGATACAAGTCGAGATACTACTCTCCTCACACCTTTCTTTGCTTCCCCTCCCCAAATCAACCCTTCTCCTCCACTTTGTGACCGAAGCAAGTCCGAGGCGGCCATTTCTTGGTTTAGAAGCCGGACTTGTACAGATTGATCTCTCGAACCTATAAAGTGCTCACGTGCAGCACATTTGTTTAGGGTTTGAACCGGATTTCTCACTCACCCACCGAATTTACCGAAATCGGCGAAACAATTTTACCCATAAACAATTGGCGACCACGGGAGGATTGATCTATCGGCTACAATGTCGATGTCGATATCGTTCTTCGACCAGATGTCAAGATGGTGGGGGAAGCTGACTCAATCCGACTAACTACTGAGACAACCCGGTTATTAGTTGTAAAACTACACGAGAAAACCGGGCTTGCCTAAGATGCTACCGCTCGATCCGACTCAATCGCTAGACGCTTGATTACGGTTGTAAAACTACACCGAAAACCGAGGACACGTTGAAGATGCTACCGTGATTGGGGACTTGCGAATCAGTCCGACTCAATCCCGGACAACCCGGTTATCGGTTGTTAAAACTACACCTTAAAGGCGGGGACTCGTCCAAGACGCTACCAAAGAATTGGGGACTAATCGCGATGCTACCAAAGAAAGCCGCTTGCTACCAAAGAAAGCCGCCTTTCACTTGGAAAGAGGCGTGTTTGCAAGTGAGTAAATTTAGATTGGGCAAGATATACGATCTGTTTTTAGGTTCTTAATAAAACCCCCATACTATTGCGTCTTGTGCCTATTGCTAGCACACACTTTCATAAAAGCAATATTCCTTTCCCAAAACATAATCAGAGTTATATTATCAAAACCATTCATCCCGGAAATAATCCAACACCCTAAAAGCTACCACTATCTATCAAAGGTTAAGTTTTGAACCGGACATCCAATATGTCTTTCAAAAAAAAAAGAAAAAACCTAAATGAAAGTTTAACGAGAAACGTTCAAGGAAAATCGTCCAATGTAAGTCCGCTTCTTGGAGAAAGTCACTTTGCGTCTTCAAGAGCCGCTCTCTTCATAGTCAATATCTTGGAAAGCTTTTCGAGTTCCATCTCTGTCGGGCGATCTCCTTGGCGGAAAGGCTTTCGATTATTGCATCTTTCAACTTTTGATCTCGCAAGGCCTTCGACAAACCACGAAGTGTTGAACTCCTTTTCCACGCACACGTCGCGATGGTGCTCCCGATCGGCAATAACGTCTTGAAACGGTGTGACCAGTCAACTCACGCATATCCTCGATGGAAGACAAAGCCTCTTCCACACGCTTTAACCAGCGAATCGACTAGTGACTTTCTTGGTTGTAGCCATATGTCCGTACTTCTCCCGTGATTCGGTATACAACGCCTCATGCTTAGCCTAAGACGCTAAAACCGCCAACCAAAGACATGACCTGGATAAGGAACCAAGTATCGGGATCAAAAATAGCGCCGCAGAAATGGCCTCACGACTTCATAAAGGGTTTTCTTCCATGTTTACGGCAACAACCATCGAGAATCATCCACCGTCGAACCACGTTTGTGCCAGGCAATTGGCTAATTCCCATCTCCAAGTCACCGTGGCGGTGGTCACCAAAGGCAAGTTTTCGTGTGACTCTAATCCCGTAATCATCCTCCCAACCGGATTCCTCCCGCAAACTTGAGTTAGACATTTTCAAAAGAAGAAACAAGAAGAAGAAAGAAAGAAGCGCGAAACTCATCGAACCGCTTCAGAAGAAGAACCAGTGCTGCCAGAGGAATCACTCTCGCTTGTTGAACTTTCTTCTTTCTCCGACTCATCACCGCTATGAGTAGGCTCGGTCCGCTAGGAATTCCTTGAAGAAACTTTCGCCTCTTGGCAACGTGCAAGGGCAGCCGAAAGCGTTAACACTACCGAAGCTCCAAGGAAACAAGACACATATTCTCACCCGAAATTTACGTGTGTTTTGAGACAAACCCATGAAGAGGCGACACATACACGGGTTGTTGGAAGAACTGAAAGACACAAGAGCCGTGGGAGGATCTTGTGAAACCGTCCGGAACTCCGCCAAAGACGATTCTTCGTTCTCCGTTCCTTGGCCTGGGGGCTTTCCTAATTACTAGGCAACTTTCGCTTGGGATCTCTCAACATTGGATACTCCTTCAGAGCTGTTGGAGAAGGTTTGCAACGAACGTTTTCCACCACGTTATTCACAAAATCTCGGATCATAGTAAACTCGTCGCACCAAAACTCATTATAGCCGAAGGTCGTCGGAAGTTACTCTTCCCATTTGAAAAAGGAAAGATGGATACCCGCTTAAGGACATGCGGCCAAGGGCGACAAGCAACGAATCCTTAGGGATCACCGGCCGAGTAAACGAGGCACCCCTTGATCGAAACCCATGTGACGAGCAAAGACGGGTCAATATTGAAGGCTATCTGGAAAGACCCCACGAAGAAAGACGGCATATAACCGGGCAAGCAGCCTTTGAATGAACAAGTTTTCACCAATGCTCAAATCACATCGAAGACAAAGACATGAGCGGAGAAGCAGCAAAGTGCCGATTTGAGTCACCGAGTTATGGATCGCCCCCATGGACGAAAATTGATTTCATGCAACTTATCAAGAAAACTAACCAAGCTCACGCCAACTCTTGGACGCCTGTTCACCCATCGAAGAATTCGGGAGCCTCCCCAACTCGCGGGAAGCGAAGGCAACGGTTTCCGAGCATACTTCTCAAAGTGCTCCCATAGCCGACTTGCGTAAAAGCAACGTGCACATATGAATCCACTTTCGTGAAACCATTCAAACTCGCATGTTCGCAAACTGTGTGATCCATATGTACGTACATGGAACCAAGGAACGACTTGCCAATGGGAAGAACTTCACCCTTTGCCAATTTCACAAAGAATCGCCAACAACTCGGTCTTATTCCCTTCTTGCCGTAACGAAGTCATCAAAAATGTCTCTAGACAACCAGAGAGCCAAAAATGTCTGCGACATGAAGATCACCGCTTTTGCATTCGTGCTCCAACTCGTCCAGGAAACCATTGAGATATCCACCAACCGTAAGGGCACCTTTCATCCTCTTAGGGCAGAGTCCTTCGACTTTGCAATGGAGTCTTTCCGAGCGAAATCCCCAACTTAGCGGCCAGGTCATCCCGCATCTTCGCCTCACTTTTCGAGATAATTGATTCCGAGATTCCCGATTACCGGAAGATTCAAGAAGAGAGCCACACTCTCCAAGGAGAAAGTTATCTCACCCCATCTACATATGATTGTATGGGTGTCCGAACACCATCCGGAGATGAAAGCAACTAAGCCTGGGATGTCCTTTCTAATCTCAAGATTTATCAAGTCTTGATAAAGATCAATGACTGCGCTTGAGTCAAGATGGTATTTATACGCTCCTCGCTCACCATGAACTCAACCCATCCATCAAAAGAACGCAATGGACTTTGACACATCCTCAAGTCAATGTTGGAAGAGGAATATACCCTTTATGAAGACAAAAACCGAATGGTGCTTCTCGCGAACCGAACGTGTCTTCCTGTCATCCTCACCACCGGTTAGCAAAATTGGCACGAAACCTCGGGCGATTCTTCCGAGCGGGGCGAGGGCTCTAGTGAAGAATTCATCATCTCGTGTTCGGTTTGGAATTATGAGCATCCTTCGACGAAGTGAAATGTGGTTCGGGTAACATCTTATCAAATTCCTTCGTAACAATTTGGTAATAAGATATCTCGCACAAAACAAATGGAGAAAGACGGTTATCTCCCTGACACATAATCGTACCCAACAAATTCGGTTTCAAGACTATATACACAGTATTTTATTCGGTTTCAAGACTATATACACAGTATTTTATTCGGGTTCAAGACTATATACACGGTATTATATTCGGGTTCAAGACTATATACGCAGTATTTTTTTTCGGGTTCGAAACTATATACGCGGCATTCTATGCGGGTACAAGTGCGTCTACAGTATCCTTCTTCGGGTTCAAAAATATATATGGAGAATTTTTCTATTGGTCCAAAACTACGCGTGATACTTATTTCAAAAAGCAAAATCATATATACAATATTTCCTGCGGGTTCGAAGTCATATGAAGCATATACGCAGATTATTCTTCTTCTGGATTCATACAGGTTCTCTACGGGTTCGAAATACGCACGCAATATTTTCTTCGAGGCACGCCAAGGAATCATATGCAAAGATTGTGGAAGCGCCCCTACTTTTAAGGTTTATACCTATGTAAAAAAATATATATATATATAGAGAAAGAAGAGTACTCGAAGACATACCGGAAGCCCGGTCTCTCTTTGCCGCTAGTATGAAAAGAAGAAAGAATAAAGCGCAGAATGGGGAAAAAAGGGGCTTTATATATATATATATATATATAGGCGTGAAAGACTTTGAAATAGGGAAGGATTTCCCTTTTACCAAAATCACACGTGTAAGAAACGGCCCCACCAATTGCGACTTCCCAATGCCGCCAAGTCACGCCTCGCAAGCATGGTTTCCAAGATTGGACCGACCCACCAACCGCGACTCCCCAATGCCGCCCAAGTCACGCCCGCAAGCATGGTTTCCAAGATTGGACCGGCCCCACCAACCGCGACTTCCCAATGCCGCCCAAGTCACGCCCGCAAGCATGGTTTCCAAGATTGGACCTGCCCAACCAACCGCGACTTCCCAATGCCGCCCAAGTCACGCCCGCAAGCATGGTTTCCAAGATTGACCGCCCCACCAATTGCGCCGACCTCCCAATGCCGCCCAAGTCACGCCGCAAGCACGAACGGCTTCTACACTTCGCTACGGCCCCACTGCCTAGCACACTCGGTTCCCAACTTACGCCAACTTCCCAACGTCGCCCAAGCTACAAGGGCCCACCAATTGTGCCGACCTCCCGATTTGTGCAAAACTACTGGAGGCAAGGATTCCAAATCCTATTTATAAAAGGTCGACAAGCCTCTTTCAATTTTCTTTACGGGTTGTTGTTAAAAGTTTGTCACCATCTTATGCTTACCTCGCAACAAAGCCCCCTGTCTGAAGCTAAGCAGGGACTTAATGTTGATGGTGGTTTTTAGACAAGGGTAAAATCGAAACCCCATGACCTAGTGTTACCCGCAACACATTAAATAAGAGCATTTAACTCAGTGTAAATAATTAATAGGGG
Organism: Papaver armeniacum; assembly: GCA_023531295.1. Classification (NCBI taxonomy): domain Eukaryota; kingdom Viridiplantae; phylum Streptophyta; class Magnoliopsida; order Ranunculales; family Papaveraceae; genus Papaver; species Papaver armeniacum. The sequence goes on from JAJJWW010016203.1 coordinate 106,829, forward strand.
TATTTTTTCAAAATACCCGATTAGGTTTTCAAACCACGTAACCCTAATTCCAAAACTAAGCCGCATCTTGTGCACCATGGCAACAATGCAAACCAAGCCGCATATCGCGCGACCATGGCAACAATTCCAAACCAAGTCGCATATCTGTGCACCATGGCAACAATGCTAAACCAAGCCGCATATCGCGCACCATGGCAATAATGCTAAAACCAAGCCGCATGATATCAAGGTGACCATGGCAACAATGCTAAACCAAGCCGCATATCATGCGACCGTGGCAACAATGCCAAACCAAGCCGCATATCGCAGACCGTGGCAACAATGCTAAAACCAAGCCGCATACTCGCGACCGTGGAAACCATGCCAAACCAAGCCACATCTCATGCGACCATGGCAACCATGCCAAACCAAGCCGCACTCTGCGCACCATGGCAACCATGCTAAAATAAGCCGCATCATCGCGCACCATGGCAACCATGCCCAACCAAGCCGCACTCTGCGCACCATGGCAACCATGCTAAACCAAGCCGCATACCGCGCACCATGGCAACCGTGCCAAAGCCAAGCCGCACTCGCGCACCATGGCAACAACGCTAAATTCCAAGCCGCTATGCCTTGGGCCCACGCCCAACATAGCGCCCTAGGTTTGCAAGACTTGAAACTAGGTCAACATGGCCGCACGCGCCATTGGCACATGCGAACACGTGCCGCAAGCCATATTTCCAAGCCGCTATGCCTTGGGCCCACGCCCAACATAGCGCCCTAGGTTTGCAAGACTTGCAACTAGGTCAACATGGCCGCACGTGCCATTGGCACATGCCAACACGTGTCGCAGCCATACTTCCAAGCCGCTATGCCTTTGGCCCACGCCAAACATAGCGCCCTAGGCTTGCAAAACATGCAACTAGGTCAACATGGCCGACACGCGCCAATGGCACATGCCAACATGCTCGCTAGCTAGTTTCCTAGCAAAATCACGGCCCTAACGGCCACGCATGCCATTGGCACATGCCAACATGCTCGCTAGCTAGTTTCCCTAGCAAAATCACGGCCCTAACGGCCACGCATGCCATTGGCACATGCTAACATGCTCGCTAGCTAGTTTCCCTAGCAAAATCACGGCCGTAACGGCCACGCATGCCATTGGCACATGCCAACATGCTCGCTAGCTAGTTTCCCTAGCAAAATCACGGCCCTAACGGCCACGCATGCCATTGGCACATGCCAACATGCTCGCTAGCTAGTTTCCTATCAAGGTCACGGCCCTAACGGCCATGCATGCCATTGGCACATGCCAACATGCTCGCTAGCTAGTTTCCCTAGCAAAATCACTGGCCCTAACGGCCACGCATGCCATTGGCACATGCCAACATGCTTGCTAGCTAGTTTCCTATCAAGGTCACGGCCCTAATGGCCACGCATGCCATTGGCACATGCCAAGCACACACGCTGGTAGCCTAACTTGCAAACCGTGCAACCTACCACCAAGGCATTCCGCGCATGCCATTGGCACATGCCAAACACACACGATGGTAGCCTAACTTGCAAACCATGCAACCTACCACCAAGGCATTCCGCACATGCCATCGGCACATGCCAAGCACACACGCTGGTATCCCAACTTACAAACCGTGCAAACTACCACCAAGGCATTCCGCACATGCCATTGGCACATGCCACACGCGCCACTAGCAGCGCCACTTGCACTCAAGATGCAACCAACACTCGAGAAATCAACACAAACTGGGGGATGCTACTTTTCATCGACTCAGGTTTTACTGACTACAAAATAACTCGTGTCCAGGGGTTTAGATCCTTCATTGAGGTTTTCCCTTAAGTGATGTGGACTGAAACCAATTCTCAGTCTATAGTTTGTTTGGTTAATTAAGTTTCAAGCATGATGTATTTTGGCTTGTTAATTTTCTTTTTTTTTTTATGTATGGTGTTGTTGTTTTTGTGTTTTGGTTGAATAAGATCTGTTTTAAAACATTATTCTCGACTTAATCCTCATAAACAACGGTATTTAATTAGTTAAACATTATTCACTTCCTTATCATTTTGTAAAAATGTTCCTCATTTAGTTTATTATGGGGTTCATAATTAATGCATGCCAATCGTTAATGAGGGGGTGTGATGATGAAATGTACGTCTGGCAAGATCTTAATGCTTAGAATATTAACGGGTTGGTTCACTGTGTTCAGAATAGTCACATATGAATGAGCAACTTAGAATCTTGCAGTTAATACGCCTTGCCCAATTCTATACTTGGCGGACTTCAATAAGGTATCATAACATATGATTGAATAGTTGTATAATTATTTTGCTATCAAGATGTTTTCTTTTCTTTCCAGTCCACTGCGTGTGGTTTCTCCCTTTTTCGATGAATAAATAATGTTCTCTTCCGTTTAAAAAAATCATTATGGTCTGTGTGTGAATGGTATTTTTATCCAACTAACAGCCAGTCCTCAGAAAATCTACAATAGGTTCGCGCTATCTTATCTTTCGTAAAACACCACAACCAACTAAATGGAAAATATAGTTATAGAGAACCCATTATACATGTGAAAGTCGGTCTCTGATAAATTTTCTTCTTCTCCGTAAGAAAAATAAATAAAATCCCTATGATCGTGAGTCGTGGGACGCTGGACTGGGGTGCATCTTTTGTTGTGTTGCAATAATATCACCGGCCAGGGTCTAATCGTGTCTTGTTGTGATGCGTGATGATGATTCACTTGCATAATAAATGTACGTCTGGTGGGTGAGATCTCACATTTTAAACGTCCGTTTTTTCTTTTGTTGTGTTGCAATAATATCAATGACGCCGTGACTAATTGTTAAAAATGAAGTTGACAACATGACACGTCTCGTGTGATCTCTCACACCTTAACTGTGTGGATGTTGCTCAATAAATCAGAATCTCACAACGAGGATAACACCAACAACGTTGTTTGATTCCATATAACACTTATATCATGCGTTAGTTGGATATGTGTGATTGCATGTTTCCCAGGAATCACACCCTAATGAAGTTGACAACATGACACGTCTCGTGTGATCTCTCACACCTTAAATGTGTGGATGTTGCTCAATATAAATCAGAATCTCACAACGAGTATAACCCCAACAACGTTGTTTGATTCCATAGAACACTCATACCGCAGTTAGTTGGATATTTGTGATTGCAGGTTTCCCAGCGATCACATCCTAATGAGTTTACACAATTATTTTCCCAAATAATAAGAACAATCGTCAAATCTTTATTAACTTCTTTTATGAATTTTATAAGAGCAAGTCTTATGGTGGAATCCATCCATCTTCCATATTCCACGCCAACTCAGCACTTGGAAGTGTGGATGGAAGCGCAAGTGTAATGGTGGAATAGCAGAAACGCAATTCTTAATTGCGCTAAAAAAACGTAATTCTTAATTGTGCTAAAAAACGCCATTAAGAATGGAGTTTTTTCCTCAGCCGTTAGATTTCAACAACTCGTTTCAAATCTACGGATAAAAAAAAAAACGCAGTTCTTAATGGCATTTTTTTAGCGCTATTCTTATTGGCGTTTAGCGCTATTCTTAATGGCGTTTCTATGGATTCCACGAACCCTTCCGCGAAATCATGGAAGGTTGCTTGGATTTTCTGTGGAAGACCCCAACTTGGAAGCCATTAGACTTGACATTCCATGGATTTTCCACACTTGGAATAGCTTGGATTCCACCATAAGACTTGCTCTAAGAATGATAAGAATACAAGGAAATAAGAATTATTCTGGACTTTCTCTCTCCTATTTGCTTTCTCTTTTTTCTCCCCAAAATCTCCCCTCTCTCAAGTCTACTTGGTCCTTTATATAGGATATTACATAGTGGATGACAAATTAAGCCAACCTTTATTTTCGGATCCGGCTGCGTCATTTCTCAAGCTTACAAAGGTTTTCGTCGCACGTGTTCTTCAATCTCGTAAAGTCTTCACACTTTCCTCGTGATTAGGCTGACGTCACCTGCTACGTCATTCCTCAAATAGTCTGTAATGCACTACACCAAATTCCCGGATTCGTAACAGGAATTCGTAATGGCTTTGTGGCCGTTACAAAATTCCCGTTGCAAATGGCTGTTACAAAAAAATTCGTAACAGTTTGAAGTCGTTATTAAATTTTTAAAATTTCGTAACAGAGCTAAGCCGCTACTTAATTTTTTTTATAGGCGTATGAGTCACACGCTTGGTAACACTTGGGTCGTAACACCTAGGGTTTGTGCGCATGCCATTCACATGCGTGGTATTATGTTTCCACTCACGATTAGTAAAGCTAGAGGATTTTTCCTCCCATGCGTGTGCCAGTCGCATGCGTGATTTTGATGATATCCTGTGAATCGACCAGATTGAATTTCATTTTCATTCTTCTTTTTCTCTCTTCTCCTCCGCCTCTTTTCTTTCCCTCTCAGGCGATGAAACTAGGGTTTCATCACAAAATTCGTATTAGCCTAGAAACCATCTCAGAAATCTCTTCAATCTTTTTAATAACCTTCAATCATAGATCTGTGTAAGTGTTAATCTCTTAAGTTTTTCGATTTTTAGGGTTTCATCTGTTTACAATAGATTTATTTTTTAGGGTTTCATTTCATCTATTTTTTAGTTTTTCGATTTGTTAATCCGTGAAACTAATTCGATTTGTTTCATCTTAGTTTCAATGTAAACAGATTATTTGTTGTTCCAATTTCGCCAAGTATGTTTTGTCTCACTACTTCAGCATTTGGTGCTCTAGTCTCACATGTTTCGTAAAGGATTTTTTCCTTTTGGGCATGCATCAACAAATGAAACGTAGACAAGTGAGTATAAGTTTATTCTCCTCGATAATTCTTCACGCCAGGTGAAATCTCCCAAGAATAATGAATCTCAATCAGATTTGAAAATGTGGGGTCAAATGGTTTTTGACATTTACAATCAAGATTTTGTTTTGACATTTACAAAAAGATTATTGCGGGAGAAACCTAGGAATTTTCCTGGGTGTTGTAGAACCACTCTTTTTCTTTCATTGCTTGTATTAGTTGACGGCCCCTTATCAGGATCATCAATTCAGACAGTTTGTAATGGCAGGGAGAGAATTGCACTTACTACTTATGAGCCTCTAGCTATCATGGATTCTCTCCAAACCTTCTCTTCTTATTCTTTGCCAATATATTCCCTGAAACACAAAAATCATACTAAAAATACTAGATATAACCTAAATTATTCTCCATTGCGGTGCCATTCGGTTAGCATAACCTCACTTTGCTTATGCTCAATTTCTATATATGAAGAAACTTAATTACTTTCATTTCTTCTTAGAATCTTATTCTTGTTTTGCTTTTGTTTAATCTTACAGTTGAAAAATAGTATTGAAGATCCAAACCGAATTACGAGCTCGGAGCTCTCGATGTCTTTTTACTCAATCTATTTCACAACAAAATGGTTAAGGTGAGTGTTAATGTAATATGAGTTATGTATAAATTTGGTTGTGAATATTATAAAGAGTTGAGCGTGATTTGAATAGGAGGTTGGATGGGATTCAACTAAACCTGGATATGAAGGACTCATTGAGGTTGCGAATCATCTCATGAGCGGTCGAAGCAATTTAAACCGAAAAAGCATCGGTATGGATTCATGGTTTTAACTTTTGCTGATCATCTAGTTCATCGTCTTATCTTAATCTTGAGTTTAATGAGTGGACTACAATGGTTCCTTGCAGTTAGGATACTAAATTCATTGTTCCCATCATTTTTGTTGCCCACTTTTCCGAATGCTCATAAAGACTTGTTGCATGGGATAAAGTGGCTGCTATTATGGTTGGTGAGAACTAAATCCAACACTTTCGAGATCATTGCCAGTTTTTTCCATATATTTTTTTCCCTATTTTCCGAGTTAACAAGAATTTATCATGTTTTTGCTACTGTTGTTGAAGCAAGGGTGACTTTGAAAGTATGAACTAATTCGATTTATTTTTTCTGATTTCATTTCAGGGTTTGAAGTACCGAAGAACCTTAAAGAATTTTGAAGACTTGGAAGGTATAATTTTCAATAAATTGAACTCGATTATAGGGTTTTATGTTATTTTTATGAATCAAAGATGTGCAGCTTTTTCCATGAATATGATCAACAGGATATGAACTTTAGTTTCATGTTAAGTTGTTTATAAAAACTCACATTTGGAATCGCCAAAACTTACCGTTGGTATGCAAAGAGTTGAACGAATAACTAAGAATATCCTCACCTTGTTCCTGAGGTGGCCGTAATTGCGCCTTAATTTGTCAACTTACCCGAGATGCTCACCAATGATTACAAGGAAGGGTAGACACAAGGGTTGTGTGAAGACTGCTAATTTGGAATGTGGTCTAGTTACTATATTTTTTATCTTGCATGATTCATTCTGTAGGCTGTACACTCGATCACCTGTGATGTCGAGTAGTAGATGTCATTTTTTAGTAGTCAATATAGACATTATTGAGTTATAATTTGCTATCAGTAGTCAATAATCAACATTATTGAGTTATAATTTCTTTGGGTTTTCACTTATTTGGTTGCTGGGTTAGGTTAATCTTAGGGGGTTTTAGGCGAGGTTAGTTGAGGCGAGACTTATCTTGTAAAATGGGAATTGGGGTTGTTTGACTCCTGAAGTGAAAGTGAGACTTGTCACATTAGGCGGAGTGGATGATATTAGCGTTCTTTGTCAACTTTCGCATTTAAGTTGGTTGCTAATCGTTAATTGAATTAAACTAGGTATACTCATGGGTGTGGGGTCCGTATGTTCTGCTATTATTCTATTCCTTAGATAGGCAAAGGCGTGGTATTAGTAAGCCGCTAGCTGATTCATACTCGCCTTTGTGTTTTTTTGATTATGTTCGCAAGGATAGATAGGCATGGCTTGATTTGCTTAAGCTCGGACAGTTTTTTTGTATAACTATTATTACTCTAGATTGTTTTTTTTCTTCTTTTTGTCTTTGTTTTTTCTGTGCTAAATTTAACCAATTTTATTTATGTTTTCTTTGTTTTAGGTCCACAAGTTTACCACATTTGAAGTTGCACTTGTAGAAGAAAGAAAAATTTTTGTTTAGGATTTATCGTCTTGTTGAATCATTTGAAGTTGTTGATTGAATGGTGACAGTTCTTGCATCAAATGCCTTGAAGGAGTACACAGAGCACTTTGTAAAGTATGTCCCGAAGAAGCAATTTGCCTCTAGTTTTTTTTTTTTTTTTTATATATCATTTTTTTTTTCTTTTTGGTTTTTTGTCCGAGGTTGCTTACCTTGATATATCTATCTCGATGATTTTGTAGGAAACCAGGTTTCGCACATCGTTGCCCGTCCTTCACCGAGTGACATTCTTGAGTGGCGTGAGTTATTTTTGTCTTTGCCAAGTTTCTTGTCTTAACATAATATGGATTTGGTTCTCCAAGGATTTTTATTACCTCTATTGTTGACTGTGAATGGCTTTCTCAATACTTGCGCTCCTTTTTATCACATCAAAGGGAAATTGTAGTCGGTAGAAGACAGGAATGAATTACTAAAGACAGAGAATTGTGGAAGAAAATTCTTTTTGAGTTTAACTTTTCATGTTTGTTACCATCATATGAAGTTGACTGTCATTTGACACATGTATGTACTCCGGTCGTCGATCGTCCAATTTGCATCCCCCCCTCGTTCTTGTTGTTGTCTTATGCATCTGGGTTCCTTATTGATTATGTTCGGAAGGAAGTGAAGGCACACCGTTTGCAGGTATATTAAATGATTCGTGATCTTTCCCAATAAGAAGATACGGTGTTACATTTCAATTTTGAACTCTACTTTCAAGGATCCTTGTTGGTCATTAGTGATGGTATTTTCAATGATGTTGTAGTAATAGGTTCATTTAAGACTTGTGAAAGCAGATTTTTTAGACTTAATTTTTTTGTAAATAAAAATAACAAGCTCAATTAAAAAGTTGTTTGGAAATTATGGAGAGGCTGGGGCTAGGATTCCGCTATTTACCAATTCCAAAGTGATACTAAATACAATCATGCAATTTCACATGTTCAATTTGATTCTCAACTATTGCAAAAGTAGATTTTTTAGAAACAACAAATGTTAATCCAAAGCATGGGATATCAAAACCTTAGGCTAAGCATATTCCATCAATAGAAAATACAATTGTTTAACAAAAATCATATAATCTATTTTTAATCTAGGCAAATAATCATAATTAAAAATTGCACAAATTAAATAATTAAGAATTACCACTTTTTCATTGGCAAGATAGCTTCCTCCGTCGCCCCTGATGGTGGGTTTAGCTCATCATGTTGGAAACACGCTCAAAATCCATTTTTATTGCTCAAAGGAGGTGTACAAATGATAAAATGGAGAAAATGATAAAATCGGGTGTTTGCAACGATTATAAGTGTTGCAAACACCATTACAAAGAAGGTTAAAACCGTTATCGCTTTTAAGTCTCGCTCTATATTGCGACCCACGCCGAAGTGTCGTTGTCACCGTAGAACAACGACGGTTCCTTGTGCGTTGATGTTCTTCGTGTTCTTCAATGGCAGCAGCAGCAAGATATTGTGTAACTCGATTTTTCTGGCTCTATGGTTGCTCCAAACTCTCTCTAACTCTCCCTCCCCATGTATATGATCCCACAGGCCCTTTTATACTCCACAGACGCAAGAATAACTTTGTAATAACTCTCCAATCTTCTCGCTGTCAAACCATAACTCGGGAATATTTTCTTCCTTGTTTAATCTTCCCATGCACATGATTGCTGATAACACACTCCAAACACGCAGAAAACACTTCTAAGACTGAGTCCAAATCGTTGAAGGCAAAAGTAACCACGTAACTTCCAAAGCACAACACAGAGAATTCCGTGTTCTCTTAGAACTCTATTTTCTCCATCCCGACAATTCAGCCATTTCTAACCAAAATAATCGACCACATCATCCCTGTTTGGTCAAAACAGGACCAAAGAAACAAAACTCAGTGATCGAATCTCACTCAAACTCCCCATAATTCTTCACAGGACTCGCGGGGTTTTTTGACTTCCCTGTTATCTTCGAATATGACTATCCAGCCCAAATTGAATCGGATTCAACACCCATACCATTCCTGTCTAGCCCATTAGAACAAAACCAAGTGATTTCATCCATTGAATCTCCCTAAAACTGCTTTGAATTCTCAACCCTAAATTTGCCAGTCAAAGAACATTTTTTCCCGCCAAAATTTATTTTCAAATGAAGGAGATGAGGTTTCCCCTTATCCAGCTGTGGGGTGCGAATAGCAAAAGGGTTACCCCTTATCCAAAGTGGGAGTCCGAATATCAAATGTCCTCCGGGGGTTCTCCGAGTAGTTTTTCGAGCCGATTTTTCCAAAAATGTTTATTTCCAAAAATACCTAAAAATACATAAAAACACAATATTAGTACAAAAATCGAGTTCCAACAGTACCAACACTTAGGACAATTCAGACACAAAAAATGTGTCTATCAATTAGCTCATCTGATATGGATGACTCTTGAGCTTTAAACGCATCTGTTGTTCCTAACTTTTCCTTTTTATTCATCAAAATAAGGTGGATTCTACCACAGGAAGATTAAGTTTCCTCAGAGTACCCATTCAAACCACCAGGCATCGTGTATTATGGTTATCCACTATTCACCTCGTTCCACCAGTCTTGCTTATTAGTTTTATTGGTAATTTCCTATACCGTTGATACCGACTTGGTTCTATTCCAACTTATAATCGTTCAAAGATGATAACACCGAATGGACGTTTTATCACTCAAAAGAAAATATGCTTATCAAAGATAAATCCTAATTATTCTTTTTCTTGTTCTACTTGACATAGGTATTTAATCTTCCGTAGAACTTGTAATTTTAATTTCACATGTATCCATTTAGTTGGCAGATTTTGTGAAAATTCCATTGGAGAGAGCTGTAGGAACGATCTCTCTAATAGATGTTTATTGTCTCTTCAATCATGCCGAGGAACAGGTATTCATTTGATAGATGTTCATTTAAAGGGGTTTCTTATGTATTGATAACTAATTTTACTTGTATCTCTTGAACATAGCTGATTTCACCGGTGGATCTATTACAAGCTTGTTCCATTTGGGCGAAATTTGATGTGTATGCACAAAGAACAGGTTTTAATGCATCCATATTTTTATACGTTGTGACTTTGAACCAAATATTGGAATGTTGATATTTGGTGAATGTACCTTATTGATTGATTGATGGATGGATGAACATGTACAATTGTGTGTTCACATTTTTTTTTTGTTTAGCGAAGCACACTTGGTGGTAGTCATGGGGTGCCGAGAGGTGGCGTCGAATAGATTTGGCTGATCAATTAGGGTGAATTTTGATAATAATAGTATAAAGATACTGGGCAACATTGGAATGGAGAATTTTCAATGGCTGTAGTACAAGCCAATAAGTTACTTGAAGATCAGAGCCAGCTTGAATTTGGGTCTCTAAGAAATTATGATTCTGGTCCGTATGGGACTTTTATTGGAGTTTATGATGGACATGGGGGGCCTGAGACAACACGTTTCGTCAATGATCACCTCTTCCGCCATCTTAAGAGTTATAAGCTTCCTCAATCCTATCAATTTCATGTATTCAATTGTGATCTTAGGCTCCACTTCTTATCTTAAAGAAATATATATTGCATGATGCAAAGAGAAAAATCCAATAGTTTGTTAGGAGCTTTTGCGAATTACACCATACACAATTCTAATTTGATTCGAAAACTTTAGATTGATAATTTTTGAACTGGTATTTACTCACAGTACTTGGGTGGTTTTACATTGTTCCTCCAATTTGTTTCAGTAATAAATTAATTTTACAAAACCAGGTGGGGTTCCACATTTAGTTAATGCTGCCTTTCTGTTTCTGTTTATGTCATTCAGTATAATTGGAGCAGTTGAGGCGAAGTGTTCAAATTTGATACAAAAAAAAGAGCAAGAGAAGGCAAAGATTTTTATGTGAGTCTGTTTTTGTTATATCTTAGATTTCATATGTTATATTTTTTTTTTTCCTCCATAATTGCTCAAACCAACTAAACTTGGTTTTGCATGAGTCGTTTTATTTTTATTTGAGTTTCAACACAGAATTTGTATTCCATTAAAACATTGGAACTCTCTCAAGTATTATACATGAATGTAGAAAGAATAGAAGAAGTTATTTTTACTGAATGAGTGATATTATACGGTAGAATGAAAGATTTATGCAGGTAAAAAAAAAATCCAGCATATTTAAATGAGAAAAGGCTAGCAGTCAATATTGACCGTGACAGAATTTTTTTGTTACAAAAAGTTCGTTAACTTGACTCTAAATTTGTTACAACAACTGCATTGCAAAAAAAAATCGTAACGGTCCCGAGTTTGTTTCGGTGGCAAATTGTAACGGCTCATGCCCATTACGAGGGTAGATACAAAAAAAAAAAATCATAACTGACTACAAAGTCGTTATAAAAAAATGTAACACCCACTTTTGCAACAGGCAAGGGCCGTTACAACCCGTTTTAGTAACGGCCTGGTTCTGTTTCTAATCCCGGAATTTGGTGTAGTGATGGTATTCGCAAACATTTGTTGGTTAAATCTTCGCTGGGACATTCTTGTGCGAGATTCTACTCGTACATCTTGCCTTTTCTCATATCTTCTCTGCGAAGAGGAGAAGTATATGAGAACCTCTATTTCACAATGTCGCAACCGCTCATCTTTCTTACCTTCTCCTATACTGACAAGACTCCGTTCTTTACGTAGAATGAATTACACGTGTCTCTTCAACCATCTACTTCTTGACACGTCTTTTATAACCGCCGTTTCTCGACCGTTCACGTCTTGTCTTCGCATTAATGAGTTTATCTTTTCGAGATCTCATTCTCTCAAAATATATCCTTCTTAATCTTCCTCATCTTTCTTTTTAATTTCCTTTCATTCTCTCTGCAAATTTCCGTCAACATTCTTTCGCAAGTTCCGCTTCTGCTACTGCATTTTTTTGTTTCTTCTCTTTTTAATCTTTACTTCTTTCACATTCCCATACTTAAAGATGCCTCCAAGTGGCCGTAAATATGAAAATTCTTTTGAAGAAATTCAAAAAGATCTCAAAAATAGAAGTTTCACATTATCCACCATTCCTGATCAGAATTTTAAATCCATTCGTTCTTCTAGATTGTTTTCTGATCATCATTGTAATAATGAAGAGATTATCGTCTCGTTAGGTCAGCTTCTTGCTGGTCTTCCCATACCTCTTTATGACCCCAATCTCCCTTTTATTTTACGAGATCCTTTCTCATGCGACCTTTTCGCGAGCCATCTACCAATTTGTGAGGGCGTATTCGCCTTATACTTGAATTTTCCCATCGCGGTGCGGGCTTGGGATCTCTTTATCCACCAGAACTTAGAGACCCTAAGTTCGTTGATCTAGAAATCGTTTCTGAGCAATATATTGTAGAGAGTTTCTTCGAAAATTACGAAATAATCACCATGAAGAAGGAAAGTACTCGCTGGGGCGTTCGCTTGAAGAGGAAAGAGAGTGTTGCCAGTGACAAAGTTCTCATGCAAGATATTGACTGGCATTCTGGTAATAATAAGACCCCACGTCACTCTAAAGATGATAAATGATGCGTCTTTCCTTTGATTTTGAAGGGACCTTATATCTCTGGTTCTAATGTTTTGCCCGAAAATCTCGCTGCATACCAACCATGGGTGTTCAACTGTCCTGAAAAAGAGACGGAGGTATGTTTCCAAATTTCGCTCAACTAATAATTCTCTATTGATCCCTACTCCATTCTTTTCTAATCTTGCGAATTTTTCAGGTTGCAAAGCTGAGAAAGAACTACAACAAAACTGGGAAGGAAAGCATCTTAACAGCTCTGCGTTCGATCACGGATGAAATAAGAAATACTCTTTTTATTATTTTTAACAATATTGTTTCCTCTGTTTCTTATCTTTATCCGTGTGCGAAGGTTGATGATAGGATTGTTGAAGAAAATGAAAACGATGGGTCTATCAAGGCTGCGAAGACTAAAGGCAAGAGAAATGACATTCTTCGTAAGGAGAAATCAATTGTCTTTCCTTCTTCTAAGAATCTCTCGAAGAAGCGAAAAATTCGTTCTCCTTCTCCTTCAAATCTCCAGTCTGATGAAAGCAGTGATGATAATGATGAGACTTCTCTCGCAAAGGAAGACTCTTCACCTGAATCTTACATGGCACAACTATCTAGTATTTTTTTCTGATTCTCTGCAAGGAGTAGGCAATGTTCCTTTGGCTAATACCTGTAGAGCTATTGCGAATATCCGTGACTCCTCCCTTCTAAATGATGATGAATCCCTTCGCGGGGTTTCTAGATCAGTGACTTCAAGTTTCCTAAATTCGCTCAACACTTTGGTAAATTTTTTTTTTCGAAATTATAGATTGTCTTGACAAACTTTATACCCTTTCGCAGGATGGAAGAGCTTCTTATACAGTTGCTTCTGATTTAGTAAAGAGGTATGAACACTTTGCGAAAAAGAACTTCCAACTTACTAATCAACTCAACTATAGTAATAAAGATGCGGAGAAATTTCGCAAGAAGAGCGAAGAATTAAAAGATGAAGCTGTCAATCTTCACAAGAAAAACAAACAGTTGGAACTTAATGCTTCCTCTCAACAAAGCACAATATTTAGCCTTCAGAAGGCGAATGACCTACTTTACGGTATGTAATTTTTCTTCTATCCCTCTACTCCTTTTTCCCATTATTTTTCCTTATTTGATTAATCATTTTTGCAGACGTTTATGGTCTTTTTGATGAAGCTACCATTCTTCGCACCTTTTCCCATTTTATGGATGATGATACCATTGTTGAGCGCCTTAATACTTCTTTAAACAGTTTTACAAATGACAAAACAAAATCTCTTTCCTTAAATGAGCTCAGATCTAAATTCCATCTTTTAGAAATCGATCATAGATCCAGCTTAAAATTAGCCAGCGACTTTAAACACCGCTATCTTGATTCTAAGGATGAAATTAATGGATTAAGAGTCAAGATTAGCAATCTTATAGATGATAAAGATCGTATCACTACTCAAGGTGCTCAAGCTTTAGAATAATTCCACAAAACCCTTCTGGAGACCCAACTTGAGCGAGATGAAATTACCCATGAAAATGCCATTCTTATCGAAAGAGAGAATCAACTTCGCTCCCGTCTCCTCATAAATAATGACGATTAATTTTCTTGGACTGCGAAAGTCTTAGACGATGCCAGAAATAACTTAGGTGTAAATGTGAGCCTCCAAGTTGATCATTCACCCTTGATTATAGATATGATTTCTAACAGAGAAGGTTGTTAATTTTTCTTCCCTACTAATTGTTCTCTTTTATAAACTTCGATCAATTTATTGACTTCCTATTATACCTTAACAGACGCTGAGAAGGAATTTCGCAAGAGGATTGGGGAATTGGAGACTCAAATCAAAGATCTTGAAACTGAAAAAGTGCAACTCGCGGGAGATTTATTAGTTCACAACGATAAGTGTCGCAGGCTCAAGAATCAATTAAAACTCACTGTCGCTAATTTTGAGAATGATGTTCTTCACTTTCGCAATCAGAATATTGCAAAGGTTTGCGATGATAACAACATTCCTCACTCTACATATCCCTATCTCTTAGAGAAAATTCCGAAGAATGTATCCCCTCCATCCATTTCGGATAGTGATGATAGTGAAGAAGAAGATGAAGAAGAAATAGAAGAAGAAGGTGAAAAAGAGAAAGAAGCTAAAGGAGAAAAAGAACAAAAGAATGATAGAGAAGAGGAAGAAGAATCAAGCAAGAAATAGTTTTTCTCTCTTCATTGAATTTCATCCCTTTGTATAGTACTTGTATATTTGTTGTTTTATCCTTTTGTCTTTATGTCTTTATAATTTATCGTTGCGAATTCTTCAACTTCCAAAATTTCTCAATATAAGCTTTATCTCTTTTTTTTTACCTGCAAGTGTTAAAAAAGCAATTCTTTTTTGCAATAACAATTGATCAATATACAATCAACATTTACATATAGTTTTCCATTTTTTCAATCTATGCGTAAATCTGTCAGGTGGGGGCAAATAACACAGTCCCATCATTTCACATTCTCATACTTGCCTCTGTTATTTGTTTCCAAATGAAATATTAAGCATGCTATCTCTTAGTAGTAATATCATATGTTATTTGTTTCTGTATTGTATGTCTGTGCGTTAATTTCGCAATCGTTTTGCATTTAACTGCATGATTTTGCTGTCTTGTATGTTATCATATATATGTTGGGGATTTCCAATATTCCATTCATTATTATTCTCTTATGTGGTCTTATTTTGCCTTCCTAAGTAAAGGTCTTATTTCACCACCCCTTGTCTTTGCGACAAAATCGCAGGCCGTCTTTACATTTTAATGTAGTGACACATTGATCTTGTCTTATCGTTTTCTTGTATTATTGCCTCATCAGGATATTTTTCATGCGACAATATGACAGGCATAAATATTCTTGCGAATACAAAGCCCCGTGACATTGCCGTCTTGTGACGAAATCGCAGGACGTCTTTACACTTTCGTGTATTGACCCATTGACCTCGTCTTATCTTTTTCTAGTATTATTGCCTCTGCAGGATCATTGCACAAATATGACAAGACTTAATACTCCCGTGAGTAAAGAGCCTCATGACATTTGCGTCTTTGACACTTATCAGCTCCCTAATGGAGGGTGACGTCCTTATCATCCCCCTGGTTGCCCCTTCAAGGAGGCATACCTATACCATACAAGGTTGGCTCCTCCCATCCGGTCTTAACAACAAACAGTTGTTTTCACGGCCTCTTATCCCTTCGCCGATTTGACTCATGGTTACAAGACCGCACCCTAAGTGGGGTTTTCTTCGGACAAGTGCATCATAGTCAAGACTTGCCAAGAATGGCCAGGTACGCTCCAGACGCCCCAGGCACTCTTGGCTTAACCGTGTACCTCGGCGCCTTGATCAAATTTTGCACTCCTTAGGAGAGACCTTAGTCGTCCAACCTAAATCATAAGCTTAGGTTGAAAATCCAAGGCGCTTCTCCTGGATGGGCTTTATTGACCCCAAATCTCCATGACCCAGGTTCCGGTGGCGGTATATCCTTTCCATGAGCCATGCAATAGGTTCTCCCCTTCTATGACGCACTTTAGGTCTTACATTTGGCTCTTGCGAAAAAAAATTCGCGAACTAGGGTGTACGCCATAGTTCAATAAATAAAAATACTTTTCAATTTATTTTTTTTTCTTTTTTTTTCCTGATGCCTTTTATAAGGCTCTGATGTAATTTCTCATTTTTGTTCTCTTCATTCAATAAAGATATTTTTCAAATTTATTTTTACAAATTTTCTTTCTTTCTTTCTCTTCTCAATTTCGCCAATTTCACATTTTAAGTTTCTTACCTTTGCTACCTTGTGCTTCTGCCTCTTTGATTTCTCGTACACTATTGATCACCTTGTTTTGCAGAGTAATATTTTCTTATTCTGTAATGTCATTACCACTTACACCATATTTTCGTAGATATCTCTCATTATACACTGCAGTTTTCACACCCTCTAACTCATATTTTCCTTTCCCTAGCACATTTGTTACCGTGTTAGGGCCTTCCCACCTGTTCGCAGGATCATCTTAGCCATTCCTCTGATAAGTTGGTTGTATCCGTAAAACCAAATCCCCTTTGCGAGGTATTCGCTGATTCTCATTTTCAAAAGACAAGCTTTTCGCAACATTCCCCTTTTCTCCATGATCCACTGCGTCTACCATCAGTCTTTCACCCCTTTGTTTTTCTTTGATATTATGCTTCCAATTGTTCTTCTTAATTGCTCTTTCTTCATATTTCTCTACATCAATTTCATGACATTTTTGTACCTCAACCCAATCTCCTCTTATGCATTGATGGAAGGTTGAAGCCACTCAAAGAATTCCATGCAACCAGGGTAGGCCAATTAGTGCATTATACGGCGACTCTACGTCAACAACTCAAAACAAAATTTCGGAAGATAATCCCTTCAAAGGAATTCACATAACAATTTCTCCCTTAGGTTTGTTCGCAGTACCATTAAAGCCGTAGATCTTGTAAGTCGAAGGTATCAAGTCCTCATCCTTTCCTCTCATAGTTTTGTAAGTATGGTAAAATAGAATGTCTACAGAACTTCCAGTGTCAATCAATATTATGTTAATCGCCCATGAGTTCTCAGCTTCAACATCTTCATCATCACTAGGTTTCTGGTTGATCTCTAGCTTTACCACCAAAGGATTATCATGCATTTCTCCACCTTCAGGTATTTCTTCTGTTGTAAAGGAAATAAGCTGTTTCTGCCATTTTTTTAGTGGCGAGATCTTTACAATATTCATAATTTCTCTATCATCAACATCCCTTGTGAATACTCTGCTCAGAACGTTATCATGAAAATCTTCAATTGTTTTGTACGAATGTACAATAGAATGACAAAATAGGTTATTTTATTTCGCTCCAACTTCAATTAGAAACGTGTCTCCTCCCTTTGATGCGCTTGCTCTGCGATCTTCTGGTGGCGGTGGTAATGGCAAAGGTTGTGGTTTCCTTATCAGAAAATGGTTTAACTTGCCTTGGTCTATCATTCTAAGGATAATTCTCTTTACATTCCTGCAATCATTTGTCGTGTGTCCATGGAAATGGTGATATGAGCAGAATTCATGACTTCTGTGGTTCGGGGGTGGCTCAGTTCCCATGTTCCAAGGTGCTCAGTTCCCATCCTTTCCTCCCATAGTTTTGTAAGTATGGTAAAATAGAATGTCTACAGAACTTCCAGTGTCAATAAATATTCTGTTAATCGCCCATGAGTTCTCAGCTTCATCATCTTCATCATCACTAGGTTTCGGGTTGATCTCTAGCTTTACCACCAAAGGATTATCATGCATTTCTCCACGTTCAGGTATTTCTTCTGCTGTAAAAGAAATAAGCTGTTTCTGGCATTCTTTTAGTGGCGAGATCTTTACAATATTTATAATTTCTCTATCATCAACATCCCTTGTGAATAATTTACAATATTTATAATTTATAACGTTATCATGAAAATCTTTAATTGTTTTGTACGAATGTACAATAGAATGACAAAATAGGTTATTTGCTTTCGCTCCAACTTCAATTAGAAACGTGTCTCCTCCCTTTGCTGCGTTTGCTCTGCGATCTTCTGGTAGCGGTGGTAATGGCAAAGGTTGTGGTTTCCTTATCAGATAATGGTTCAACTTGCCTTGGTCTATCATTCTAAGGATAATTCTCTTTACATTCCTGCAATCATTTGTCGTGTGTCCATGGAAATGGTGATATGAGCAGAATTCATGACTTTTGTGGTTCGGGGGTGGCTCAGTTCCCATGTTCCAAGGTGCTGGGATGTTTTCCATCAAGATTATGACTTCCCATATCTTTTCCACACTATCATTTAGAGGAGGCATCTTTATTTCTTTCCATACTACTGTTTATGGGTAAAAATTATTTCCGCCGATTTTGGTAAATTCGGTAGGTGAGTGAGAAACTGGTTTAAACCCTAAACAAATGTGCTGCACGTGAGCACTTTCTAGATCGAGATCAACTGCATACAAGTCCGTCCTAAACCAAGAAATGGTCGTTCCAGACTTGCTTCGGTCACAAAGTGGAAGAGAAGGGTTGATTTGGGGAGGGAAGCAAAGAAAGGTGTTGAGACTAGAATAATTCTGGGAGAGTAGTGTCTCGACTTGTATCAGAAAGTGAAAGCTTCAGAATCTTGCAAGAGATGAAAGCTTTTTTGGAGAGCTTGCAAAGTTGCCTTTTCTGAGAGTGTTGTGTTTTTCTCCTGACCGAGACTTGTCGTCTCTGGTGAAAATAGGTAAGACCTATTTATACAAGTCGAGATTGAAACGTACCCTGGCCTCATGAAGGAAACTACGGGAAAAATCATCATTGACGACACTTTATTAGCGTTGTAGTACCCCTACGACAACGCTTTTTATGCATTGTGTAGGTGGGGTATTGTAGAAAGTCCAAGCTTTTCTACAATACTTGACTAAGAGTTGTAAAGGGTGATGTGATTCATGGTTCCACAATATTGTGGCGAAGTTGTGATTCTCTTTCGATTTTTTTTGAAAGCCTAACACAACCCTTTTGCTTGTGTTGTAGGACTATTTTACACAACAAAGGATGCGTATCGTAAAAATATGTAACACAACACTTGTATAAGTTGAAAGTCTATCTTAGACAACCTAGGATGTGTATCGTAAAAATATGTAACACAACACTTGTATAAGTTGAAGGACTATCTTAAACAACTTAGGATGTGTATTGTAGAAATATGTAACAACTCTTATTAATATTATGAATAAGTTGTAGAACTATGTTGGACAACACCTAGTTATGTCGTAAAGACATTCTTTCACAACCTTTGGTTTTTGTAGCTGAAATATGGAACACAACTCTTATTAGAAGTTGTGTGCATATAACTATATTGAAGAAAAAAATTATAAAAAACCGAATTGCCGAAAGTATTTCACATTCATAATTTCATATTAACCTGCCATTGTAACACATTTACATTCATTCTAAGTTACCATACCAGTGTTAAACACATATCCAAAAAATGGCAGTAATATAGATGCTTGTTACAAAAATTTGACTCCAAAAATGTTATGAAGATTAAGATTTCTCTGAGAACACTATTCTACATCATCACTAGCATACTTGAACTCTGAAGTCGGCATGTAGACATGAGCATCATCCACATGAGGAGTAATCACACACACACTGTAGGCTCGTCAGTTCAAAAAAGTACTTGCAAGGTCATCAGTCCGACAAAGATCTAAACCTACACCCTGCAACCCATATTCTATGCTATCTTCTTCAGATCAATTGCATGCATCAAGTTCATTCTTCTTGAGTGGATTTTCAAAATATCCCATTGAGACTACAAGAAGATGTGAAATAAAAATCATGAGACGCTAGTGTTGATGGTGGATTTTAGACAAGGGGTAAAATTGTAAAACCCCATGACCTAGCGTTACCCGCAACACATTAACTAAGAGCATTTAACTGGTGTAAATAATTAATAAGGGTATTTTTTCAAAATACCAGATTAGGGTTTTCAAATAGTAACCCTAATTCCAAAACCAAGCCGCATCTGCGCACCATGGCAACCATGCCAAACCAAGCCACATACTTCGCACCATGGAAACCATGCCAAACCAAGCCGCATACTGCGCACCATGGCAACCATGCCAAACCAAGCCGCATCTTTGCGACCATGGCAACCATGCCAAACCAAGCCGCATATCTGCGCACCATGGCAACCATGCCAAACCAAGCCGCATCATGCGCACCATGGCAACCATGCCAAACCAAGCCGCACTCTGCGCACCATGGCAACCATGCCAAACCAAGCCGCACCCTGCGCACCATGGCAACAACGCCATATTTCCAAGCCGCTATGCCTTTGGCCCACGCCCAACATAGCGCCCTAGGTTTGCAAGACTTGCAACTAGGTCAACATGGCCGCACGTGCCATTGGCACATGCCAACACGTGTCACAAGCCATATTTCCAAGCCGCTATGCCTTTGGCCCACGCCCAACATAGCGCCCTAGGTTTGCAAGACTTGCAACTAGGTCAACATGGCCGCACATGCCATTGGCACATGCCAACACGTGCCGCAAGCCATATTTCCGAGTCGCTATGCCTTTGGCCCACGCCAAACATAGCGCCCTAGGTTTGCAAGACTTGCAACTAGGTCAACATGGCCGCGCGTGCCATTGGCACATGCCAACACGTGCCGCAAGCCATATTTCTAAGCCGCTATGCCTTTGGCCCACGCCCAACATAGCGCCCTAGGTTTGCAAGACTTGCAACTAGGTCAACATGGCCGCACGTGCCATTGGCACATGCCAACACGTGCCACAAGCCATATTTCCGAGTCGCTATGCCTTTGGCCCACGCCAAACATAGCGCCCTAGGTTTGCAAGACTTGCAACTAGGTCAACATGGTCATGCGCGTGCCATTGGCACATGCCAACACGTGCCGCAAGCCATATTTCTAAGCCGCTATGCCTTGGGCCCACGCCAAACATAGCGCCCTAGGTTTGCAAGACTTGCAACTAGGTCAACATGGCCGCACGTGCCATTGGCACATGCCAACACGTGCCACAAGCCATATTTCCGAGTCGCTATGCCTTTGGCCCACGCCAAACATAGCGCCCTAGGTTTGCAAGACTTGCAACTAGGTCAACATGGCCGCACGTACCATTGGCACATGCCAACACGTGTCGCAAGCCATATTTCCAAGCCGCTATGCCTTTGGCCCACGCCCAACATAGCGCCCTAGGTTTGCAAGACTTGCAACTAGGTCAACATGGCCGCACGTGCCATTGGCACATGCCAACACGTGCCGCAAGCCATATTTCTAAGCCGCTATGCCTTGGGCCCACGCCAAATATAGCGCCCTAGGTTTGCAAGACTTGCAACTAGGTCAACATGGCCGCACGTGCCATTGGCACATGCCAACACGTGCCGCAAGCCATATTTCGAAGTCGCTATGCCTTTGGCCCACGCCAAACATAGCGCCCTAGGTTTGCAAGACTTGCAACTAGGTCAACATGGCCGCACGTGCCATTGGCACATGCCAACACGTGCCGCAAGCCATATTTCTAAGCCGTTATGCCTTGGGCCCACGCCAAATATAGCGCCCTAGGTTTGCAAGACTTGCAACTAGGTCAACATGGCCGCACGTGCCATTGGCACATGCCAACACGTGCCGCAAGCCATATTTCCGAGTCGCTATGCCTTTGGCCCACGCCAAACATAGCGCCCTAGGTTTGCAAGACTTGCAACTAGGTCAACATGGCCGCACGTGCCATTGGCACATGCCAACACGTGTCGCAAGCCATATTTCCAAGCCGCTATGCCTTTGGCCCACACCCAACATAGCGCCCTAGGTTTGCAAGACTTGCAACTAGGTCAACATGGCCGCACGTGCCATTGGTACATGCCAACACGTGCCGCAAGCCATATTTCCGAGTCGCTATGCCTTTGGCCCACGCTAAACATAGCGCCCTAGGTTTGCAAGACTTGCAACTAGGTCAACATGGCCGCGCGTGCCATTGGCTCATGCCAACACGTGCCGCAAGCCATATTTCTTAGCCGCTATGCCTTGTGCCCACGCCAAACATAGCGCCCTAGGTTTGCAAGACTTGCAACTAGGTCAACATGGCCGCACGTGCCATTGGCACATGCCAACACGTGCCCCAAGCCATATTTCCAGTCGCTATGCCTTTGGCCCACTCCAAACATAGCGCCCTAGGTTTGCAAGATTTGCAACTAGGTCAACATGGCCGCACGTACCATTGGCACATGCCAACACATGTCGCAAGCCATATTTCCAAGCCGCTATGCCTTTGGCCCACGCCCAACATAGCGCCCTAGGTTTGCAAGACTTGCAACTAGGTCAACATGGCCGCACGTGCCATTGGCACATGCCAACACGTGCCGCAAGCCATATTTCTAAGCCGCTATGCCTTGGGCCCACGCCAAATATAGCGCCCTAGGGTTTGCAAGACTTGCAACTAGGTCAACATGGCCGCACGTGCCATTGGCACATGCCAACACGTGCCGCAAGCCATATTTCCGAGTCGCTATGCCTTTGGCCCACGCCAAACATAGCGCCCTAGGTTTGCAAGACTTGCAACTAGGTCAACATGGCCGCACGTGCCATTGGCACATGCCAACACGTGCCGCAAGCCATATTTCTAAGCCGCTATGCCTTGGGCCCACGCCAAATATAGCGCCCTAGGTTTGCAAGACTTGCAACTAGGTCAACATGGCCGCACGTGCCATTGGCACATTCCAACACGTCCGCAAGCCATATTTCCGAGTCGCTATGCCTTTGGCCCACGCCAAACATAGCGCCCTAGGTTTGCAAGACTTGCAACTAGGTCAACATGGCCGCACGTGCCATTGGCACATGCCAACACGTGTCGCAAGCCATATTTCCAAGCCGCTATGCCTTGGGCCCACGCCAAACATAGCGCCCTAGGTTTGCAAGACTTGCAACTAGGTCAACATGGCCGCACGTGCCATTGGCACATGCCAACACGTGCCGCAAGCCATATTTCCAAGCGCTATGCCTTGGGCCCACTCCAAACATAGCGCCCTAGGTTTGCAAGACTTGCAACTAGGTCAACATGGCAAGCACGTGCCATTGGCACATGCCAACACGTGCCGCAAGCCATATTTCTAAGCCGCTATGCCTTTGACCCACGCCAAACATAGCGCCCTAGGTTTGCAAGACTTGCAACTAGGTCAACTCCGCCGCACGTGCCATTGGCACATGCCAACACACGCCGCAAGCCATATTTCTAAGCCGTTATGCCTTTGGCCCATGCCAAACATAGCGCCCTAGGTTTGCAAGACTTGCCAAACACACACGCTGGTAGCCTAACTTGCAAACCGTGCAACCTACCACCAAGGCATTCCGCACATGCCAAACACACACTTATTTGGTAGCCTAACTTGCAAACCGTGCAACCTACCACCAAGGCATTCCGCACATGCCAAGGACACACGCTGGTAACCTAATTTGCAAACCGTGCAACCTACCACCAAGGCATTCCGCACATGCCATTGGCACATGCCAAGCACACACGCTGGGTAACCTAACTTGCAAACCGTGCAACCTACCACCAAGGCATTCCGCACATGCCAAACACACGCCGGTAGCCTAACTTGCAAACCGTGCAACCTACCACCAAGGCATTCCGCACATGCCATTGGCACATGCCAAGCACACACGCTGGTAACCTAACTTGCAAACCGTGCAACCTACCACCAAGGCATTCCGCACATGCCAAGCACACACGCTGGTAACCTAACTTGCAAACCGTGCAACCTACCACCAAGGCTTTCCGCACATGCCATTGGCACACGCGCCACTAGCAGCGCCACTTGCACTCAAGATGCAACCAACACTCGAGACATCGACACAAACCGGGATGCTTCTTTAGGGTTTTGGTTTGGCAGTCACAAAGATGCGGCGTACACTACGCTCACATTAAGAAAGCGTGAAAAGGAATAAAGCGGTCAAATAAAGAGGAAATAATGGTGAAAAACGTTTTCGCCCATTAAACCATGCGGTTACCACCTCCTCCCATTATTTCACCCATTACTCTCTTCCTTCATGAGGCCGAGGTACGTTTCAATCTCGACTTGTATAAATAGGTCTTACCTATTTCCACCGGACAACAAGTCTCGGTCGGGACAAAAACACTACACTCTCGGAAAGGCAACTTTGCAAGCTCTCCCAAAAAGCTTTCATCTCTTGCAAGCTTCCTAAGCTTTCACTTTTCGATACAAGTCGAGATACTACTCTCCTCAACACCTTTCTTTGCTTCCCTCCCCAAATCAACCCTTCTCCTCCACTTTGTGACCGAAGCAAGTCCGGAACGGCCATTTCTTGGTTTAGGCCAGGACATGCATTGATCTCTCGAACCTATAAAGTGCTCACGTGCAACACATTTGTTTAGGGTTTGAACCAGTTTCTCACTCACCTACCGAATTTACCGAAATCGGCGAAACTATTTTTACCCATAAACAATTGGCGACCAGCGGGAGGATTGATCTATCGGCTACAATGTCGATTGTCGATCTCGTTCTTCGACCCGGATGTCAAGATGGTAGGGAAGGCGACTCAACAAGACGCAACTACAGACGACCGGTTAGCGGTTGTAAAAACTACATGAGGAAACTGGGGACTCGCCAAGAAGATGCTACCGGCGATTGGGGACTTGTTTGGCGATGTTACCAAGAAAGCCGCCAAAGAAAAACCGCCTTTTACATGGAGAGGAGCGTGTTCGGAAAACCTATGAAGTGAGTAAATTGAGATTGGGCAAGATATACAATCTATTTTTAGGTTCTTAGTAAAACCGTCATACTACATCGAGTCTTGTGCCTATTGCTAGCACACACTTTCATAAAAGCAATATTCCTTTCCCAAAACATAATCGAGTTATATTATCAAAACCATTCATCCCGAGAAATAATCCAATACCCTAAAAAGCTACTAGTCAGTCTATCAAAGGTCAAGTTTTGAACCGGACATCCAATATGTCTTTCAAAAAAAAAAAAAAACCTAAATGAAAGTTTAACGAGAAACGTTCAAGGAAAATCGTCCAAATGTAAGTCCGCTCTTCTTGGAAAAAGTCAACTTTGCGTCTTCGAGAGCCGCTCTCTTCATAGTCAACATCTTGAAAGCTTTTCGAGTTCCATCTCCGTCGGGCAATCTCCTCGGCGGAAAGGCTTTCGATTCTTTGCATCTTTCAACTTTTGGATCTCAAAGCAAGGCCTTCGACAAACCACGAAGTGTTGAACTCCTTTGCTAAGCACACGTCGCGATGGTGCTCCCGGTCGCGATAATGTCTTGAAACGGTGTGACCGGTCACCCCACGCATATCCTCGATGGAAGATAAAGCCTCTTCCACACGCTTAACCAGCGCAAATCGACTAGCGACTTTCTTGGTTGTAGCCATATGTCCGTGCTTCTCCCAGATTCTCCCGTGTACAACGCCTCATGCTTAGCCCGCACGCTAAAGCCGCCAACCAAACACATGACTCGGATAAGGAACCAAGTACGGGGGGATCAAAATGGCGCCCGCAAGTGGCCTCACGACTCGCAAAGTTCTTCTTCCATGTCTACGGTAACAACCATCGTGAGAATCATCCACCGTTTGAACCACGTACGTGCCCGGCAATTGGCTAACTCCCATCTCCAAGTCACCCGGTGGTCACCAAAGGCAAGTTTTCATGTGACTCCACCCCGAATCGTCCTCCGAACCGGACTCCTCCCGCAAACTTGAATTAGACATTTTTCAAAAGAAGAAACAGAAGAAGAAGAAAGAAAAGAAGCGCGAAACTCACCGAACCACTTCAAATGTAACCCAACCACTTCTTCTTGAGGAATCACTCTCACTTGTTGAACCCTCTCTCTCTCCAACTCATCATCGCTATGAGAAGGCTCAATACTGCTGGAGTTCTTTGAAGAAATTTCAGTCTCGGCAACGTGCAAGAGCAGCGAAAGCATTAACACTACCGGAAGACTGAAGGAAACAAGACACATATTCTCACCGAAATTCGCGTGTTTTGAAACAAACCAATGAAGAGGCGACGCATACAAGTTATTGGAAGAATCGAAAGACACAAGACCCGTGGGAGGATCTTGTGAAACCGTCCGGAACCGCCATCACGGTTCTTCGTTCTCCGTTCCTTGGCACCGGGGCTTCCCCAATCGCTAGGCAACTTTCGCTTGGGATCTCTCAACATTGGATACTCCTTCGGAGGTAACTGATGGGGAAGGTTTGCAACGAACGTTCTCCACCACGTTATTCACAAAATCTCGGATCATAGTAAACTCGTCGCACCAAAACTCGTTATAGCCGAAGGTCGTCGAAGTTACTCTTCCCATTTGAAAGAAGGAAAGACGGATACCCGAAGCAGGACACCGGCGTCAAGGGAGACACGCAATGAATCCTTAGGGATCACTGGCCGTAAACAAGAGGCACCCCTTGATCGAAACCCATGTGACGAGCAGCACGGTCAATATTGTAAGCAGCTATCTGGAAAGACCCCACGAAGAAAGACGGCATATAACCAGGGCAAGCGACTTTGGATGAACAGGTTTTCTTAACGCTCAAATCTTCATCAAGACAAAGACATGAGCGGAGCGAAGCAAAAGTGTCAATTTGAGTCACCGACTTATGAACCGGACCCCATGGACGAAAATTGATTTCATGCAACTTATCAAGAAAACTAGCCAAGCTCACGCCAACCCTTGGACGCTTTGTTCACCCATCGAAGAATTGGGAGCCACCCCAACTCACGGAAGCGAGGCAACGGTTTCGGAGCATACTTCTCAAAGTGCTCCCATAGCCGGACTTGCGAAAAGCAACGTGCACATATGAATCCACTTTCATGAAACCGTTCAAACTCGCATGGTCGCAACTAGGTGATCCAGATGCACATACGGGGAACCAAGGAACGGCTTGCCAATGGGAAGAACTTCACCCTTTGCCAACTTCACAAGAATCGCCAACAACTCGAGGGTCTTATTCCTTCTTGCCGTAACCGTCATCAAAAATGTCTCTAGACAACCAGAGAGCCAAAAATGCTGCGACATGAAGATCATCGCTTCTGCCTCGGGCTCCAACTCGTCAGGAAACAATTGAGATATCCACCAAACGTAAGGGCACCTTTCATCCTCTTTCCGGCAGAGTCCTTCGACTTCGCAATGGAGTCTTTCCGAGCGAAATCCCCAACTTAGCGGCCAGGTCATCCCGCATCTTCACCTCGCTTTCGAGATAATTGGATTCTAATATTCCCGATTCTTTGGAAGATTCAGCAAGAGAGCCACACTCTCCAAGGAGAAAGTTATCTCACCCCATCTACATATGATTGTATGGGTGTCCGAACACCATCCGGAGATGAAAGCAACCAAGCCACGGGATGTCCTTCCTAATCGGAGATTTAATGAGGTCTTGACAGCATCAATGACCTGTGCTCGAGTCAAGTTGGTATTTATATGCTCCTTGCTCACCATGAACTCAACCCATCTATCAAAAGAACGCAATGGAATTTGACACATCCTGAAGTCAATGTTGGAAGAGGAATATACCCCTTTATGAAGACAGAATCGAATGGTGCTCTCAGGCGAACCGAACGTGTCTTCTGTCATCCTCACCACCGGTTAGCAAAATTGGCACGAAACAGGTGATTCTTCCGAGCAGGGGCGAGGGCTCTAGTGAAGAATTCATCATCTATGTTCGGCTTGGAATTATGAGCATCCTTCGACGAAGTGAAATTTGTTTCGGGTAACATCTTATCAATTCCTTCACAACAATTTGGTAATAAGATATCTCGCACAAAACAAACGGAGAAAGGCGAAGTTATTTCTCGACACATAATCGTACCCAACAAAAAAAAAGAGAAAGAGGAAGGAGGACGTATTTTATTCGAGTTCAAGACTATATACGCATTATTTTCTTCGGGTTCGAGACTATATACGCGGCATTCTATACGGGTACAAGTGTGTCTACTGTATCCTTCTTCGGTTTCAAAAATATATATGGAGCATTTTTCTATTGGTTCAAAAACTGCGCGCATGGTACTTCTTTCAAGAGGCAAAAAATCATATATACAATATTTCCTCGGGTTCAAGTCATATGAAGCATATACATGATTCTTCTTCGGGATTCATACAGATTCTCTACGAGGATCGAAATACACATGCAAGTGTTCGTACGGGCTCAAATACGCCTGACGATCGTTCTTCGGGTTCAGAATTATATACATAGCATCCTCTACGGGTTCAAAATACACACGCAGTATTTTCTTCAGGGTTCAAATATTTCTTTCAGGACCAAAAATTCATATATGCAATATTTCCCACGGGTT
This sequence comes from Papaver armeniacum, assembly GCA_023531295.1. NCBI lineage: Eukaryota > Viridiplantae > Streptophyta > Magnoliopsida > Ranunculales > Papaveraceae > Papaver > Papaver armeniacum. The sequence continues at coordinate 135,282 of JAJJWW010016203.1, forward strand.
CAAACAATATATGCAGTATTCCCTTGTTTGCATACGTACTATATTTTCTACAAGAGGCACGCCAAGGAATCATATGCAAGGATTGTGGAAGCGCCTACTTTTAAGGTGTATATATATAAAAAAAAAAAAAAAGAGAAAGAAGAGTACTCGAAGACATACACGAAGTTGGTTTCTCTTTGCCGCTAGTATGAAAAGAGGAAAAAATAAAGCGCAGTATGGGGAGAAAGGGGCTTTATAGAATTATATACATATATAGGCGTGAAAGACTTTGAAATAGGGAAGGATTCCCCTTTCACCAAAATCACGGGTGTAAGAAACGGGCCCACAAAGGGTGCGACCTCCCAATGCCGCCAAGTCACGCCTGCAAGCATAGTTTCCAAGATTGGACCGGCCCCACCAATGGTGCCTACCTCCCAACGTGTCGCCCAAGTCATGCTGCCAAGCATGGTTTCCAAGATTAGACCGACTTCCCAATCTTGAGTCAAGTCACGCCATGCAAGCATGGTTTCCAATATTAGACCGACTTCCCAATGCCGCCCAAGTCACGCCTGCAAGCATGGTTTCCAAGATTAGACCGACCTCCCAATGGTCGCCCAAGTCACGCCTGCAACCATGGTTTCCAAGATTAGACCGGCCCCACCAATTGCGCCAACTTCCCAACGTCGCCCAAGCTGCACCAGGGCCCACCAATTGTGCCAGCCTCCTGATTTGTGCAAAGCTACCAGAGGCAAGGATTCCGAATCCTATTTATAAAAGGTCAGACGAGCCTCCTTCAATTTTCTTTACGGTTTGCTGTTAATAGTTTGTCACCATCTTATGCTTACCTGCAACAAAGCCCCTGTTCGAGCTAGCGGGGGACTTAATGTTGATGGTGGATTTTAGACAAGGGGTAAAATCGTAAAACCCCATGACCTAGCGTTACCCGCAACACATTAACTAAGAGCATTTAACTTTCGGGTGTAAATAATTAATAGGGGTATTTTTCAAAATACCAGTTAGGGTTTTCAACACGTAACCCTAATTCCAAAACCAAGCCGCATCTCTGCGCACCATGGCAACCATGCCAAACCAAGCCGCATCTGCGCACCATGGAAACCATGCCAAACCAAGCCGCATCATCGCGCACCATGGCAACCATGCCAAACCAAGCCGCACACTGCGCACCATGGCAACCATGCCAAACCAAGCCGCACCCTGCGCACCATGGCAACCATGCCAAACCAAGCCGCACCCTACACACCATGGCAACAACGCCATATTTCCAAGCCGCCTTTGCCCACGCCAACATAGATAGCGCATTGCCTTTGGCTGTAACTAGGTCAACATGGCCCCGTGCCATTTGGCACATGCCAACACGTGCAACTAGGCCTTTCCCACGCCCCAACATAGCGCCTAGGTTTGCAAGACTTGCAACTAGGGTCAACATGGCAACATTGGCATGCCAACACGTGCCGCAAGCCATATTTCCGAAGTCGCTATGCCTTTGGCCCACGCTCAACATAGCGCCCTAGGTTTGCAAGACTTGCAACTAGGTCAACATGGCCGCACGTGCCATTGGCACATGCCAACACGTGCCGCAAGCCATATTTCTAAGCCGCTTATGCCTTTGGCCCACGCCAAACATAGCGCCCTAGGTTTGCAAGACTTGCAACTAGGTCAACATGGCCGCACGTGCCATTGGCACATGCCAACACGCCGCAAGCCATATTTCTAAGCCGCTATGCCTTTGGCCCACGCCAAACATAGCGCCCTAGGTTTGCAAGACTTGCAACCAGGTCAACATGGCCGCACGTGCCATTGGCACATGCCAACACGTGCCGCAAGCCATATTTCCAGCCGCTATGCCTTTGGCCCACGCCAAACATAGCGCCCTAGGTTTGCAAGACTTGCAACTAGGTCAACATGGCCGCACGTGCCATTGGCACATGCCAACACGTGTCATAAGCCATATTTCCGAGCCGCTATGCCTTTGGCCCACGCCCAACATAGCGCC
>JAJJWW010016204.1:0-27017 GCA_023531295.1 Papaver armeniacum
TTCTCCTTACCTCCTCAAAGAGCTCCATCTGCACTTTAGTCGCAACACCGCATTGCAATTTCCGTATAATCACTTCACGGTCAAGTGCCAAACTCAAACCTTTCTCAATCCCGCGAGACATCCTCACTGCAATCCAACTTCTTCCTTGCCCGAACAATGAGATGCCATCTCCATATTTGCGATTTCTTCCCACTGCCCGAGCTCAACATCGCCTTGCATTGCCATTACGCCAACACCACGTAACTATACACCCGACTTTCGACCCGCAAGCCTTTACTTCATAACTATCAAACCAAGCACCAAGCACCTGCAATTTTAGTTAACACCACAAAGATAAATCTAACCATCATCTTGCATTAGCCCATCATATTCACCAAGATTTTGCACAGCACCAAAAAGAACTCCCGTGGTGCACTAACCCATTTTTAGTTCACTTCCAACATCAGTCGCTTTACTCCCGTGACTCATACAAGCTCACCATTTGCAACACAACTCCTCCTCGCCACGAGCTCAAGCACCATCACCACCAACTCACCTCGTGAATCCTACTCGATCCACTACTATTGCAATTGCTCGTTTCACCAACATCACCCCAAAGCCATTTCCCGCTTCTGCCAAACTTGTCGTGTGCACCACCTAACATTCATCTACCCATTGTTCACTATCTCTTTCATTGCTTGCTTCCCTTGCCATCATTCCACAATAACCATTTCCAGCTCAGTCTTCTTGTCTCGGCCTTGTACTCAAGCTCCCCTGCTCTTCTTCTCTCACGTAATAGAAAATCAACACAAACCCTTGTTTCAATTCGCACCGAGATCCCTTTCCTCAACTTTCGCATCGACCCTTCTCATCTCAGGCCAGTGGGAAGAACTAAACCCTAATTTTCAACTTCACAAACCTTTCTCTCCCTTTTCGATCTACCGAATCTCATTATTCGATTCAACCCATACTTGTGTTCACTACCATCTCTCGCCATTAATCCCTATCAATTTCTCGATTTCATCCAGAACTCTTCAACCCTTCTCCTTTCCTTCATCTTCTTCGATTTAATTCAATACCCATCAATTTCTCTCTGCGAACTCGATTCCATCTCCCCGAGCTTTTCTATTCCTCCCGACCTTGATTCATGGCTGCGCCTCTTTCTTCATCTTTCGTGTGAAATTGATTGAGAGTAAGAGATAACTCTCGATTCAAGGTAGAGATAAGATCTGTGGAATTGATAACAAGATCCCACTACATAAGATAAGGGTCACCTCAGTGAGTGCCCATAACACTAGTAGTCACCCTTAGTCACAACCGGTTGTCTTTAGTTTCGCCATGGTGCCTTTTTAGCACTTCGGTGGGTTACCCCTTAACCTTTTGGTCGGGCTCGGATAATGTTTGCCATGGAAATGACAATTTTGCCCTTAATCCTCCAAGTTCTTGTTTTGCTCATAACTTCTTCATACGAACTCCGAATGACTCCATTCTTCTGCATTGTCTTCATCTTCGTCCTCTACACAATGAGAAGTAGAAATCTTGTATTTGAACGAGTTCCACTGGGTCTTTTTGCTCCAAATGACTCCATTGCACCTAATAAACTCAAAAGCACACATAAGATACATAATTTACAAGAAAACCGCAAAAGAAAGCATAAATACTAGATATAAATACGGTGTATTCTACACCTATCAACTACTTTGGGAATTTAACGACCGTTACATGAGGCTGCCAACCGAAGATACTAAGAGGTTATTGCCCAAAACGCAGCTCGTGGTTTTCCCCGGGAATGCTAGGAAGCCTCGATTGCACCCATTGGGAGTGGGAGGTTATGTCCCTCAAGAAGTTGTGGCGGCACGTGGGACACCATAAGAAGCCAAACCTTGTTCTCAGGGCGGTGGCATCGCACGATAGATGGTTCTCGCACTTGTTTTTGGCGATCCCGGTCTAACAACGACTTGAATGTGTTGGCGCAAGTCGGATTATTTGACAGACAATGACGCGTGAGCCCCCTTGCAATTTCCGTATCATGGGCAACGAGTACAAACATGGATACTATCCGGTGGACTCGCATCTACAACCAAATGCCCGGGGTGGTCCATACTATAAGAAACGTGATGTTATGCCGCCCATCCGTAAGAAATTTAATGAATACCACCACGCAAAGATGAAGGATGTGGAGCGTGCTTTTGGTGGTCTAAAGTCGAAATGGGGTATAATAAGGAATCCTTGTCGTTGCGGTCTCATCGACATACACACTATTATGAGAGTGGTTAATTATGCATAACATGTGTGTGGAACATGAGTACCGTGATACTAATGGGCAACTTTGGATGAACGAGAAGATACACCACGGTACAAGGTAACGCCGCGTAAGCCCGCGCGTATTATCTCAGCCATGCCCGCTGGAGATTCTTGCAAGCCGATATCTGAGCACATTTGGCGTGGTCACCTCCTAGGATTGCGAGACGGTGAATTGGGCCCTGCAGTGAGGAGGATGATGCCATCCTCACTTCCGATGCGGTACTACCGATGTGGATGAAAACGCCGATGTTTACCCATTGGGTGATGATAACTTTGCGAGAACGGAGAGTAGAGGAACAGCACTTACTTTAGTAAGTGAGGATGCCACCATTGTTGCCTTTTATAAGACTACTACCGCCCTTGTTTCTTAAGACTGTTATGTTTTTATAATTTTAATTAATAATTATGATATTTTAAGATATAATTTTTCTTAACAAAATTCACTTTCTTATTTGTCTTACTAATATTCATTTTAGATTACTTGATATTTTTCCGATAAATGCGAGCCCTCATTCGCCAAATCCAACTGTGATGATTGAGCCTATGTACCGCTAGATACCGACATACACTTAAATAGCAAACGACCTATACTTTTTGGAAAGAGCATGTTCACTATTCACAAATGACCCATTTCTGTTGCGGTTGTAAACGTCCTTTGCTGTTCACAAGATTACCTTTTCCATCAGACTACCACTATAAAACCGTCGATAAGGTTGCCTTTCAATATCATCCCACCACGATGCGCTTCACCTAGGTGATTAAGATTTAGAGTAAGAGCATGGATTGCAAGGAACAAATCATGGAACACCACGGGGTTTTAGAAGATCCAAAAGTTTTCTGGAACCGTGTTTTTCAAAACTTTGAAGATCTTACGAAACGACAACAACCGCACTAAAGCCTCAGAAAAAAAAAGATTTGGTCGATAACCGCTTGATGTTGATGCTTTTGTTGCATGTCCGCACAACATGTAAACATAAGCCATCCTACGCTATCGTACGAAGCTTGGGTTAGTAAGCATATCCTTCAATATATACCGAGTGTTACCTCCATTATTATAAATACGAACGCATAATTAATTTTTTTAACTACCTTTTACGTAAAAACAAGAGCCCTGCCGATTTCCGTGCGGAATTAGCTAAGCCTTTCATGTATGATCATCTATACGAGCTACTAAAGGACGTTATGCCCGCATACAATGTGGAATGATTACATACTTTAGATGTATTCCTAATAATAATGTGTAGTAATGTTTCAACTAAGTTTAAGGTGGTCTCATTCGAATCGAAAAGTCTAAATAACATTAAGAGGTACAACATATAAAGAAACCGCGACATTGCAAATTAAATACCACAACGACAACCTAAGGGGGAATAAAAAAAAACAAGAAGGATGTAAGGAAAACCAAACTACATAATGCGACACGATTAAGTAAATACTTAAGTTCCATACAATACTTTAAATGCAACCAACCGCTTCCAACTTAGGTGTAACTACACCGACTTCGGCGAATCATAATCTCATTTTGAGATTCGCGAAATACTCACTTTCACTCTCGTCGGTTATTTGACGAGATCAATTCTCATTATCTCCATGTCACTCACACTTATTTGTGTATTCTAGCTAACAACTCCGGTGCTCGCCACAAATTTCTAATAGCACGGACCGCCATCGTCTTCTTAGAAAATTCATCCTTTCCTCACCTCTTTTTGTTCCCATTCAAACCTTTGAGCATCCCTATGTTGGAAATATGCTAGTGTCCGGTTCACTCCTTCGATGACTCTCTTCTCCGCTCTAGCCGTTTAGACTGCTCTACACGGGTGCAGGGGACCTTGATCCCGATAAAATGCATTTCTTCGTCCTTGGTCCGAGGATTCACCGTTTGTGGTTTGAGAATCGTTAAACGTTTCATCATTGGTCTCTCGTACCGCTCATAGCTTGGCTTTGTTGGGAGGCTTTCTGCTGCAAGTTTGAGGGAACTAAGATGGACGGATCATATTCCCCGGGAAAGTGCATCTTCAAAATTTAAAAACCTTTTGATATCTCCCGCTTTGGATCTTTCTGGATCTTCCTCGTAGAGTACCTCTCCATCCCGGTCACTGCAATTAAATTTGACCAACTATGGATTAGGGATATAATTCCTTTTATATATAATAAACACTGCATAAATTAATTTTACGAAGCTCACCATAGATCATGGTCGTTTCCGCTTGGGTTAGCCCGAAACCTCTCTAACATGACCAACATATTTTTTTGACTTCCTTTTCAATGTGGCTACTCTCGTTTGGGAGCGACTCTGAGAGATCTGGGTTGTCTCTCCCCGCCATCGTGCGTTGTATTCTCAACAATACGAGACCGAACTCTCTAGACTCTTGTTCCCCTACCCGTAATCGGTCGCTAGTTATCGCACACCAAGCACCTATTACCGCTACATCTTCCATTCTAGTGAATTTTGACATGACCGAAATTGTTGAAGGATGCGTGAAGCGAGAGATGGAGATATGGTTGTTCGATGGAAAATGTATTTGGCGTGTTTGGTTTGGGTGCAACAAACATGAATTTAAGGCAAAAGAAAATCGAACGTGGGCTCATTAACGGACGCCGTTTAGCAAACATCGGATCAATCGATCCGCTGGTGATCCAATCCAAGAAATGGAACACAATTTCAAGATGCGTAGACGGAATTTGAAATCGCGCGTGACGCAGCTTTCCTAATCTGCGTGCCACGCTATTTCCATTTGCTAACGTCCTCTGGCAACCGTTAGATCCGCAACGGTTGAAAGAATCCGATGGTTTCATTGGGAGAGTGGTATTTTAATTGGGTGGGTGGCTTCAATAGTTTTATGAATAGATAGAACTGATTTTGACTCTATAATTTGAGTATGACACCAATTTTGACTCTATAATTTGAGTATGACATCAGTAGTACCGAAGACACATAATTTTATATTTCAGTTCTAGTATCGTTATGGACCGGCATCAATTTAAAGTGATTGTATGTTTAATTTGGGTAATCCGCATTAATAAAAATTTCTGTACAACCAATTAAAATAATGCTTAAATAAGTCCATTTTATTCGGATACTTAAACAACGTAGTACAATCGTAACACCAAACATGAAATTAAAATCGAGGAGGTTTCAATCAACGATATCTCATACTTGTCGACTGACGATCTCACCCCGATCATGGATTCCAAGGTATGACTCAGAGTATATAAACGGTTAATAATTTTTTTCATAAAGGTCTATGAAATAACACCGATCCGGGTATTTTTATGGAACATACTCTTCTATATTGGGTAGGGTTATGTTAATCCAATGGGTTTTTTCGTTGGAGAAAAGATTACCACTTTCTTCAGAACTCATTACCGCTCCCACCCTAATATGCTTCCCATATTCGGGATGTTCCACAACCCTGATGGACGCTTTGCATGGGCATTTTACCACTAGGATCCTCGCAATATTATTAGAAACCCCACAATGAGTAATCTAATCCAACAATTAATCACGAAATTAAATAAGATTACCTAAATGGACAAATCACCTTCACTTTTCAAAGTTAAGTCACCAAAATATTGTCGTACCTCCACCAAAGACAACCAACCTTTCGATTCTCCGGTTTATTGGTTTGATAGATCCCGCGCCGCTGGTTCTCCCTCCGAGCCATCACAGTGCAAAGAACTAAGGTTTAGTCTGAAACTGGAAGATCGTTAACACCTTCTGTTTCATCCCTAACTATTTGTTGGAGGACTTGTGTAGATACATCGCCTCGCCTGCTACTATCCTTCGACGTCTCCCGTGATCTTGTAACTTTGAAGCTTCATTGGGTCCCGAATGATTTTTCTACTACCGGATGCACCACGAGAGTTCTGGATTAAACTGCCCGATTTTTTCACTAATGGACATGGGGTGAGATCAATGCATAACCGATTTATTGCGGTTATGATATGGGTTTGATATGGCAGCCACATCTCGGTGTGTTTGTCGAGTACTCCATGGAACCGTGTTGTGGGCCATCCGAGTAACTATCTAACACCGTCGCAAGCTCTTCTTCATCAAAACCTTTCCCCCGGTCGAAGTCGGCCATTTGTGGATGATTAGTATGTTTGGAAGAATGGATACTAATTTAGTTGCCTATTGGTTGTCGGAAGCAAGTTTGAAGGATATTATGTAAACTAGTGTTGGTTTATATAAACCAACAAAAAGTGAGGTAAACAACCTACCCACTTTGCGTATGGTGATATTTTAACATCCACTTGTATTGGACAACGGCCCACTTGCGTATGGTGATAATTACAAGCTTCCAAAGTACTCACTAGGCGTCCCTTTAGGCTTCGACATGTTCCCTGATATTTTATTAATTGTGGGAATCTTCTTTATCCTTTTTTCAACGAATCGAGTTTATTACCCGGTAATGATAACAAATTCAAAATTGGTCCCAGTTACCGACATATCAAAATAGGTCCCAGTTACCGACATATCAAAATAGGTCCCAGTTAACGACATATCAAATAGAGTTTATTATCCTGTACCTCACTAGGCATCCAGTGTGTTAGTATAATAAAAGGTTTTGTGGGTGTACCTCTATGTAAGCCCCCAAGAGACTAAACTCCTCCTTTAGGTTCACCTAAGGGTTTAAAGGCTTGTTACACGGGCTAAGTGTAACCGTGATTCCTACGAAAGTGAGTTAGGTTATTTATTTAATGTGTATGATGTCCTAGGAACAATTTATTAATCTAGTGATTTTTAAAATTCTAGTTACCCACTAAAGGGACGTTTATGAATAGGGATGGCCTTTGAATATAACATTTTGATTTTATTCTCCGGGGGTCATTTGTAAACAAACGCTAATACTCTCTCATAAAAGTAAATGTCACTTACTTTCGTCCTTTACTACATTATTAGTCAGAACTACAGCAGACGTCGTCACCAGTGTGGAATATGTCACAAAATGAATACATTAATATGGGTTTTCAAATATGGGGTTGCGGATCCGTCCGGTTAAACTATAACACACCCCCTTTGAACTAGTGTAAAAAATTGCCCCTAAAAAGTATAAATTATCTTTCTGGTTCAACCTTTTATACTAGTATCAACCAAGAAATGGCCACCAAATACACACCACAAAAAGAAGATGAAGCTCTTACCGCAATGTTTCTAATGATCCTGACGTATTAACCGACGAGAAATCAAACGAGTTTTGGATGTCTTGCGCATGAGTTTTATAATTGGAAATCACAACCTTCAGTATTGAAATCCTTAAAATCACGTCTCTTCACAATAAAGAACGAGGTTAATTTTTTTGTTGCCATCCAGATTCCACTGTATCACAGTGTTCCCGATGGGTGGTCCGCAGATAAGATTGTAGGTTTCCCTTTGTTATTGCAAACATGTGTTTCCTTAAATAATACTTATCATAACTATATATTCTAATGAACTGCTAGAGACTGATGCGCGCCAGTTGTACCTACAAAGGAAGGGAAAGAGATTCATGTATTTCAATTGCTACCTCAAAGATGAGCCATCACTTTTCCTATATGAACCCCCAAGTTTTAGCCCGTCGTGAAGCATGACGACCTCATAAATTCGCGGTTTGTGGGTTAAACCAAAGCATGAAAACCCTCACGAGACTAAACTCGTCCCAGTAAGGCCTCCTAGTGGTTTAAAGGCTTGTTACACAGGGCTAAGTGTAATCGCGTGTCACGAGGACAATGACATCAATTTTTAATGTTTTATTATTTTCATCCTTTTTTTGGTCCGGACTCGTGCTTTTAATCAAACAATGCGTGTGGTAATAGTGACTCACCTTTTAGGTTGGTTAACATATGTTCATGTGTCATGTGAGAAGGACAAATTATAATTGTATTTTTCCATGCATTATTTAAAGTTTCTGGATTTCTCATTTGTCATGCAAAACAGTAATCCTCCCTTGAGAAACGATGGGGTTTTTTTGGACCAGTGTTTGTCCCTTCCATCAATGAAGGGTTTATTTGCCCCTAGTGCGTAGGATAAATGATAGTCACCAACCACTTTTTAGAAATTATATAATGGGGGTATGTGTAATGTCAATCAGAAACATCCTCAACTACTCTTACTTTCATACCAACTATTTCATCTTTTTTCCAAAAAAAAACTATGGCCGGATATTCAAACGAAGAGGATGTCGCGTTAATTCGCGTTTATTGTCGCGTTGCCAGGTGATCCTACTATTGGAAGAGACATGGATACTAGGAGTTTTGGGAGCGAACCCTTGGAGAATATAGATCGGTAATCCACAACGACAATGCAAGATCCACAAAGTCAATCCATTGTCGAGTCTCAATGTTGAAAAAACATATTAAGAGATACGTCGGTTTTGTGAGAGTGAGTATACGGGGAATGGCTGATGGGGGTTATGACCTAAGAACGGCTGTAAGTTTTATTAAAATTGTATCATTTACGTTATTGTATAACATATTATCCGTAGACTAAGACCATAAATGAATTTCGCGCAGTACCGCCTGGGACAAACTACATATGAGGCGGAGGGAAGATTATGGACGCACGAAACAGTTTTTCAAATACTGAAGGATACATTTGGCGAGAGCTTTGATCCAGAGTTCGTTCCTCCTCCGTTACAAGGAAATCGATATGGGGAAGAAGCTTAAGACATGACAAAAAACGTCTAAAGGTTTTGTGGGTTAAACCAGCATGAAAACCCTCACGAGACTAAACTCGTCCCATTAGGGCCGCCTAGTGGTTTAAAGGCTTGTTACACGGGCTAAGTGTAATCGCGTGTCACACGATAATGACATCCTTTTAGATTTAATAATAAATTGGTGTGCTTTCCAACCAAATTTGGTGGTGAATTGGTATTGTGGTGGATATACATATATTTTCAATTTTCATTTACGAGTGATGGTGACTGTCATAATTATTACCACTTTATTTTATTGAATATTGGCGTCCCTAAGTGACCACCTATGCGTCCCCTACATTACCTCCGATTCCCCAGCTACGCCATTTATTGTGAACTCTATAAATATAGTATCACTCATCTTAAATAAAACGAGAAACAAACCTTCTTCTTTATCTCATCCATCTATATATCGTCTTCCAATTATCAAGTCTTCAACAGTTTTAAAAGAATAGCTAGGTTTTCATGCAACGAGGACGTCGCTCTAATTGGTGCATGGTGTTCTGTTAGATTAGATCCAGAGATTGGCCACGACCAAGAAAGCGTTGGTCCGGTCCGGGTTAGAGTTGGATACCTAACCTCATGGGATACTGGGACGGTAATAAGGAACGATCACGTGTTGCGGAATAGGGTTAGGTTGTTGGTTAGGAAGTTACAAGATATGTTGTTTGTGTTCGGCGTTTTTGATGAACGTACCTAATGGATGAAACAATGCACGATGTGTGAGTAAAATGTAAATTTATTTTAAATTTAAATCCTTTTAATGAATCCAGTACTAACACATCTTATAAATTTATATCCGGTATGAGGAGGGTAAAATGGCTTACGAAGAACAAGGACAATTCTCCCAGAGATGGCGTCTACATGCGGTATTTGAAGTGATGAAATCACAATTTCTGCTGAGTATGATCCCGAGATCTATGTACAACCGCCGTTGATTCCTCCTCCTCATCAGGATGCTATGCATGATTAAGACAACGACACATTGTCACGAAGGCTTTGTGGGTAAACCTTTATGAAAACCCTCACGAGACAAAACTCGTCGGTAGGGAGCCCTCTTGGTTGAAAGGCTTGTTACACGAGCTAAGTGTAATCGCGTGTCACACGACAATGACATCAATTTTTAATGTTTTTGTAATTTTGGTTTGTTTGGTAACTTAAGGGGAATTTGTATTTGGGGCCAAATACATTCTTAGTAGTTATAGAGTGTGGTCTACATCGTATAAATAAAAATTTAATTTCATATGGACAATCGGTTCTTAACATTTAAGGCAAAAAAAGTCTACCACACTAATTTTGTGGGCGGACATGTACCACCTTTTGTTCAACACCATCATTAAATGACATTGCAAGCTCCAGGGCAAAAATTGTATCGCAGGACTCTACAAAGTGCGACATTTCACTATAAATGGATGATGTTGAACCAAGATGGAATACACAATCTTTAACACATCATTAGAATTTTCCCTCTACTATTTTATTCTATTCTTTCTATATGGTTGCGAATTCACCGTTGAGGAGGACGTTGCAGTTGTTGCCGCATGGATTCTTTGTATTGGCGGCCAGTGGTTGAAGGTGTTGATAGACCCACCCGAGCATTTGGCATCAGGTACATACCAAGTTTGTCGAAAGATTTGGAGATCCAATACGTAGATCGAGCCAAGCATTAAGATACCGGATTGGGAGTATAAAAGAGACGTAAAATTGTATGTTGCCCTGCAAGGTAGACTAATGATATGCGTTCCACCGGCAGTCCTTACGGAGGATATGGATATTGTAAGCAGTTTTCGTCATTAAATACCCAATTTTAACAAACATAATATAGCATATGATAATTTGAATGCTTCATGCAGGAAACGATGACCAAAGCATATTTCCTTGAAAGAAACGGACGTCCTTTCAGATATTACGAATGCTACTTACTTATGAAGGACGCCATGAACGAGTACAATCCGACGAGGTTATATAGGCTTTTACCATAATAGATCTCGTAATCGCAATAGTTAAACGAAATTTGAAGTTGAAGATGTCCCGTTGGGTAAACGCGTTTTATCGTTTGTTTTAGTTTGGTTAACAGAGATGTTTATGATGTTAACCATGGTATTACTTATTGTGTGTTTCATCTTTCTTGCAATTAGGTCATGAACCTTATTAAGAATGACGAGTTTTATTATAAACTTCCTTATTGCCCGATCTTTGGTGAAATCAAATTCAGTCATTGCAGATTAGGATCCAAGAGGGGTAAAGGAAACCAATCCATTTTTAGGGTTTTCTATATTGCGGGGCCGACAAAAAAATTTCCTGGTCAATAATTAATGTTCATAATCACCATCTACTGTTTGAAACACGCCTTGGATGATGGGAAATTACATGCCACCGACAAACCCTAGTAGAGAGACTAATCAAGTAAAAGACGGAAATTTTGAAAGCTGTGTGTATGACACTGACATACTATTCGCCTGGTGATTTTTTTTTTAGAGTGGGTCGTAAGGAGGACTCATCCATTAATATCCTATAAAAGAAGTCCTCTGTATAGATAATTATTGACCACAACTCCCCACATCCAATTTAATCTCTACATCCAATCTTGAATTTATATTCAACAAGATGGATTATACATCTACCATCGAGGAGAGAAATTCATTCATAGCGTCATGGATCGCAGTAAGGTCTGTTCCAGTTGTAGAAGGAGTTGAAAAGGATGAACATAACTTTTGGCCACGGGTACATGCTCATTTTATTGCCAACTTTATGAATCCAGAGCAAAGAACAATTTTTGATCTAAGATGTCATGTCAAAAAAATACTGAGGCATGTTAGGATGTATGCCATCATCCAAGCCAAGCTACTTAGAAGGATGACACCCGGTTCCAGTACAAATAATATCGTAAGTTGTTTTACGATTTCGTTCCATATTTGTAAAACCTTATTTTTGAGGAGGTATTTAAAGGTTTTATTGTTGAACGTATGTAGGATTGGATGACGAAACTACGCTTCCAAAAAGAAAACGACATTAAATTTGAGTATTATGAGTGCTACCTTACTTTGAAGGAGGCTGTGGAGGAGTTCAACCCGTCGTGGATAGCAAGGCACATGGGTTAATGTAACATCACTATGCTTCATGCTTTTGTTGGAATACCTCTTGTAAACACTCCCGGGGAGACTACTCGGCCTTTATTGTCACCCGACCAGTTTGAATGCTCGTAGGCCATTTATTATCGTTGTATTTTTAAATTTCGCCGTACGTGTAATAATTTTAAATTAATGAGGAAAATTAAAGTATGTTTCGATGACATTTAATTCTTACCAGTCATTATATCCTAAATAAATGTTTTGGGAATACACAGAAGTACCATCATATTTAATATTCCTATTATTTTACCATGAATTAAGGGCAAATAACTAAAGTGTCTGACAGTTGGGTGTCTATTCATCGCTACATGAAAGGACTGTTACCAGGTCCTCTATAAAAAAAACTTTTTCGGCCATCAGGATGAAGGTGCAAAACATAAGGTATTCAAATCCATCTAGTTACAGCTTCTCCTGTAACATTGTTTCATCTCGTCTCTTTTATCCCAAACATACAACAATAGTATTATGGCTAGGTATACCGTCGAAGAGGATGTTGCTATCACTAATGCGTGGGCAAGTGTTGTTACCCTTCCCGAGGTGGACCATCACCGGGTTCCGGCTAATACGGTTTGGAACAGCGTATTTGAAAATTACACACAACTATTCCCAAATATTCATCAAAGAACAGCAGTTGCTGTAAAGGCTAGGCTTGGAGTAATTAAAAAGGGGGTGAGGGTTTACGTCCGATACCAGAAAGAAATTTATATGACACATAACCAATCTCCTCTATGGACAGTTCAGAGGCTGGTAAGTAGTTTATCTTTTTACTAATACCACTTTTTTTTAATCTTTAACATGAACACTAAATGCGTTATGAACCATTTGTCTAAAGGAGCGATATGCAAATTGGAAATACGCTCGTGATACAGGCAAAGATTTCATGTTTTACCAATGCTACTTAATCATGAAGGCTAACATCCCCCAACTAAACACGATACAACCGCCACCGAATCCTCCGCAACAAGGGGACGAAGATTAACAATACCGCATCAACACCATGATATCAATTTAATGGTTTTGTGGGCAAACCTCTTTGTAAACCCTCACGAGACAAAACTTCGTCCGTTATGGCCACATAACGGTTTAAATGGTAGATGTCTTTGGTAAAAGTTAGCTAAGTATACTTTTGAAAAATTTTTTTAGCGATCTTTAATCATCCCATCAATGTATCAACATCAATTTATTACGAATGGTATTTTCTCCTTTCATTTTATTCATAATGATATTTTAGTAATAAATATCGTCATGGGTCCCCCTTGGTTTGGTTTCACCACGCAAACGCTTTTTCAGACAGATATTTGATTCTTTGGGAAGACAGGAATTTGGGTCGATGCAATGTAGGGGTTATCGATAAATAGTAAGGGTCGCTATATAAACAGTAAGTGTCCCTTGGTAACAGTAAACGACTTTTGGATAAAGATTCGTGGGTGGTTAATAATTTGAGTCTTGTCTTTATTAATATCATTTGGATTCATTTCCACCATGAATTGTCATTTGTGTTGATGCATTATTTTGAGTCATCAAATCATGATTCGCAGTCTTCTTCTGTTTCCAACCCTATACTATGACACCATATGTACAAGTTGATTTAACCCCAACAATGGTCATTGTACCATCTCTTCTTGCCCGAGATAGGTCTTTCCTTGTCCCCCAAAAGCTGTTTCAAACAGTAAAGGGCGTATGTGAACATCAAAAGTGTGTTTTAAAGCGAGAAGGCTTGTCGGTTGAAAGCGCACTGTGCGTGCAAACAGTTTTTCATTTACTACGAGTGAATTGGATGTGTTTTAACAATTTCCATGCAGATTATTAATTTGGATCCTATAAATATCCAAGTTTACCCAAAGGTACTTCTCACCCACCGAGTAATTGGAAATCGGATTATCTTCCTCCAAACAACATAGACCTGGGAAATCTTCTCACGACTTTCTACCCCTAAATTAACTCATTGTACGTACACAACAATGGGATCGTTTGATTCATTTGAAGATTTGCAAATCACTAAAACATGGTACAAAGAATCTCGAGTAGCGGGACCGCTCTCCCTGTAAAAGTTAGAACCCGAAACCTTTTGGGCAAATATATACAACCAATATATAAGGGAATATGGGAATCCAAGCGGAAGAAGTCTTCAATGATTCATGATAGGTACCAGATTATACAAAAAGCCATTTGCGATTTTATATATATTCAACAACGACTCACCAAACACGGCCGTATTAGAATGTCATCTCGACAATTTGTAAGTGTTGTTTAATTTATTCCGTCCATTGTTTAATTGATTGGTTCTAAATTTGCTGAGTATATTTTCACTGTGTTTTTGTAGCACGAATTGGTTAAAGCGGGGTATTTAGAGGAAAAGGTGAGGCATTCACATTCGATGAATGCTATAATTTCATGGTATCCAAAATCCCCAGTATGGATCTTAGGGCAATTCATCGACTTCATCGAGTGAAGTCTAAAACTGGAATCTATGTTTGTAACTACTTTGTGGGTTAGTCACATTATGAACCCTCACGAGACTAAACTCGTCCGTTAGGGTCACCTAAGGGTTTAAAGGCTTGTTACACGTGCTAAGTGTAACCGTGATTCCTACGAAAGTGAGTTAGGTTATTAATTACGTTGTTCTAATGTAATACGATGTTAAACATGAAAGTCGTTATTTAAAAAGTTAAGTTACGTCATTGCAATAAGTAAGAAAACACATTACATCATAAAACCCAACGATTTCAACCGAACAATATTAACCACTCATAAACATCTCACGAGAACAACATTCAATTTTATATCGACGGCCGAAAAAATAATTGGCCACGAAATGCCTAAAAGGCTTCCCTTCTGCCGCTTCATACATTGCCATCGCCTGAGCACGATTTCCATTTGCAACAACGCGATACTGCCTAAAACGGCCACAAATCCTTTTGGCATGCTAACACGGTGTTGGATACGTATGGCGGAATACCTAACGCTTCCATTCCCAATTTGAATCAAAAGTATTCCCTCACTCGAATCCAAAACGCCATACCAGCGGGAGGATTTTTTACGTATCATGATCCATATCCGCAACCTTACAATAACTAATCACTAGAGCGGTATCTTCATGCATCGAAAAACGAGGCATCGTGTGTGATTAATGTTGTGGAAATAAGATATGAAACTTTACAATTTGGGATTGAAAAAACTTTATCTTTTGGTTGAGTTTACTGAGCATTACACCTTCGTGAGATAATTGATTTGTGAGGCGTTTATCACAAATTTATACTAAAACTCTCGAGATGGGTTTAAATGTAATTTTGAAATTGCAGTACGGAATAAATTATAAATATTTCCAACTTTGCTGCATGAGTACGTATCATTGGTCGGGCATTATTTTGCATGTCATCTTCTCGTAGCGTGATATATTTTTGTCTGGGTAATGGTTAAATAGAAAATGACCTTTGAAAGAGGAGGCGACTAAAGGCGGGTGTACGCTATTACCGATTAGACGTGTAATAGTAGTCTCTGACATCTACAATTATCACTCGTCACATTGTGTTTTCGTAACACGCCCCATTGAGTTGTCCACCACTTGTATGTCAGACTAAAGTGTAAAGATGGGCATTGAATTATGCGGCTTGCCCTTTTGATTTATTATCATACACGTGGTGGAATACTTGAGATTGGGATCCGGTGGTTGGAAGATTACCGACTTAAGTTGAAATATTCACGAATGAGAGTTTGCCAGGAAGTTTGTCCCTAACTTGAGGTCCTAGAATAGTCATACATAAACAAACCCAAATAAACGTTAACATACATAAACAACATAAAAAATACACAATACATAAAAAAAAAACATTACATCAGACCACGCCTCATTGACCAGAATTAAACACAAGATTAAACATTACATCATAAACACATAACATAACACAACATATTAAAGAGCAACAGAAAATTTAATTATTCGGCCCATTCCACCAAATTACACCCAGGACATTGCCAGAATTGTTTACCATAGGTGTTGTTATCTTTAGAACGATGTAGTTTCATAAAAAACCTACATCCGGGCACCGGGCATGACGCCCCCTTTTCATGTTCAACCTTAATCATACCTTTCTCTTTGAAGTTTTTGCAGAGTACATTAATATTTTTATCATCTTTGGACTTGATTGCATCTTCTAACCATTGAGCTTCTTCACGGCAATTATCGAACTGGCATCGAAGGTACCTACTCTTTCCAGGTTCCGCTTCTAATAACAATTTTATTCCCGGACAACCTCTCTGCGGGCACTTGGAATACATCCAAGGGCATTGCATGGCTGAATGGTCTTCAAGGAAACATAGCGGACAAATTTGGTTTGCTTCTACACACACAATTTGTTTTCCTTGCGATTGGAATTCATTTTTATCCGCTAAATTTGAAGTAGCATTTTATGTTTGATGGTGTGTATCTTTGAGTGTATTTATAGGAAAAAATTATTATTATTTATAAATGAAATCCCCAATAAAAAATCTTGCCGTTATAGTGTGTTGATAAGGATAACAAGATTTCTATCAGAAGTATCGTTATCCAAAACAGTGTCTGGATGACTTAATGGCAACTGCAGATGCTGAGTAGTACGAGTGTTTTTATCTACATAACTGGGCTATGTTCAACCAGAGTTATAATTTAGATAGTATACGAAAATTACTTGAATTTAACATTACAGTGTAAACCGGGTGTAGGAAAAAAGGTCAAACAAATATAAAACAACCACGCAGCTTTCTAATCACGTTTATGGGGTACGCAGATTCAATATGCGTGCGACGCAGGTTCAAACTGCGTCCAGAAGAATATTCCGTGGATTTTTTTTCCATACGCAGTTTGTAACTGCGTTTTGTGCTTTTTCAATACGCAGTTTGAAACTGCGTACCTTGGGTACTTCCAACTTGGATCCAAGCTGAACGCAGCACTCGTTCTGGATTTCAGCCACTGTTCACACAAAAACGACAGTTCTACAGTGGCTTAAGTTGGATCTTGGAGGCCGTTGGGGCTAGCCTTATATGTCTTTATTTATACATTTATCTGCTTATGTTGTCGATTTGGACCAGTTAAAACCAACGTGCACAGATGATCATGTATTAGCTTGATAATGATTCCTTAGGATATCAGCTGGTACAATGTGATTATCATACATACTTTAGATATTCTGTTACTTTGTTGCGTGACAACATCATTTGTTTGTTAATTAGCTTTGATATGTAGCGTATAAAGAAATTTTTATGTTGATTGGCTTTATCCGTTGTTATGCAGAGTTATTTGGTGATTTTAGTGCTTATTCCATCATGGTAGATGATGATTGAAGAAGAAGGTCATATGAAGAGTCGATTTTGGTGATGATACTGTTATATGAAGAACAAGGTTACATGAAGAACATGGAATTATGTGGGATTCATCATAGATTTTGAATAGAACGAACTTTGTTTCTTGAGACTAAAAATGGCTTTGTGCCTAGCATGATGCTTTTGTTCATTTTTAACTAGTTAGATTGGCAGCAATTATTGGCATTGGGTACATATGTAGATAGATTGGCTTTTGTGCCGTTACAAGATGATTTCACTTAGTTGTTTTCACTGCCAAGCTCTTAGGGTGTTTTCCTTTGTGCTACATCGAGAAATAAGAATAGAACTTTGGCTTTTGGGGCCCAAACCATTCGATCCAAAACCAAGCAGAAGGTCTGAGAAGTAAGAATTGGTCCTGAAACGACAAACAAGGGTCAGGGTTCCTATTTCGCCTAGAAGATCATTGGGTACGTACAGGCAGAAAGCGCAGAAATTTATGAATTACCAAATCGTCTGATAATTGTTGATAATTAACGGTCTTCAAAAATTGTAGGTGACAAGAGCTTGATTGAAGTTTTTTGTTCTCACACAACAGGTAAATAAATCTATAATATTGCAGTAATTAGCAATGGCAGAATGCTCAAGAATGTTTATTTTTCATGTACCTTAAGATTGAAATTAGTCAGCTACTTTCAAGTTGGAAGTCTATAGATATCTCCAACTCCAATTAAACTTGCAGCATTAGGATCTTGGCCAATTGAATGGTTGATTTTAACCGCAGTTCAGTTAGTGGTGGTATCGAAAACTAACGTCAACATACACCATCCTTAGGGTTAAACCAAAATTTGTAGAATCGAAGTACACTATATGTCCAGATACGAATCAGACATGGTTCATATGAGAAACATGAAGCTTATCATATGGAACTTGAGCTGTCACTATATTCATTAAGTGTTGAGAATGGTGTTTTTTTTTTAAGTAGGAATGGAGAATTTTATTTAGGAAAACTTAACTAGTACATATTTTCGTTCTCTGAATTTTTCAGGAAATACTGATCCTACCATGCACTGTTTTTACTTGTCCTAGCCTCTTTAGTTAATAGATCAGCAAACCCATTGCTCTGTCTATGAACCGAGTACACATCCAAGACTCAAAAGTAGATAGATGTTTTTGACAATCTACTATTACACTATTTGAGGTCCATTTAACTACCTCTAGTTTGCCATAAACGGCATTTACTACATTAATACTATCTTCTTTTAAATGAAGATTACTCCTTTGCCCAGAGTATTGCTGCTAGTGCTGCTTTGGCTTAAGCTACTTCTGCATCTTTAGCTTCCCCGCATATGCTTGCTGCTCCTTTGCAGTTCCCCACATATGGTGTTTATTGACTAATTTAATATCCTTTGCCTATTAATTCTTAATTTCCTTCTTTTGCCGCAGCGATGCGTATATTCCATGCCATCAATATATGAAAAATCAGAGATATGGATATGCATCAAGTGTCTCATTCCATGCCTGGAGTTATAGTGGTGTGATGGTACTTGGAGATATCAGTATTTAGCGTTAGAGAAGGTATAAGTCTACAATTTCACTCATTCAGTCTCTTTTATTCGAATTTGCCCAAATACTGAACTCACTGTCATGACTCATCTTCTTCAACGTCTGGCATATTTGCATTTAGTCGTCTTTTTTTCTGATGTTGCTAATTGTTTGGAGTCTCTTTACCAATAATTCAATCTATTTTGCTTATGCTTATTGATGTGTGATTGGATAAGCTGTAATAGGCATAAATTGAAGGTTAACTTAACCAAAAAAATATATGACTCTGTCGCTATCCACCTCTAGGTGATACAACTTTAGCTATCTTTTGAAACACCAACGGACGCCTTTGTAGTATAAATTCATGAATACACAAGTAGAGAACTAATTCAAAACAAATGGAGGATCACAATAAACATACTCCAGTTTTAGAAAATTGCGTTTTTAAAACTAAGAGACCATGTGAACAGAGAGTAGTAAAAGATTGGTTGGATTATTAGACAGCTGGGACTCAAAACCTCTCATTTACGTACCTAATACGAATTATATGAGTAAGATTCAAAATATTACTAAAGCACAATATGGGATTATGCAACAGATTCTGCATATACCTGGTTATCGGCAAACCTATTCTTGGTCCTATGTATATGTGCGCATTTACTTACATTTCCTGTACCTAAATCTGAAGCTATTTACTTAAGAGTCGTTATCATTTTTGCATCTCTGACTGCTAATTACTACAAGAGGTTATGCATGACACTGTCAAGGTTGTGATTACCTAGGTACTAAAAGAAACCTTACTATTCACTAAGCTGCCGAGGTGTGCTGGAGAATGGTAAATCTAAGTGTTTTTTTAATTTAGTATAAGCACTGCGTCAATTGCTTTGATTTATTTAATTTTGTCTTCATCAATTTTGTATGGTCGTCAACATAAGATGGACTCTTGTTTTTCCTCAAATTTATCGAATACAAGTAGTTTTCCCATAATGTGAATTATATCTTTTTCCGCCTGTACATTAGCACCGTACAAAGTGTCTATTCCATATTCAGGTAGTAAAAGGTGATTAGTAGGCGATCACACACCGAGTTTCTATGTCGCTGTTAAGGAACTTCCAAATTAGATGGAAAAGATATATCTATAGGGTACGGCCAAATTCAAACACTATAAAATCACGACAAACATTATGGACCAGGTAATATGGCAACAAATAGATACACAGCTCTGACAAAAACATAAAATACACACTGACCATTCATATTTGTTTCATTTTCAGAGTACACACGAATCTAACATGTTATAACGCTGATAACCAACAAAAAAATTGTTCGCTGATAAACATAAATTATTTGTTTCATTTTCTTTTTTACGTTAATTAGGTTTTTCCTCATGAATAATGATGGTGCTATATTGATCTAAGGAGAGTGCTGTTACAGTATCTTTCGAGCATGTCTTATCCAACTTTTTCATGATTGTGAAGCAGCTGCATGTGAAGGTATCTCACTCCCATTGTTGCTTTTTATGCTTCTTGCATTTGGCTGAGTATGGGTATCATATTCTTGACAACCCCAACGTGGATGATACCCAAGTAATTTTGTACATTCTGACAATTGATGTAGATGTTTTTAGAGATCACCACAAATCAAAGTTCAAATTTCTCTTTTGTAATAATGATAAAGATGTATGCTAACACTTCGCTTGGTGTAATGAAAGCAGATTTAATGCAAGGCAGTTGGTTACAGCATGGAGGTCACATCAGTTGCGAGTTGGGTTTTACTTGGGTTATCTTTAAAGCAATCGGACAGAAAGCACATGGCTGGCTGAATAGAATGAAGAACATTTAAGATAGTTTGCATATATTCCTTAATGTCGGAAAAGCGGCAGTGGGCACTCTGTGCCTCTCAAGGTCTTCCAGTTCAATGCCAATGATAGCCTTATCTATTATCTGCTAGCAAGGACCCCTCAGTCCATTTAAGGGGGCATTTTCGAGGTTATCATGGATTGCACCACTGGGTGTCTAGAACTCGCAAGTTACAAGCTAGCGTGGAATGCAATGGACAAAAAACAAAGATCAGTCAACAAAGACTCAGCTAACTGGTTTGTTTTGAGGCAAAAGAAGATTCATTAATATGGAGAGGTTACAGTTAGCACGACGACAGAGAATAGTAGATTTAACTCATATTTTATGTTTTTTTAGACTTGAGAAATTGAAGACTGGAAGATGATGTGCAGATGGACTTCCTTTGGGTAATGCACATGAACTACATGTATATGTCTGTGTGAAAAATGTTGTCAACTGTTTATGTTGTACTGTAATAAGTACTGTTTAACAGTACCCTCTGGACCATACTACCTGTTACTGTGCTGGTGGAAAATAATCATGCTGATGTGCATCATAAGGAAATCCTTAGAATGAGAAAATCATATGAAAATCTCATTAATAGAATTAAGAGAGATTTATCCATCTCTGAAAATTCTCATGTCAGCACAGCTTCTCCACATGATCATACTTTTAGATCAAGGAAGGATTACCTTCTTGGGAGAAAATTTTTTGGGCAAAAATTCCCAAAGAGAAACATGAACTATGTTCATGTTTCTGATACTCGATGTAAGCTAGAAAAATCTTACTCAGATACAACTTAGTTGTATCAAAATTGTGCACTCTCATCCTCTTTCGTGCTCTTAATTGGATGGGAAAAGCACATAAAAATCAAGGGCACATGTTCATGGTGGCTTCTATTTTCAGTAATAAGAGATATTTAAAGAATATCTCCCTTTCAATAAAAAGAGAAGTTCGAAAAATATTGTGTAGTTTCGGAAACCCTGTCTTTCTGAACTAAATATATTCTTATGAAAATAAGAAAAATATTCTCTTAGGTATATTGTCATCCCTTTGTAAAACTTTTATTAAGTATGTCTCCTATAAATCATAGTGTTACAGGAGTAATAAAAGGGAAGCACGAAATGTGAGCCTGTCAAGGTTTTGTCTCAAAACGAAGAATCGGGAAGATTGTCTCAAGAATCGTATTTGATCCTAACTCTGATCAATCTCAAGAAGAGTCATGTGTTTTTGATTTCAGTAATTCAGATCTTACCAAGTGGTTTCCCACAGATAGTATGTGTGAAGTTATGCATGGGTTTGAAGAACTCATAGGAAATCTTTTTACTTTGGTTCAAGATCGGGATGAACTAAAAGTTAAAATAAAAGAGATGAAAAGTGAACTTGGAGACTTGAAGCTTCAAATTAAAGATCTCGAAAAAGCAGAAAGTGGTTGCGAGACAAGTCTCTTGAGACATGCTTCAAAAGTTTGAACAATGAAGAAACCTCGAGTGAACAACAAGAGCTTAAGACAAGTGGTTGCAGACAAGTCTCGAAAAACAGAAAGTGGTTGCAGACAAGTCTCTTGAGACATGCTTGAAAAGTTTGAACACTTGAAGAAACCTCGGTGAACCACTAGAGATTAAGATACATGCTGTAATTCTTAATCCAGAAAAATAAACATCGAGTTTTTGATTTCTTTCAATAATTGTATAAGGTCAATTTGAATAAAACCATCTATTATTTATGAATAAAATTATTAGTTTATAATTTTTCTTGTGATAGTTTTTCGATTACATAGCTCTGTGCTTGAATGCTTTATATTATTGCTATGTATGTTTATGGGATGTTTGATTTCGGTTTTCTTAACCTTAATATTTGATCTCCATATTGTGTGAACCCTTATGGTTTGGGTGACTTTTTGGTTTAACGGGATTAAGTTCTAGCACATGTTGGTAGGCTTTGTCAAAGGATCATAAGGGGTTCGATTGAAACTCATGTGTGAAAAAATCACAATATGTTTAATCATTTGGTTTAGCATAAAAGCATATGTGTTTCGGGGTTTCAACTTTTGCATTGCAATAGTTAAAACCGGTTTTCAACCTTTCTCTGGTAAAGGTTGGTTTTTGTTGTTGTTCTTTTGTTCTTGCAAGAGGATGACAACATCAATGGGGGAGAGTTCTAACTTACACTGGAACTTAATAACATATCTTAAGGGGAGAAGAGGATGTGGAACTTGAGGTAACGAATTTGTTAGTTAATCGTTTTCCTGTTTAAGAAAAGCCTGATTTTATTGCATAATTTTATTGCTTTTGCTTAAAAAAATCAGTACAATTGATGTTTATTCCATTATGTGTGTGTGTGATTCAATTGTCTCCGGTTAAGAAAAACTATTGTTATCTTTCTTTATTGTTTGGTATCAATTGTTTAGGCTTAACGAAATTACAGTGCAATTGCGGTGCTTTAAAGTCTATGTTGTTTCAATTGCTTCCGGTTGAGATAAATGATTATGCAAGTGTTGATGGTGGTTTTTAGCTTAGGGTTAAAATCGTAAAACCTTGCATCAGATGTGACGTCACTCTGCTAGAAAACGGTGCTGCGAGTACTAACCTCTCCACAGACACATTTATTGAGCAGCTCGATATACTTCATCCATAACACTCTGTAAGTTCGGCACCTCGCCAATACTAGACTCACTGAGTACTTTCTGTGCTATGTTCCCAGTGAGACCCTTAAATCGATATGGCATGACAGATTTATGTTCACTCGCAGCGGAGTAGCATGAAACTCCAAGTACCAAAGTTAAGGCCATTGCACGAAATACTCAGACAGAAAGCACACTGCATTCTGTAGATAGAGATTTTGTGTGGCAGTATACGAAATCCAGCCAATTATTGTGATGACTCACAAAAGAACTCATAAACCCGATTAGTTTGCAAAATTAGGGTTTCGCGCCTCGCACAATATACTGACCCCTTTGGTCGAAACCATGCTTAACCAAGCTAGGAAACCAAATCCGCCATAAGCGCACTAAAATTGCGGTCGCGCCTAGCATGCCGGCCCTCTTTCCATCGACCCATCGGGTCGCTTCAAATCCACCACCGCGCATTGGAAGTGTGGCCACGCCTAGCATGCTGGCCCCACTTCGGTCGACCAATCAGGTTGCTCCAAACCTGCCACGGCCTCAAAAGAGGTCAGCTATACTAAGCTAGCTTCCCAAAACACGCTTAGCTTCCCAAAACACGCTGGCTTCCCAAAACATGCCAGCTTCCCAAAACACGCTGGCTTCCCAAAACACGCTGGCTTCCCAAAACATGGCAGCGCGTAACTTCCAAAACGCGCCAAACATGCCTGCACGCATACTACACGCACTAATTAGGGTTTCAACACGCCAAACCTTAATTTAGGCAAGTTGCTACCAAATCCGTCCACGATGCCAATTTTAGCTTTTAGCCACGCCGTATGCTGGCATCAGCTATGCCGTGGCTACTAGCATGGCCCCATGCCACGGCTATGCCATTAGCATGCCGCTATGCCAGGGATACGCCACTGGCACACCACCAGCGTGTTGCCAATGCCGCTATGCAAACAAGATGCAGCCATGATCAATGGCCATCTTTTCTCCTGAGATGCAAATCTCAGCCGTCCAAGTCGCCACCAAACCGCAAGACTTGTGGCAACTTTTGGCCACTACGCCAAATCCCTTGGTTTGTGCCGCCAAACCCTAAATTGGATACTGATAGGTGTTGTAAACACCTTGTTATTTTTCTATTGTTTATGCTTTTCTTTGCTACTTTTCTTGTAAATTATGTATCTTATGTTTGCTTTTGAGTGTTTAGGTGCAATGGAGTCATTATGAGCAAAGAAGAAGAATTAGCCATTTGGAGGTGAAAAGGAGCACAAAGGCCAGTTCACATGCAATATTTGGAGCAGACTAATATTGCGCACGAAGGAGCGAAAAATGAAATGTCAGTTGTGCGAGTCACGACATGCCACATAGAAACCAGGACAACCCTTATTCGAGTTACGGGTGCCTTAAGTAATTTAAATCATTACTAATCCCTAAAAACAAGAGAAGTGTCTTTCTCTTCTCAATCATTTACCTATAATTCAGAGACGAGTTGAGCTATGGCTGGCACCGTTTTATCGAGAGAGATTGAGAGATGCAAGAGGAGATAGCTATTGTGGTGGAAGAGAGTTGTAATGGGTTTGTGGCCATGGCTCGAGATGGAAGATGATGAAGAACCGAATACGATCGTCGTGAACCGGATGGAGAGATTCGGGGCGAGAATTAAACAACAACGAGTTTCTGTTGCCTGATTGATGGAAGAAGAATTGCTGCTCGAGTTCAAGAAAGAAATTGATGGTGGATTCTAGTGATAACAATGGGTTCGTGGTTGTATAGGAATGATGAGTACTCGAGATTTCTTCGGATTCTTTGAAATTGAATCTAGGGTTTGTATGAGTTTGATTTATCGAAATGAGAAAATCAAGTGTTGTTGCCTTGGTTCCGATTCGAACATGGAAGGAAGAAATGGGTTCGTCTTTGATTTCGAGATGGCAGCGGATGGACTCAAATTAGTGAAGATTGAAAGTGGTTTTCAAATCTCTTGATGATTATAATGAATGGGTTTTGTATGAAGCTGCAAGAAGGAAGCAGATTGTAGGTGGAGTCATAGTTGGATGGCTTTGGTGCTTGCATCGGCTAAGGCGAGATGGAATCAAAGCGATGGCGAGATGGAATTGAATCGACTGGGAAAGATTGCGGGATTTAGATGTGGTGGTCCTAAGGGTACATTTGTGAATGCTGCAGATGGGCTTGAACTGGAGGTGAAATAATGCAGTGGAAGGAGTTACAGCAGAGACTAGAATGGGTGTTATTAGAAGCTGGTATTGCATTACAGGGGAGTGTTGGTGATTATGGTGTTATTTTGTTGATGCTGCTTGGAATTGTAGCTTACGGCGGGGGCTAAGAATGGTATATGGCCTGGTGGAGTTCTTCTTTGGTGTTTCCATGGACTTGGTAGTGTTTCGATGGCCGAAAGAGAGAAGTCGAGAAGGAGTGCGAGTGGTGCTGTTCATGATGGCTGTACAGTGATGGTTGAATATCAATTAAAGTAATTTGTAGAGAAAGAGTAACTTTTAGAAGCTGGGTGTGATGGCATGTGTTAACTGAATTGCAGGTGATGTGAGTTATGTCAGTGATGATGAATGAATGCTTGTACTGTGGTCCTGTGTTGAATTTGCGGGTGTTGTGTTAGCTCGAAACATATGTAGATGCGATTGAGTTGGGTTGAGCTCGAACTATATCAAGGAGCTGGATGGAATTGGTGCTATGGGTATTTGATACTTAAATGAATGTTAGGACGAGGTGACTTGACTATGGTGGTTTGATTACGAGAGAATGGTGGAATAAAGAGAAAGTGTTGTTGCTTGGGTGGCACTAAGAATAAGCTTGTTTTTGAATCAGAGATGAGACAGAAGTTGATGCAAGAATCGAGAAAGTATAGCTGAGCTACTGAGATGTTGTTGTTCTTGCTGAAGTGTTTAGTTGAGACCAAATGGGTGTGATGGTGTTGAATTACGGTGGTAATAATGCAGACCAAAGGGAACATGAGATGTTGCTTGTCATGTGAGTTCTTAAAGATGGTGGTGGTTTCGAATAGGGCTAAGTCTCACTGAGATTACGGGAATGTAATGAATTGGTCGGATGAGAGTTTGGAATCGGTGTTCTTTGTGTTTGAGTGTTTAAAATTTGAGTTGCGGGAATGGCCAGAGTACATGAGCGACTCACTGGAACTACTGGTGAGCAAGCTGGTAATGTTGCGGTACATAGCTGAGGAGAGGGTGGTGTTTGATTGAATGGTTTTAGCAGAGAGAGTGGAGTTTGAAGGCGAGAAGATACAAGTATTGCAGGTCGAAGTGTAGAGTGCAGTAAAGATGCGGAATGAACAACCATCATGGTTGGATTACTGCTTTGAGTGAAGTGCAATCATGTGGCCTACTATGCCTGACTATGGCATGTGCATTGGTCTGAGCCTATGCAATTCAGCTCAGTCAGACCAGTTAGACCTGACTCCATCTGACTTAGTTGACCCGACCGATTTGAATCGTTGACCGGTGACCAGGTGGACTTTTCCGGTCACCTGAGATATTTTCCGGTGTCGGATTCCGGCCATAATACCAGTTTTCCGGCGACATATTTTTGGGCATTTTTTTTACATGGGTTTTTCTCACATATGGGCTTGGTGGACTTCTATCTATTGGACCTT
>JAJJWW010016205.1:600000-767327 GCA_023531295.1 Papaver armeniacum
GGTGGAAGGTTACACCGCTCCTGAAGCCTGAGTCATGAAAATTTGGGGCCCATGAAAGCCTATCCGGAAGAGGTACCTTGGATTCCCAACTATATATGTAGGTTATACCCTGGTTGGGCGACCGAGGGTCTCTTCTTAGGAGTCAGTGGATGCACAAGGCGCCGAGGTACACGGTTGAGCCAGAGTGCCCGGGATGGATGAACCTACCCTGGCCATTCTTGGCAAGTCTTGGCATGTCGTTGCACTCGCCCGAAGAAAACTCCACTTAGGGTGCAGTCTCGTAACCATAAACCATATAGGTATAAGGGATAAGAGGCTGCGAAAACAACTGGTTGTTGTTAAGACCGGATGGGAGGAGCTAGTCTTGTATGGCCGATGTTTCGCCTCCTTGAAGGGCAACCGGGGGAGATGATAAGGGCGGTACTCTCCATTAGGGGAAGTGCCAAAGCAGAGACGCAAATGTCATGAGGCTTTGTTTTCGCAAGGAGACTTAGGCTTGTCATATTTGTGCAATGATCTGCAGAGGCAATAATACTAACGCGAGGTAAGGCGAGATCAATGGGTCTTTACATGAAAGTGTACGGACGTCCTGCGATTTCGTCGCATGGCAGCAATGTCATGGGGCTTTATATTCGCAAGGATGTTTAGGCCTGTCATATTGTCATAACTAAAACATCTGAGAGGCAAAAATACTTGGAAAATGATAAGACAAGATCAATGGGTCTTTACATGCAAGTGTAAAGGCGTCCTGCGATTTTGTCGCGATGAAAGAGTGGCGGGGAGGACCTCTAATTAGGGAGGTCTAACTTCGAGAAGACCACACAAAAATGATAAGGCAGGGTCAATGGGCCTCTGCATGAAAATGTAAAGGCGGCTGCGACTACGTCGCGAAAAGAAAAATTAAAATCAAATCCCTAATTGGGATAGATTTACTTAATAAAATATTCAGTGAGCAACTACGCTCACACAGAGGTATTAACTAAGAAAGGAAGAAAGAAATATGGGAATTACTCCATCAAAGAGTTAAATCGTTCAAAGCGAAAGAAATGCGGCAAATTACAAAGAGCATTTAACTCTCTACATCAACATTATCAAAAGACTTTTACGCGCCTTTAGAGGATGATAGATCTTTGGATTTTCATCAGGAGTCTTTTTATTTGGATCTTCATCGACGATTTCCTTATCAGAGAGAGATCCTCGCAGCTTTCATATTCATAATCACTATCTGGAGCATTAGGAACTTCATCATCACTTACTTCCAAAGGATCGCGTGAATAGGATCAAGAGACTTGACGGCAAAATGTTATTCACAAGAACCTCCGCCTTTAGAGGGAATTGGCGAAGCAATGCCTTTTGTTGATTCTTACTATCAATGTCCTTACAATAAGACATATAATCAAATCTTCGCTCTGCACGGTCGCGAGCGGCAAGATCTTGAGAGTAGTCCATTTTCCTTGCGAATTTTAGAATAATCGGACACGAGGGTGGAGATAGTGGAACGAAGCTTTTTTCTCAGAATCTGCATAACAAATACACAAGATCAGAGAAAACTCTTATCGAACATTGTTGGCATTTTCGGGGTAATAAACTGTTCATGGAATAAATACATAAATTAAGATAGTCAAATAATTTGACTACCTTCCTTTTGAGAAGTAAGATGTTGGATTAAAGCTGCGAAATTATTCCCCAAACGGTCCATGACATCATCAAATGAATCTCCAACTAAGCCTTTCAATCGAGATCGCAAATTCTTTTCATTAGAAACAAGTATGGAATTTTCGGTCGCCAAAGTAGAGTTGGATTTTTCTAAGTTGACACATTGTTCTTGGAATTGCTTCGCTTTTACACTCAAACTTATTACGCCTTGAATAAGTTTATCTCTCTCGTGATAATTTCTTCAGTTGGTGTTTCAAAATATGTTTAGCTTGTTCGCGTTCTTCACATAACTTTTGACAAGCGGTATCTGCTGCGAATAGCTCGCCATCTTATTCAATAGAGAACGTTTCTCTTGAGAAAGAGTTTGATTCTCATCGATAAAGTTTCCAACTCCAAATTAGTTTTAGTCAAAGTATAAGAGAGGCGAGATAAGTCATTACTTAATGAGTCTTGCTTTTGCGATAAATCAAAATTCTCTTTCGACAAGTTATTTATTTGATCAGTTGCATAGGTATGAAGACTATCTAAGAGATTATCTTTGCTCCATCCAAGAATCTCTTTCAACTCGAACTTCTTGACCGATAGACTCCGTCGATATATCTCCATTATTCGTTTGGTTTAATACTTCGAAGACGAGCAAGGATTTGAGTTGTAAAAAAAAAAAAAAAAAAAAAAAAAAAAGTGGGGGGACGGCGAGAGCATACCTTTTAATTCTTCATTCTTCTTGCGAAGGTTATCACGATCAAGGTGGAGACTATTGCACTTCGCGGTCATAACTGGAGATCATCCTTGACTTACTAATTTCTTGAACCAAAGATGCTTGCGAGACCTTATCGGGACCAAGGTGCTTACTTAAAATCTCGCGAGACGTTGGATTTGATAGGATCAGCGGAATTCCTCTTGGCATCATTCACGAGACCTGAAAGAACCTTAAAGGCCACATCTATACCCTCCAAATTTTCCGCCGTTAGAGGAATTTGCTCTACAAAAAAAGATGAATCATCCTTTTGAAAAGAACCTCATGAGGAGAGGAAGTTTCGGGGAGAAAAGTGATTGGAGAAATAGTAGGGACATTGATAGCGAGAGGGTGGTATAACATCGTTGGTAGGAGGACAGTTATAAGGAACTTGATCTATGAGGAGTTGAGGCATAGAAATATTGTCATTGGTAGTAGTACCAGAGGAAGGGGGCACAAAGTTATCTTGCGAAGATTTCGCAGAAGGAGATGAAGATGTGAATGAAGGAAATGGAACGTTGGGAGTAACAGGTTTGGAGTAGCGAGGCTTTTTGGGAACATGGCCAGTAGTTTTATCATCCTGCGAATGACAAATTAAATAAAAAGCAGAGGCAACAATGTATTGTTGATAAAAAATAAATGTTTCTTGAATACCTTGTCGCTCATGACTGTCTTTTTGAAGTCATAGATTTTACTCGCGAAGTGGATTTTGGTTGTGCGAGGGTTCTTGTTGCGAAGTAGATTTCGATGGCGAGCCCAAAGAAAGAAGAGGGTCCTTCACGATAAATCTAGTTACGGGTTGGTTCTTGCTAAACAACAATGGTAGAAAAAGAACTACAAAGTTAATCATACCAATGTGATTTCAACAAAAGAAAGTTAATCTCAAATCGATCAACAACAAAATCACCCGGATATGGCAAAATTAACAAACCTGGACGTCATGAGAGTAACAACTGGTAGAGAATAACTAAAGTGGTAAAAAGAAGACGATAAGAAAGCAGACAATAAGCAAACACTTGCGAGCGATGAAGAAGAAGAACACTTGCAGACGATGAAGAAGATGAAAAAGGAAAGGAAAATTCTTCACGGGGGGTGCTCCTATAAATAGATGAGAAAAACATTATGACCGGATAACATTAAATGCACCGGTAAAAGAAGTAAATATAGACACGTGTAAATGGTCACTACCCAAATCCAAGGAAGCTTGTGAAAGAACTTTAGCGAGAATTCAAATATACGGCATAGCTAAGAAGAGATTGCGAACTCGATTATTCTCTGTAACACATGAGGCAAGAAATGACACTTGAATATAGGAGCTTGGCACTTCGCAAAAGAATAGAGGCAAGTACGTACTTTTCAAGTACAGTATTCTTCTGCTCATTCCCTCATCAACAAAAACCAAAGATCACTACAACAACAGATTTTTCCTTCAAGATCGCTCTTCAAGCAATATTCAAGGAAAAGAGGCAAAGATGTAGGATCATAATATCGCAATGCATAGGGCTCGCGGGATCAATAAGCAGACGGTACCGCGAGGGAAGTCGCGAGGAAACTAAAATGAGCAGACGCAATGAGAAACGACACACAGAACAAGTTGAAAGACATGGAACCTGGCGAGGGTTAAGAAGTGTCGCGAGATTGAATAGTTGTACAGCGACACTTCGCGAGACATTCCGAAAATAAAGGATAGCTTAGTTTGTCATCCACTATGTATTACCCTATATAAAGGGTCGAGTGAGTCTGTTGTGAGGGGGATCTTTGGAGAATTGTTAGGCAAGTCATTAGAGAGAGAAAGTTTAAGAGTGTTTTACTTGCTAAGTGTGATTCTACTTTTCTTGTGTAGAACTCATGAAATTAATCAATAAACATTCTCAATTATGCAACTTTCAATGGACTAATTAACCAAAATATAGTGAGGGGTGTAGTGTGGGATTTCCTGCTACTACAGATCATACTAATCAAAAGACTTTTATCTGTGCAAGATCAACATAAAAAAACAAATAATTTCCAAATCATCATAGATTACAAGTGTTTTTTTTGGTTTACCAACTTCAAATTTCAATTCAAGTACTCAACAGACTGTATATATGTGATTTCCGTCGTGTATGAAAAGATAAAAAGTCAATACATTTTTTTCTCTTGATAATCAGTTTAATGTCTGGCTAATTTGGGGCATGTAGGTTTTATTTGAGGCCTATCATTTTCTTCCCCAACCTAGAAAAGAAGATATGGGGCGTCCAAAGTGTGTTAAATGCCAAACCATCCTTTGCCCTAACCTTAATAATTAAACTATCTAAAACAAATAAAAAAATCTAAATCATTTCTATTAACAATGTTTAGTCTAAAACTTTTTTTTGTTCAATTTCCATGATAACTAAGCTTTTTTTTTCTTATTAACAAGATTTTAATATTATTATTATTATTTTTTTGGTTTTTCAAATAATATTTTCAGCGACAAACAATTCAAGTGATTGAGTTAAATACCTTAAACTACCGCCGGAAAAATCTTCCCGCTCAGATCTAGTCCGTTTAGGGATGGACCTGAGCAGGTTCTTTCAATCTTAATTGTTTCTTAGCATATTTAGGCTTTTTATTAGTTTTATTATGTTTTCTTATCTACACCATGATGGTGGTTTTGTCTTCTCTTCTATAGAGATTTATCTTGGCTTTAATGATTGTTCTTGGTTACTTTTGGGTTCATAGATCACTAGCAAAGCACTCCAACGATGAAATCATCATCTTTGTTGTCTCCGGCAACAGAATTTTCACTGGAATCTTCGTCCTTGAATTATCCGGCGACGGAAACTTCATCAACATTTTTTTTTTGACGACGCAAGCTTCATGACTAGGTTCAAGGGATTTGAGCAAATCACTCCTACTTTGGGAGCACATCTTTTTAAGATGAAAAACAATTTTAATGGTTGGAATTTAATTTCCGAGAAAAACCATCACTCCTCCGATTTATTCGGTTTTCATTCATACTTGTATTTGGTCTACACCGATAATCCTTCTCTTTCTGTTGTCGGGTTTCTCGGAATTGTACTTTTACGGTATGCTTCTTTGTATGTTCTTACTTTCGATCTTAAACCCATTGTATCTTGAATTTCTATTAATGAAAAGATACTTTGTTATCAAAAAAAAAAAAAAAAAGTTAAATCCCTTAAATCCGTTTTTTTCAAGAGGGATTCTTCAATGATTTAACTATGCAGCTCCAAAATTTCCTCATCAACGTTTTTTGAAACTCAACTAGAATCGGTTGATATAAGCATTAACAAACACCGATTGTTTTTCATGTTCATCAAACATGAAGAACATCGCCCAGAACCAGTGCATAGGTTACACATGTATCAACCGATTCTTCGTGTTTGATATTGGTATACGTTAATGCCTATATCAACCGATTCATTACCAATTTTTAAATTTTTGCACAAACCCTGAAATTGTTATCTATATAGCATGAAAATATGAGTTCAGCGCAAAAAGAATGAGGTCATTCCGACATCGGACAAAGAAGTTATGAGCAAAACAATCGAAGAAATGTCCAGAATTACAATTGATAGATAAGGGAATTAACGTAAATCGATTCTTGCAACAACAAAAAAATCACAAAAAAAAACTCTTGAATTTTAGTTTCTTACAATCGGTACACAGGGAGGACTATATCCACTGGCTATGGACATATTTTTATGTAAAAAATTATCATTTTTAAGTTTTTTTATAATCGGCGCTTGTTGAGGTTGTATCAACCGAGGTGTGATCAATTGGTCTATGAGTCCACATCATTGAACTGATGATTTATACCCAAAATCGGTAGATGTTTATGTTATGAAGAACATTGAGTGATAGGGATGAGAGCTTGAGATCTATAGTAACCACTGAACTCCTCAAAGCCATCCTATTTTCTTATATTAATTCATTGATATCCCTTTATTACAGACTCTCCTGCTTTATGAAGCTCAAATCACATAAACTACCTTAGATCTAACTGCTAGACATCCCGTAGGTGTTTACAACTAACCTCTCATTACAAAATGATAAAGACAACCATTATTTGGTTAAAAGTTACCAACTATGGATTATGGTAGATACAAACATTGAACATGATACGGGAACCCTCCTCCTAGGATCGGCACATGAAAATACCTTCCCCTTCATATTATCCTTGTCCTCGAGGATAAAAAAAAATTAAGTCGTGTGTGGCATGGAAGAACTATAAGCGTGTTAGCGGTACTATCGTGTCTTCTCATATGGATTTTCTGCAATGTGGTGAGGAGCTTCCCTGTCGAGTGGCTGAATGGTCACATGACACCATTGTATGGCCATACACCTTCTTACGGTGAAAACCATGTGGATCTAGCTGACACAAGCGACAGTCCACAAGGCTATAAGAAATAATGTGAAGTCCTTTCTCACATAAATCACCAACATCAAAATCGTCTTGTCGCTAACACCAACGATTTTAGCATGAACAATGAGTGCAGGAAACAAAAGTATAAGTCTCTTCAAAGAAATATGTGACCAATCTTTATTGTATTCTTCCACGCAATTCTGAGAGGGTTCTCTATGTAGAGTCGCCAAGGTTTTAAGTAAATGATATAGTAGATGCGAGAGGAAAGAACCGTTGGAACTCCCTAAATTTTTAGGTGCCTTTAAACCCTGCACTGTATCCTCAAACTTGTGCACAACAGTTTTAGTGTCATACCCAAATGAAGAATAAGATATTTCAAATGCAATATGATCTTGTTGTTAGAGCAATGTTCGGTCGAACTCACAAGTGTTGTTATCTCAAGCTTGTTGTCAAATTTAGTTGTTAAAACTATATCTTGATTTCTGGTCTACAATTAGTTAAGTCTCGGTTAGGATGGAAGATGTAGTTGAGAATCACCTGGATCTTACGTTTGATCTAATCATCCGTTTTGATCGTAAATCAGAAAATCAATTATATAGGCTTAATCTGTGGGAGGCATATTTGGTTTCAAGTCTTCAATTGAGTTGAAGTAACTCTTAGTTGGTATGAGATCATCTAAGGGAATCAATTGCACGGAGTCTTGCTGGGACTCAAGATGCATAAGGAGCGTGATTGTACCTGAATCAGTGGGAGATTGAGTTCGGGATCAAATACATTACAGACCGAAGTTAATTGGTTGTAGGCTAGTGTCTGTAGCGGCTTAATATAGTTTGGTGTTCAATCTGGTCAAGGTCCCAGGGTTTTTCTGCATTTGTTGTTTCCTCGTTAACAAAAAATTTGGTGTCTGTGTTATTTATTTTTCTGCATTATATTGTTTATCTTTATAATTGAAATATCACATGTTGTGTGTTGATCAAACATAGTAGATAGGTCGGACCATGTTGGTTGAATAAGACTTGATTGATCATTGGATATTGGTCTTTGGTACCGTCCAAGAACTCTTTTTGAATTAGGTTCATGGATTGATAAGTAATCGATCAGTGGTACCTAGAGTCAGTACTGAGTTGAAGTAAAATTATGAGAAGTATAAAGAAAAGAATAACAACACAAAGTAAATAACACGATTGATTCTTCTAAATTCTTCTTCTTTAAACTGTAAAAGAAAAACTCTATTACAAACCATAAGAATGGCTGCACTCT
Organism: Papaver armeniacum; assembly: GCA_023531295.1. Taxonomy (NCBI): domain Eukaryota; kingdom Viridiplantae; phylum Streptophyta; class Magnoliopsida; order Ranunculales; family Papaveraceae; genus Papaver; species Papaver armeniacum. Next base: position 608,001 of record JAJJWW010016205.1, read on the forward strand.
CCCTCGTTTTTCCTCTTCCCCTCTAGCCTAAAGATCTCCTCCTTTTATAGGAGTGTAAACTTGCTGAAAAAGAAAATAAAGCTATGAGTTTTTGGAACTCATATAAACTAGGAATCTTATCTAAAATAGGAAACCTCAAGACTTGTTGATCAAACAAACTTGTCGACCAACTTCTAGTATCTTCTATACACTCTCTAGCCAAAACATGGATCAACTGTTCTGTGCATGAAATCTTCACACCTCTTAGTGACGTGCATGTGATCTTCACGTCACTATCTAGCCTTAACACGGCTCAACTTCCATATGGTGTATATAATTTTCACACCACTTAGTAACGTGCATGTAATCTTCACGTCGCTATCTACGATACTCTTGTATCATGGCTCCCCCATTTTAGGAAGCTGGAACTCCTATGTAACCTCTGAAGTGAAGATGAGAAAACTCAGTATCCCCCTGTTCCTTGCTGAACCACCTTGCTTTACTAGGTTAAAAAACCCATTACCCTTTATACTCCGCAGAATAAAGCTTTAATTTCTAGCTCAATTGTCTCGAGCTCATTCTCTAGTACCCTTGCGTAACATTCAGCTGACTCCCCACGGTCATAAACAAAACCCAAAACATCGTTTCTAGTACTGAGCTTAGTTACACCAATAGAAAACATCCTCTCCTTCTTCCTGTCTTTAAAATCTGAACATATTAATCTCTGGTCATCATCTTCTGTTTTGAAATCAGAGACCACCATTTTCCTTTTCGCCTTTCCTCGATTAAAAACAAAAGCTACATGATTTGATCGCTGTTGTAGTAAGAGATTGTTGTAGTTCTTCCTTGTTGTTGGTACTTGACAAGATCGAACATACATGAGCTTCTCTTCATGAATAGTATTCATTAATTCACCCACACTCTCTAGGATAATTAAATCTAACCTGAACCATTGTTCCGCAAACAACAAGGTTGTTGAAAAATTCTCTTGCCCACTGTACTTGTTGGTGGTTGTTTCACTTAAAGCGGATAGCTGACTAAGCTTGTCATTTCTGCCAGTCGTGATCCATTCCTCTAGCTTGAGAATAATATTCACCAACGAATTCCATAGGACTGTAATTAAATAATCTAGCCAAACGGTATCCATAATCTCTAAGAAGATAGAAATTATCCATAACCACCATAAACACACCACCAAGTTAGTGTTGATGTCTAACCATGGTTGCTGCCGAAAGTTGTTGACCTTTGCTCGTAACAATGGAGATGAATCAATAACTAGATTTCCTTGACCATTACTAAAAGTAACACAACCTACTGAACCATAATTCTTGACTGTTTCATTTAAAACTTGAGTTTCCCAATAACGCATGCACAAATCAGTTGACATACTCCAGTGAATTAGTCTCTCAAAAACAAAACTAGCATGAATCGTCTGAGCAACCATGTCTTTTAAACCCAGTTCTCTCCAACCCGTACTCGCTGCATGGATTGTATGTGTTAGACTTCCTTGTCTAGTCATAATCTGGCAAACTGGTACTATACAGTTTCCCTTTTGGTCATTGCAACTAATAATTAAAGTATTTTGGTAAATCTCACCCAAAACTATTTTCGCATCATCATAAAGATATGTACGACCAAGAACCCATTAAGCAGATGCACTATCATCATGATAACGAAAACTAGTGATACTTTTTTGAATATCAGAAGAAACATCTTTAGGAACAGTACTAACAAGAGTTAACACACCTCTACTCCCCAAATCTGCAATAGCAGGTGTTAGACTTCTTTTTAGTGTAGGTCATTGCACAAAAACTTCTTCAACCTGAATATCACTATCGGTATAGGATATGCTAGAATAACACAAGACACTTCCCAATTTTCTGGATAACTTTTCAATTTTAGCTTCTCTCTCCTTGTTTGAGAGGATTCGCCCACGAATTATACTGAGATAATGTCTCCACAAGTTTCTTCGACAAAACTCTTCCCCTAGATTATAAAAATGTGATCTCATATTAAGATCATCAATAGTACATAGAGGTTGTACTGTGTACAAAGCTTGAGAACTCAACCTAAGATTGTCGACTGTATATGCAGCCCGAGTCTCATAGGACGAATGAGTCTGGTTTGCAGAAATACTTACAATGCTTGTATCTTCGCTGATAAGAGTATTAACAGGACTTGCTGTAAGCAAAACTTCCTCTTCAACTTCTAAACGGCTATCGTAGTCGTAGACTGGTGGTAAATCCCAGCCAACAACCACTTCGTCACCACTCTCTAATTCATCGTATTTCAGCTCTTCAACATAGTTCAGCTCTTCACGGACGAATTCATCATCTCCCTTTAATTCTTCTTTTTATCCCTTTGTACTTTCTTTTCTACGCTTAGGTTTTAGTTTGACAGCACTTGCTTTCACAAACTCAGCAAAAGTATTTGTTAAGTTTTGTATCTGAAGTTTAAGCTTTGCAAACTTGTCTTCGTCTGTCAGTTTCCTCTCGTCTTATTCACTTCCCATATTGGTTCTAGTACTTCCTCTAGGTTTCCTTGTGTCTGGTAGAACAACAGTATCTTCTCCTGATCGCGTATACTGAATTCGTGTTGAGACCATGCACCACAACTAACCCTAGAATTCAGAACGTGGCTCCGATACCACTTGATACGTAATCGATCAGTGGTACCTAGAGTCAGTACTGAGTTGAAGTAAAATTATGAGAAGTATAAAACAAAGAATAAGAACACAAAGTAAATAACACGATTGATTCTTCTAACTTCTTATTCTTTAAACTGTGAAAGAAAAACTCTATTACAAACCATAAGAATGGCTGCACTCTCCCTCGTTTTTCCTCTTCCCCTCTAGGAGTGTAAACTTGATGAAAAAGGAAATAAAGCTATGAGTTTTAGAACTCATCTAAACTAAGAATTCTATCTAAAATAGGAAACCTCAAGACTTGTTGATCAAACAAACTTGTCGACCAACTTCTAGTATCTTCTAGACACTATCTAGCCAAAACATGGCTCAACTGTTTTTTTGCATGAAATCTTCACACCTCTTAGTGACGTGCATGTAACTTCACGTCACTATCTAGCCTTAACACGACTCAAATTCCATATGGTGTATATAATCTTAACACCACTTAGTGACGTGCATGTAATCTTCACGTCACTATCTACGATACTCCTGTATCACGGATTCAATTCTGTAAACATTTTAATCATAAGAGAGATTGAGATATAACTCTAGACACTTTCCTTGATTGAGTTTTAACTCTAGGAGTTGTGTTGAGTTTGTCCATATAGATTTCTTATGAAAAATTTGGTGGTGTATTTTGGTACCCCCCACCCAGAGTTTTCAATTGGTATCAGAGCAGACAAACACATTAAGACCTAATAAGTTTGTGTTTGAAGCAGTTTGACCATATGGACATGAGTAAAATCTCAACTTATGTACACCATAAGTTCTTAAATATTTGTCAAAATCTGTTTTCTTCAGGGTCTTCCTTCCATCAGAAAACTCTTAATTCTTCCAATGTCCTGGTTGGAAATAAAGAATATTTAAGAAAAAATAAAGAATCCTTCAACAAGGTTAAACACAAAGAAACGTCAGGTTAAAAGTAATAAGCTACACTGTCTTAGAAGATTGGTAATCCGTACGATGAAAAGGGATTTATAGACGAATTAATATCTCTATATATCTTTTGAAAAAACTTTTAAAATCTTGGAAACCTTAGATTGTTCTAGCACTGGAAAAGTCTATCTTTAGTGTGGAGCCTTCGGACATGTCAAAAATTCTTGTAATTATACTGCAATGATATTGACTGCTTCTGACTATATGTAAAATCATCTCATAACAAAAAGGAAGAAACTGACCCAAAAGACTGACGTGTCATGAGGGATTGCGTGCCTCGTGGTCGTTCAATCTCTTGACAACTTGTTCATGGCATCACCTCATCTTGAAGTCTCTTGAGATGAGGAAAGAAGTTGTAAAGGGAGAAAATTGAGACTTAGTGTAGTCGATGGTGATTAAGAATACATCTCATACTGTTGAGCTAGCTCCAACATTGCGATGTAATAAGATCACAATAATTTAAGGTTGTTTGCATTTCCAGTATTTTGACAAGAAAATTGAGACTCAGTGTAATCGATGGTGATCAAGAATACATCTCATATTGTTGAGCTAGCTCCAACCTTGCGATATAATAAAATCACAATGATTTACAGTACTGTTGATGGTGGTTTTTAGCTTAAGGGTAAAATCGTAAAACCCTAGACAGACAATGACGTCACAGAACTTGAGTAATAATGTCCAAACCAAGCACATTTATTAAACCCTTTAATTTGTCTGCGAGAAAATTACCAGGGTACCTTTTTAATGCTAATTAGGGTTTCGACAGGCCAAAACCCTAATTCTCACACCGCATGTGCCAATGGCTAACCATGCCCGCCACACCTATCGCGCCAAGGCATGCCAACCATGCTAGCCGCACCCCTGTGCTAATGGAAAACCATGCCAGCCACACCTACTGCGCCAAGGGATGCCAACCATGTTGGCCGCACCCATGTGCCAATGGCAAACCATGCCAACCACACCTACCGCGCCAAGGCATGCCAACCATGCTAGCCGCACCCCTAATGCCAATGGCAAACCATGCCAGCCACACCTCAAACCATGCGCCAAGGCATGCCAACCATGCTAGACGCACCCCTCGTGCCAATGGCAAACCATGCCACCACACCTACCGCCCCCATGCCAAACGCACCTTGCCATGGCCCCATGCCAACCTAGCCACGCCACCTTAGGCCCCACATGGCCTAGCCACGCCATGCGCCCATGGAAAACCCCTAGGCCCCACATGCAAGCCAAACCGCACCTAGCCACACCACGCGGCTGCACAAAACGAAGGCGTGCGACAATCAACGGTCCCCCTTCAATCCCATGAGCAAATCCTAGCCGTCCAAGGTTACCAGACAACACATGGTAACCTTTGGCCTAAAAACCTAAGTTTGGCCACGCCAAACCATGACATGCCAACGGCATGCCAACCTAGCCGCACCACCATGCTGGCCTTCCCTACATGTCTACCCAAGCGAAGGCGTGCAACAATCAACAGTTGCCCTTCAATACCATGAGCAAATCCTAGCCATCCAAGGTTACCAGACAACGCATGGTAACCTTTGGCCCGAAATCCTAAGTTTGTCCATGCCAAACCATGCCACGCCAATAACGTGCCAACCTAGCCGCGCCACCATGCGGGCCTTCCATACGCGGCTACCAAAAAGAATGCGTGCGACAATCAACGGTCCCCCTTCAATCCCGGAGCAAATCCTAGACATCCAAGGTTACCAGACAACACATGGTAACATTTGGCCCGAAAACCTAAGTTTGGCCACGCTAAACCATGCCATGCCAACGGCATGCCAACCTAGCCGCCACCATGCTGGCCTTCCCTACACGGCTACCAAAACGAAAGCGTGCAACGATCAACGGCTATCTTTACTCTTGAGATGCAAAATCTCGACCGTCGAAGGTCCCTAAGCTAGCAAGTCTCCCAAGTACAACTTTCCAGGCAAGAACAACATGCTACATGTTTTCCAAAAAAACATTCGAGACATCAACACATATCACAAACTGGGGGATCCTCTTTGGGTATTGGTTTGGCGGTTTACAGCGTGCGGCGTACACTACGCCCGTCATAAGGAAGTGTCATAAGGGTTAGTCGGTTAGTAAATACATGGAGTTAATGGTGAAACGCTTTTTACATCAATTCCATGCGTTAACGGTTTCATGGAACATCAATTCCATGCGTAAACGGTTTTATGGAACATCAATTCCATGCGTTACCACCTCCTCCCATTTACTTACCCATTTTTCCATTCCTTAATGAGACCAGAGTACATTTCACTTCGACTTGTATAAATAGGTCTTACCTATTTCCACCGAATAACAAGTTCATTCGGGAATACACAACACTCACAAAATACTTGCTAGCTTACCATTTGTTATACTTCCCACTTTTCTGATACAAGTCGTAGTAACACAACTACTCTTCCAGAATCAACTATTCTGGTCTCATCACTTTCCTTGCTTCCATCCCCAAAACCAACCCATTCTCCTTCACTTTGTGATCGGAGCAAGTCTGGAACGACCATTTCTTGGTTTAGGCCGAACTTGTACAGATTGATCACTCGAATCTAAAGTACTCCCTTGCAGTACATTGTTTAGGGTTTAAATTATTTCTCACCCTTACACCCAAAATTACCGAAATCAGCAGAAACCATTTTCACCTACAAACAATTGGCGACCACAGTGGGAGATTAATCTTTCGGTTACAATGTCAATCTTCAACCATCGATCTCATTCGACCCAGACATCAAGATAGTAGAAGCAGGTGATCTACTCAAGGATCGACGACCCAGTTACCATACGACTCGATTATCAGTCATGACACGACAAAGGATGGCTGGGGACTTCCCAGTAACGGCTGGGGACTTTCCACAATCACGGCGGTGCTTCCCATAAAACTCGGTTGTGCACCCGGAAGGTTTCCTTTTCATCAGGAGATCTAAAAAACATAGTAAGTCCTACCTAGACAAGATACATGGTTCGATCTTTCAAGTTTTCACGGGAATGATAAAATCATTAGCCATGTTATGTTTCACCCCATGTCATCTACCAAACACACGGTTCCATGGTTTTCCTTGGATGCTTGCAACACTTTCAATTATAACCAAGACAACATCATTTCCAAACAAAATTCATTCCTAAACAATTCATTCCAAAAGAATAATCCAAAACCATCAAGGTAACATTTATCTGTCAACCCCAAAAATCCAGAAAATCAAAACCATAAACCAGGCGTTTCCATTTGCCTTTCAAAAAAAGAAAACCCTAAAAATAAGAAGTTCAAAAGACAGAAATGTATTCAAGGAAATTTTTCCAACAGTTGCTCCTCTTAGCAAAGGCCTCCCTTGTGCTCTGGAGAGCCGCCCTTTTCAACTTCACTTTGCACAATTTTTGAATTCGATTCCGCTTCTTCACTATGTCTGCGGAAGGACCTTCGAATGTTTCGACCAGAAACTTCTCGACCTCAGAGAAACCTTCAACGAACCAAAGAACGTTTAATTCAAAGTTTACACACATTGACACGATGGAACCTCCATCTCGAGATTACATCCTCAAAAACGGTATGACCATTCACGTTGCACATGTCATCAATCGAAGACAAAACTTCCTCCACCCGCTTATCAGAGGCGCTTACCAGACGCGCATACCAGACGCGCATGCCAGACGTGCTTACTAGACGCGCATGCCAGACGCGGATGCCAGACGCACATGCCAAACGCGCATACCAGACACGCTTACCAGACGCGTATGCCAGGCGCACATGCCACACGCGCATGCCAGCCACAATACCACACCCTACGCTAATGGCTTGCATCCTTACAGCGCTAACATCTTGCGCCCTTCCAGCACCATCTTCTCCGATCCACAACTAGCCAAAGCAGCTCCATCCTCACCCTTCGAAACAGTGCCATGGCTCCAACACTCCGTGATCAAAACTGTGCCATCTCTGCGCGATACACTTACGATCACCAGAACCAGTGCCGCTTCCGCCACCCCAACGTTTCTTCAAGCATGGTAGCTCCAACCGTCACCAGAGACGCTACTCCACCATGAGGGCAAGATACTGGAAGAGCCGGAAGAAGCCTACCTCCTTTTACCACTGTTAATTTGATGAAAAGACAAAAGGCACTTCGACGGGGACGTGCGTTTATAGATGAAGAGGCTCGCGTTGCTCTTGAATGCCCAATAGAAGGGAATCAGCAATCCAATTTCATCACACGTAGAGATATGGAACGACTTCTCCAAAATCGAGGCAAAGTTATGTGAGATTCTATATTTCTCCAAGGCGTAGCGTCAAGACATATTTGCATCCCTCAACCGCACTGCATCAGGAAAGCAGCTGTTTCCAGCCAGGGAAGCCGTTCCCAAACCTCAACCTCGCCTGGAAAGCACGATCGATAGATGGAACTGGGGACTCCTAACCAATGTATTGTAACCGTCAAGTCTCTGAGAGTTTCAAGGCGCCGTTTTGACGTTCTCTCCAGAAGTGGCTCCACTTCAACGTTCTCCAACAGCGGCTCCTCTTCAACGTTCGCTTCAGCAACCGCTCCGCTTCAACGTTCGCTCCAGCAGCCGCTCCGCTTCGGCATTATCTCCATAAGCTGCAGCATTTGGCTCCTTAAGTTTCAACGTCCTCTCCAAGAGCCGAAGCCGCTTCAACACCACTCCTTTTTGCAAAGGGTCGTGCCACCATGCTCCCTACATCAAGGATCATGATCGCAGCCAGCCAATCTTCGTAATCATGGCCACCTTTTGATCCATCCCGCCAAAAATCGTGACCATGGAAAGTTTGCTCGCTTACGCATCCAGCCAACCCTTTTATTTCCATGGATGCCCATACGATTCTAGCCAACCTACTTTGTTCCCACGACAATACAGTCTCTTCTGATTACATCTTCTACCAAGAACTGTTGCCGCTCATTTTTTGATACCAGCTAGAGCTTCACCGTTGCAGCAACAACTACGAAGGGAACCCGTACTCCTCCATATTTTAGTTTCACATGGAAGAAGTAACAAAATCACCAGTACAAACGCAAAGCTAAAACGTACAGGAAGTGCCTTATTCAATTACTCAGGAGCTCTGAAGGGAATGGAAGATCGAACAACATATTCTAATGGAAGATTGAAGTCTTTCAAATAAGAAGTTTTATTCAAAGATGTGAAACCGCAAGCGGGATGCTAATTGGCGAAACCCTAACTTCGCCATGAATACCAAGAAGATAACAATAAGTCTGCAAAAGCACCAAGACGTCTATACAACAAAGAAAAAATAGCAAAAAGGGGAAATTGGTCATAGAAAGCGGATGCGCGAGTTGCCAACACCTCTGTCAGAGCTTCTTCAAGCACTTTCCCCAGCAATCTCTCGGGTAGCAAAGTTTCCATCTGAAGGCATAACACTCTCGGAATTTGGATAAGGAAAGGATTTCCTATTCTGGTTAAGTAAGGAGGAAAGGCAATCGGTCCCGCGAAGACAAGCCACCATCTTGTAAACATTCCGCACCTTTGCTTCGCCAACTCCATGCTTGGGCAACGCTTTGTCAAGCATCCCGCGCCCATTCCAAGCCAAATCAGTGCTAATGGGTCCCTTTCATGACAAGTCTATGCTAGCAGCTCGGCCTCGCGTTCCAAAAGCCTAGCCCTGAAGACGCACAACCATAACAGGATTTACGCAAAGCTGCAAGGCGCAAGGATCGCGGATTCTACTTATCTCTCGGAAAAAGGAGGTACGATCGTTGCTAGGAGATTTCATCAAAAAACCAAACTAGGAGGAGGAACGAGCTTTACCTTACCTTCACCAACGAACAACTGGAAAGAGGAAGATGATACAATTTCACCAGCAATATATATATTGCACAAACCCTAAAAAGGGGAAAGGAGAAGTAACGCTCTCTTATGGGTGTAACGCATCCATATTTTTGAATAAGGAAAGAATTCACTGTTAAAGCCGCGCATGAAGAAAGGCAATCGGTCCCACAAGAGCAAGACTTGCCACTCCCAAGACATCCGCGCTTTCCTTGCCAGTGCTCCACGTTCAGTTTTTGCAGCGATCCGCGCCTTTCATGCTAATGCGCCAACACCAACAACTCGTCGAGCCAGCGTCATGATGTTCCCTAACCCAGCCAAGATGATGCATAGCCAGACTAAGCCAACGATCTTCATCTCACCGCTTCACGATCTACACCACAAATAAAATCTATGCAAGGCTTCCAAACACGGGGATCATGAACTCTCCTTACCTCTCGAAAAATTCGTCACCTTCCCACGAAACTGAAGCAAGTTGTTGTCTTCCCGAAGCCAACGCTCACGCCATGCCAGGCCAACGGATCAGGGCCCGCGCCAAATTTACGCTATAGGCTTCCATTCAAAGACGATCCAGTGCTAACGGCTCCTTTCCAAGCCGCACGATACATGCGTCTCCCATTCCAAGCCAATCCGGTGATAACGGCTCCAAGTCCAAGCCGACCAGTGCTAGCAGCTTCCCTTCACACCAAATCTACACTAGTGGCTCCGTTCCAGCCTAACCTGTAGTACCACGAGCACAAGGGACTTTCTTAAGATCGTTCGTCTTCTTCTGCTCCGCTCCATTTGCCGCGGCCCCACCACGCCTAGCCATCCGTGTACGCCTAGCCATGCCATGGCCGCACCATGCTAGGCCGCCCGCTCCATTATCGCGGCCCTATCATGCCAAGTCATCCACGCGCGCTTTGCCTCTCCAAGATGTCCGTACTGTGAACCTGCCAATACCAATAAATTTTCCAAGACCGCGCTCGCTTTGCCTCGGTGATGTACGTCCAGACCAAGCCGGCAACTTTCGTCTCACCACTCCACGGTCTCCATCCCTAGTATAACTTATGCAAGTCCGCCTACATGGGAAGCAAAAACTCTCTTCACCCCTCAAAAAGGTTAGTCGGATTTTTCTGACCATCTTTGCAATAATTTACATCTTGATTCCGTCCTTGTCTGTCACCATCATATGCTTACCTCGCAACAAGGCACCTGTTCCGAGCTAAGCATGGGACTTAATGTTGATGGTGGTTTTTAGCTTAGGGGTAAAATCGTAAAACCCTAGTCAGACAATGACGTCACAGCCACACCTACCGCGCCAAGGCATGCCAACCATGCTAGCCGCACCCCTGTGCCAATGGCAAACCATGCCAGCCACACCTACCGCGCCATTCCAAACGCACCTTGTCATGGCCCCATGCAAACCTAGCCGCGCCACCTTGCTGGCCTTCCCTACGCGGCTACCAAAACGAAGGCGTACGACAATCAACGGTCGCCCTTCAATCCCAGGAGCAAATCCTAGCCGTCCGAGGTTACCAAACGACCTTTGGCCCAAAACCCTAGCTTGGTCACGAACCTAGCTTGGTCTCGCCAAACCTTGGCCCCACATGCCAAGCCAAACCGCCCCTAGCCAAGCTAGCCACGCCATGCGCCCATGGCAAACCCTTGGCCCCACATGCCAAGCAAACCGCCCCTAGCCAAGCTAGCCACGCCATGCGCCCATGGAAAACCCTTGGCCCCACATGCCAAGACAAACCACACCTGCCAAGCTAGCCACGCCATACGCCCATTGCAAACCCTTGGCCCCATATGGCAAGCCAAACCGCACCTAGCCAAGCTAGCCACGCCATGCGCCATGGAAAACCCTTGGCCCCACATGCCAAACCGCACCTAGCCACGCCATGCGCCCATGGCAAACCCTTGGCCCCACATGCCAAGCCAAGCTAGCCACGCCATGCGCCCATGGCACACCCTTGGCCCCAAATGCCAAGCCAAACCGCCCCTAGCCAAGCTAGCCACGCCATGCGCCCATGGCAAACCCTTGGCCCCACATGCCAAGACAAACCACACCTAGCCAAGCTAGCCACGCCATACGCCCATGGCAAACCCTTGGCCCCACATGCCAATTCAAACCGCACCTAGCCACACCATGCTCACATGGCAAACCCTTGGCCCCACATGCCAAGCCAAACCGCACCTAGCCACGCCATGTGCCCATGGCAAACCCTTGGCCCCACATGCCAAGCCAAACCGCACCTAGCCAAGCTAGCCACGCCATGCGCCCATGGCACACCCTTGGCCCCACATGCCAAGCAAACCGCCCCTAGCCAAGCTAGCCACGCCATGCGCCCATGGAAAACCCTTGGCCCCACATGCCAAGACAAACCACACCTGCCAAGCTAGCCACGCCATACGCCCATGGCAAACCCTTGGCCCCACATGCCAAGCCAAACCGCACCTAGCCAAGCTAGCCACGCCATGCGCCATGGCAAACCCTTGGCCCCACATGCCAAGCCAAACCGCACCTAGCCACGCCATGCGCCCATGGCAAACCCTTGGCCCCACATGCCAAGCCAAACCGCACCTAGCCAAGCTAGCCACGCCATGCGCCCATGGCACACCCTTGGCCCCAAATGCCAAGCCAAACCGCCCCTAGCCAAGATAGCCACGCCATGCGCCCATGGCAAACCCTTGGCCCCACATGCCAAGACAAACCACACCTAGCCAAGCTAGCCACGCCATACGCCCATAGCAAACCCTTGGCCCCACATGCCAATCCAAACCGCACCTAGCCAAGCTAGCCGCGCCATGCGCCATGGCAAACCCTTGGCCCCACATGCCAAGCCAAACCGCACCTAGCCACGCCATGTGCCCATGGCAAACCCTTGGCCCCACATGCCAAGCCAAACCGCACCTAGCCAAGCTAGCCACGCCATGCGCCCATGGCACACCCTTGGCCCCACATGCCAAGCCAAACCGCACCTAGCCAAGCTAGCCACTCCATGCGCCCATGGAAAACCCTTGGCCCCACATACCAAGCCAAACCGCACCTAGCCAACCTAGCCACACCATGCTCACATGGCAAACCCTTGGCCCCACATGCCAAGCCAAACCGCACCTAGCCAAGCTAGCCGCACCATGTGTCCATGGCAAACCCTTGGCCCCGCCATGCCAAGCCAAACCACACCCTGCCTTGGCCCTAGCCAACATAGCCGCGACACCATGCTGGCCTTCCCTACACGGCTACCCAAGCGAAGGCGTGCAACAATCAACGGTTTCCCTTCAATCCCAGGATCAAATCCTAGCCATCGAAGGTTACCCGACAACGCATGGTAACCTTTGGCCCGAAATCCTAATTTTGGCCACGCCAAGCCATGCCACGTCAATAACGTGCCAACCTAGCCGCGCCACCATGCTGGCCTTCCCTACGCGGCTACCAAAACGAAGGCGTGCGACAATCAACGGTCCCCCTTCAATCCCAAGAGCAAATCCTAGCCATCCAAGGTTACCAGACAACACATGGTAACCTTTGGCCCGAAAACCTAAGTTTGGCCACGGCAAACCATGCCATGCCAACGGCATGCCAACCTAGTCGCGCCACCATGCTGGCCTCCCTACACGGCTACCAAAACGAAAGCGTGCAACGATCAACGGCTATCTTTCCTCTTGAGATGCAAAATCTCGACCGTCGAAGGTCACCAAGCTAGCAAGTCTCCCAAGTACGACTTTCCAGGCAAGAACAACATGCTACATGTTTTCCACAAAAACATTCGAGACATCAACACATATCACAAAATGGGGGATCCTCTTTGGGTATTGATTTGGCGGTTTACAGCGTGCGGCGTACACTACGCCCTTCATAAGGAAGTGTCATTAGGGTGAGGTGGTTAGTAAATACAGGGAGTTAATGGTGAAACGCTTTTTACATCAATTCCATGCGTTAAAGGTTTCATGGAACATCAATTCCATGCGTTAACGGTTTTATGGAACATAAATTCCATGCGTTACCACCTCCTCCCATTTACTTACCCATTTTTCCATTCCTTAATGAGACCAGAGTACGTTTCACTTCGACTTGTATAAATAGGTCTTACCTATTTCCACCGAACAACAAGTTCATTCGGGAATACACAACACTCAAAAAATACTTGCTAGCTTACCATTTGTTAGCCTTCCCACTTTTCTGATACAAGTCTTAGTAACACAACTATTCTTCCAGTATCAACTATTCTGGTCTCATCACTTTCCTTGCTTCCCTCCGCAAAACCAACCCATTCTCCATCACTTTGTGACCGGAGCAAGTCTGGAACGGCCATTTCTTGGTTTAGGCCGGACTTGTATGATTGATCTCTCGAATCTAAAGTACTCCCTTGCAGTACATTGTTTAGGGTTTAAATTGTTTCTCACCCGTACACCCAAAATTACCGAAATCAGCAGAAACCATTTTCACCTACAAACAAGTACTTCCAAAAACCAATATCTCTTGTGCTTTGAAACTTCCGTGAGATAAGAATAGGATTAATCATCTTATTATATTGATTTTTAGAATTGTCAATTCTTTTAAAAAAAAGGAAAAAAAAACTTTGAAAAATGTACTTTGGTATGGTTTTTGTTGTGTCAACCAGAGGTTGTTGAAAAATGCGGGGGTCTAACAACCACACCCAATATTTCGCTTAGCAATCTGTATGGACTGACTCTAATATACTTTCAAGAGAATCAACCAGAAAGTCATACTCAATCTTAAGAAAAGTATATCAAAGAGTTATATCTTTATTTCTCAATTCAATCGCAATCAAACAAATAGGAATTTGCGAGCCCGATTGAACATAAGAAATAACTTGGACGGTATCAAAAACCAATATCCAAGTGTCAATCAATTTAATCAACAACCAAAGGTTGGATTCACAATTGATTGAACTTACGCACAACTTGTGATATTTGAATTATACATAAAATATTATGCGGAAAAGAAATAACACAAACACCAGAAGTTTTGTTAACGAGGAAACCGCAAATGCAGAAAAACCCCGGGACCTAGTCCATATTTGGACACCACACTGTATTAAGTCGTTACAGACACTAGCCTACTCCAATTTAACTTCGGAATGGAATGTAGTTGAGCCTTATCGAATCTCACACTGATCAAGGTACGGTTGCGTTCCTTACGTCTCTGAATCCTAACAGGACTCTACGCAATTGATTCACTTAGATGATCTCACCCACAACTAAGAGTTGCTACGTCCCAAAGTCAAAGATCTGAAAAGCAAATCTGTCTCATACAAAAAAGTCTATTGAATAGATAAATTTGTCTCCCACAGATATACCTATGAGTTTTGTTCAGTCTTTTGATAAATCAAGGTGAACAGGAACCAATTGATATGCCGGACTTATATTCCCGAAGAACTGCCTAGAAATATCAATCACCTCACAATAATCTTAATCGTATGGTAGCGATAGAAGACATTGTGGAATCAAAAGCGATGATACTAAGATGTTTGTGACTACTTTTTATCTTACCTATCGAAATTTAAATCTCAAGAAAATCTTAGAGAAGATTGTACTCAATCACGATAGAAAATAGCAAGATCAAAACACGCAACTACAGAGAAAATAGTTGGATCTGGCTTCACAATCCCAATGAAGTCTTTGAGTTGTTAACCTACAGGGTTTTGGAAAAACCTAAGGTTAAAGGAGAATCGACTCTAGTCGCAACTAGTATCACACATGAGGTGTGGGGATTAGGTTTCCCAGTTCCTAGAGTTCTCCTTTATATAGTCTTGGAATCAGGGTTTGCAATCAATGTTATCTTGGTAACAAAGCATTCGATATTCACCGTCAGATGAAAACCTGATTAGACACAAGTTAGTATCTTTCAACCGTTTAGATCGAACTTAGCTTGTTATACACAAATGAAAGGTCTTCATTTAGATAAGAGTAACCGTACCTAAACGTGTACACCTTTGTTGGCTCAACAATAGTTAACCGAAGTTAGCCATATGAACAATTTCATATCAACCATATTTATCTTAACCGTAACTAACTCAAATGAAACTAAATCTAGAGTTGTTCAATTGTTTATATTCTCATAGAAATATACGAGACACAATTGAGCAAAATCGATTTTGATTCACTCAAATCAAATCATGAACATTATAACCACGGTTTGCAAAAGATTGCATTCCTTATTATATAAATGTATTAGTTCATGAACAAACCGATTTTAGAACATAACCTACTCAAGTATGCAAATGTGTACGCATACCTAAGTGGCCGGACTAAATTTGGACTCGCCAATACGCGAACGCGTACGCATACCACCAAACTCAGTAAAGTCCCTGAACTTGAACCTCATGCCAGTACGCGTACCGGTATGCATACTTAGTTCCAGGATCTCTACTAAACCAATCAGTACGCATACGGGTATGCATACCATGGTTCCCGGACTTGGAATAACTTGCAACAGTTAGCATACAAGTACGCATATTGTGTTATATACAATCATGGTTATTTGTTCTACACTCACATTTCAATAATTGAACATTCTCGGAAGACGGGAATAACTATCTCACACAAACTATTAGCTTGAAGGAAATTTTCAAGTGATCGAATGATCAATACGAAACACTCCGAGTCTACATCAAATGTCTGTCTCACACAAATCATGTAAGATGTTACCAGGTGAGTTTCACGTGATCATCTTTTGACTCTCATCAAGAATATAAGATGAACTTGGTTAAAGCGAAAGCTTACCAACACATATTTCGAGAAATATGTAAGCGAGTTAAACTCAGCTCGAAATATCAAATGTGCATAATCGAAGTCTATATAGCTATACAAATATTGTCTCAAATAGGAGATAGAGTAGATAGACTTTTGAGTGATATATGAGTTCAAGTCTCCACATACCTTTTGTTGATGAAGTTCCACAAGGTCTCCTTAGTAGTTCTTCGTCTTCAATTGATGAACGCCGTGAAGCCTAATGCTCAACTACACTTTCTATCATAATCCGAGACTTAGCTATAAGTAGACTAGAAATCAAGACTTATAGTTTTGGAAACTAAACTTGACAACAAGATTGAGATAGAAACGCTTGCGAGTTCGACCGAGCAGTTCTCTAACAATCTCCCCCTTTGTCAATTTTAGTGACACAACTATCAATACATATGGATTACAAAATAAATAAACTTTGTAGCTTCTCATCCAAATGCTTGATCTCCTTGGTTCTTCAACATTACTTGAAATCTTCGTCACTTACAAGTACTCAAGTGATTCTGAATGTGTTCAACTCAGCATCATAGTTGTTGAAGATCCATAGCTATAATAATGAGAAAACAGTAGCTCCCAATCATTTTTATACAGTGTCATAGTATTATTACACATCATCAAAGTCCAATTGTATCACAACTTTGACAACAATACTATGGTGATATGTATCACTCCCCCTTAGTAAATACTTCATCTCACATGAAAACCACTCCCTCTTACATAATGATCCGTAAACCATATGTATTTGTAGTGTGAACTACACATTAATTCTCCCCCTTTTTGTCAATATAAATTGGCAAAGGTACGAAAACTAGTGGGATCCTAATGAAATTCTCATGGAGATACTTCATGAACAAAAGAGAACATATCAACTTTGTTTAGATGATTTCACATAGTCGAAACTTAGTGTATTCATCAAGGAGTTTATAAAGATACAAGAAAACTCCTACAATATTCCACAGCCGCACTCCCCACAAAGATTTGGCAATTAAACACAAGTTCAATTAAGAACTCTTTTCCATAAAATGTCATTCCCGAAAGAACAACAAGAGCGACCTTACTTTCACAAGAAAAGAAGGATTTCTTTGGACATTAAAAAATCACATGAAACATGAATTTGTATCCAAAATACTCAATTAAATTAACCACAAGAGAACCCATGATTAATTTAATCAGAAATGCTCAACATAAGAGAAGTTACAGAGCCACACAGTACTTTACACATAGAAGTGGATCAGGGAAAGAACAATACTGCGGAATATTCAAAGATTCATTCTATTTTTCATCAATATTTTCATAAAGACATATAATACACTTAATCTTTGTAATCAAAAGTTCATCATATCTTCCATCATTATTTGAATAATGACACAATAGGCTTAACTTTTGACATATATGGGACAATCATAGTTCACGGATGCAAAAACACATATCACATAACAAGTTGCAATATATAAAATCATAAAGATTATTAATGCAAAATTATCTTCCAAATAAACTTCAGAATTTAAATAAATAAATCTAAAAACATTGTAAGATGAAAATCGTTGGCAATAGCTATGTGTACTCACAATAATGGCTATTCGAAACCCTAGTTATCCTTCTTAAAACACAAGAATAAATTTTCATAAGAAGTTTCCTGGACAAAGCAAAAATCAAGTTTCTTTGATAACATCATACCTTTGAAAAGGTCAATCATAAAAGGCATCACTGATATCCTTGATTCATTTGACTGTAGAGACTCCATGTTCATGAGTCAGACATTAACTTTTCGATAAACAATGCGGGCAAGATTCCTAGCTTTGACACAGTACATGATGAGTTTCTTCTAATTCCTGATCAAGATCTTTTGATTGTCAAGGATTTTGGCCTGACCATCAATAAGCTGATTTATTTGCAATTGAAGATTTGCAAACTCGACCCCAGAGTCATTCTGAAAAAGAATTAAATCCTTGACAGATTCTCCAATACAGGAGTTGTACTCTTTCCTTTCAATCATCTTTTTCAAGACAAGTTCTTGAACATAATCGCATCCTTTAAAGTCTTCTTTTATCTCAAGATTCACCACTTCTTGAAGTCTTGAGTTCTCCATTCCTTTTTTTTTTATTAAGGAAGACACAACAATAAAGATATATATATATATATATATATATGTTTACAAACAAGAGAGGGACACCCTTGTTGTGGAAACCCTAAAACTCCCAAGAAAGACACGGACGTTCGTGGACTAGACGTTGAGGTCTAATTGATCAGAAAAGATCCAAAAAGAAATACTCTCTGTTTTCAAATATCTCTTATCAACATGGCTCAATAACTAAAAGATTTAATAAGAGCATGCGGAAGAGATACATTAGTAACAAGGAGTCAAGAAATGACTCAACCTTTACATAGGGGGAAAACAACTAAATCAAACAGAAGACAAATGGTAACCAATAGTAGACTTGAGCATCTCGCAATTATCATCCTTGCAACTCTCAAGTTAGATACAAGGATGAAATTACCTAGAACTATGTAGTAAGTGAGAAGTAATCTCACCATGAGTAGTTGTGAATACCATCTGATAGTTTGAACCTAGTATTCCTTACCTTCCTTTGGTTATTTCTTATTCCAGCAAAATTTTACACAACCTTTTTAGAAAATCATTAGAGGGAATTTTCTGAGGATTAAGTCTAGGACCTCTAGAAATTGGTTCCAAAGGATTAGAGGAGAGAGGTCTCCACCTTCTAGACTTAGATATACCAGACTTATTCTCATAAACACTGGGAATGCGTATTTTTGTGGCGTAAGAGTTTGCACCATAAGGAGAAACACGATCCTTGTAGATATTTCGAGAGGAGTGATCATTGAAGTCCCTTTTACGAGAGTTCTGGCTTTCTGCAGGAAAGAAATTAATTGTAGATGTCGTCAGACAATTTACTCTGTCAACTGTAAAATGAAGTAGATTTTGAAGATCAGAAATCTGTTTCTTTCTAGCAAAACAATGTTGAGCAATAGTGATTCTTTTCCCCACAGAAAGAACAGGTTTATGAAGACAAACAATGGAAGGAACATGTAAGTTCATAGCCCTATTAGAAGACTGCAAGTTATGTAAACACTTCTTAGCAGGAACTTCCTTTGGAGAACATTTCTTCGTGTATTGTAATTCTGTCTGAGAATTAGACATTGGTACAAAAGTTTTTCTCATTAAAGTAGAGTTTTCCTTTCAAGGAGTACACTGTTTCTGGGCTAGAAGAAGTGACTCAACCAATTTCTCCTTTTTAACACGAAAGTTGTTCAGATCAGATGAATGAGTCTCGATCAAACGTTTTTCTATGATTGAATCTTCTTTAATAATATCCTCAAGATTACTAATCTTTTCACGCTGTAGAGTAGTTTCTTGAAAAAGTTTCTCGATATTGTTAGAGAAGGACTCAATGACGCTATAAAATTCTCGTTCTTGACCGAGAGACTTCTCAAGCTCATCAATGAGCTGATCATATTTTTCTTCAAGAGCCATTATCTTAGCTCCTTGAGAATCGAAAATCTTAGCATATTTTTCTCGAGTCCTGGTGAGTTCCTTTTCAGCTGTAGACATAGTGTTAAATGTCATATTAGAGGGAATATTATCAGAATATGATATAATTAACAAATTCCTACCTCGGGATTCGGAAGAATCAACAAAGGAGTTATCCTTGGAGGTAAACCCAAGACATTTAGCATAATCAAAATTTTTGGAACTCATGTTCATGTGCGAGTTTGAGATAAAAAAAAAATCCACACAAATCAAATTGCCACAAACACAGACTTATGAGGTCTTAAACGTGTTTGCCTGCTCTGATACCAATTAAAAAAGGCGGGGGTCTAACAACCACACCTAATATTTTTTGCATAGCAATATGTATGGACTAACTCCAATATACTTTCAAGAGAATCAACCAGACAGTCAGACTCAATTTTAAGAAAAGTATATCAAAGAGTTATATCTCTATTTCTCAATTCAATCTGCAATCAAACAAATAGGAATGTGCGAGCCCGATTGAATATAAGAAATAACTTTGACGGTATCAAAAACCAATATCCAAGTGTCAATCAATTTAATCAACAACCAAAGGTTGGATTCACAATTGATTGAACTTACGCACAACCTGTGATATTTCAATTACATAGAAAATATAATGCGGAAAAGAAATAACACAGACACCAAAAGTTTTGTTAACGAGGAAACCACAAATGCAGAAAAACCCCCGGACCTAGTCCAGATTTGAACACCACACTGTATTAAGCCATTACAGACACTAGCCTACTCCAAGTTAACTTCGGACTGGAATGTAGTCGAGCCCTAACCAATCTCACACTGATTAGGGTACAATTGTGCTCCTTACGTCTCTGAATCCTAGAAGAACTCTACTCAATTGATTCCCTTAGCTGATTTGACCCACGACTAAGAGTTGCTACGACCCAAAGTCGAAGACTTGATAAATCAATATGTCTCATACAGAAAAATCTATTGTATAGATAAATCTGTCTCCCACAGATATACCTACGAATTTTGTTCCGTCTTTTGATAAATCAAGGTGAACATGAACCAATTGATATACCTGACTTATATTCCTGAAAAACAGCCTAGAAATATCAATCACCTCACAATAATCTTAATCTTATGGTAGCGAAACAAGATATTGTGGAATCACAAACGATGAGACGGAGATGTTTGTGACTACTTTTTTATCTTGCCTATTGGAGGTTAAATCTCAAGAAAATCTTAGAGAAGGTAGTAATCAATCACGATAGAAAACAACAAGATTAGAACACGCAACTACAGAGAAAATATTTGGGTCGGGCTATACAATCCAAATGAAGTCTCTAAGTCGTTAACCTATAGAGTTTTGAAAAACCTATGGTTGAAGGAGAATCGACTCTAGTCGTAACTAGTATCACACAGGAGGTGTGGGGATTAGGTTTCCCAGTTGTTAGAGTTTTCCTTTATGTATTCTTGAAATCATGGTTTGCAACCAATGTTACCTTGGTAACAAAGCATTCAATATTCATCGTTAGATGAAAACCTGATTAGACTCAAGCTAATATCTTTCAACCGTTAGATCGAACTTAGCTTGTTACAAAAAAATGAAAAGTGACTTCATTTAGATAAGAGTAACCGTACCTAAACGTGTATACCTTTTTTTGCTCAACAATAGTTAACCAAAGTTAGCCATATGAACACTTTCATATCAACCATATTCATCTTAACCATAACTAGTTCAAATGACTCAACTGAAACTAGTTCTAGAGTTGTTCAATTGTTTATATTTTCATAGAAGTATACAAGAGACAATTGAAGCAAAATCGATTTTGATTCACTCGAATCAATTCATGAACATTATAACCACGGTTTGCAAAAGATTGCATTCCTTATTATATAAATGTACTAGTTCATGAAAAAACCGATTTTAGAACATAACCTACTCAAGTATGCAAACGTGTACGCATACCTAAGTGGCCAGACGAAGTTTGGGTTCGCCAGTACGCGAACGTGTACGCATACCACCAAACTCGGTAAAGTCCCGGAACTTGAACCTCACGCCAGTACGCGTACCGGTATGGGTACTTCGTTCCCCGACCTCTACTAAACCAATCAGTACGCATACGGGTATGCATACCATGGTTCCCGGACTTGGAATAACTTGCAACGCTTGCGAGTTCGACCAAGCAGTGCTCTAACAATCTCCCCCTTTTTCAATTTTAGTGACAAAACTATCAATACATATCGATTACAAAATAAATAAACTTTGTAGCTTCTCATCCAAATGCTTGATCTCCTTGGTTCTTCAACATTACTCGAAATCTTCGCCCCTTCCAAGTGCTCCACTGATTCTGAATGTGTTCAACTCAGCATCATAGTTGTTGAAGATCCGTAGATATAACAATGAGACAACGGTAGCTCCCAACCATTGTTATACAATGTTATAGTAAATTCTAATTTCACCTTTCTCATAACTCATTGAACCTCCCACGAATTGTTCTCATACAAACTTTTAAGAGTAAATTCCAGCCCCTTTTGTTTCTCTCTTGGATCCAACATGTAATTTAGCAAAAAACGTAACAGAATTCATTGTTTCATACACACCACAATAATTATGGTACTTAGTGATAAGCATGTGAGTGCGACACAATTATACCCATAATTACATTAGTTAGGCCTCGTTATTTCGCTACTAAGATTGTTTTGAGTCATTTGCAGGAAATATAAGCTAATCTGCCCATCCGAAAAATAAATGGCTAATGAGAAGCTAAAACAGCTTTTGTGACTGAAAACCCCAATATGCAGTCCACAGAGAGCTGAACTAATAGTACGCCGCCAAGTCAACGAACCACCTTGTCATTTCAATATTTTTGGCCGTTGAACAAATTTAAGACTTCGAATATACATAAGGTCAAGATACTTGAGCAGAAAATAATACTTGAATATATATATTTTATTTAAGGGAGGCAAGATTTGGTAAGTGGAGTTACTGGTGGATATTTTATTCAAAGAAAGAAGGGAAATGATGTTGACATGCAATTTTTATGGAAAGAAAATGATTGAGTGCGTCCGTATAAATTGATTGACATTAAGATATTACATGCACGTGAGATCATATTTTTAAATGAAGGAAAGTTAATGAATATGCATGTAACGAGGGGATTTGACAAATATTTGGACATGAATTGGAGATTACTATTGCTTTCTCTTACGGTTGTGGGAATATATGGTGTGATCCATTTATGGAAATAAGTTTTCAACAAAGATAATAGTCTTGTGCATGTGAAATAATTGAGTTTAATATTCATTTTCCCTAACTATGGAAAGCACGACGTGGTTGCAACATATAAAAAGGGATCGAGGTAATAAAGAAAGAGAGCACAGCTGGAGAGCCAAAAACAGAAAAAGGGTTTATTGTATTATTTTATTTTCTCCATGTCTTGCTAGATTTTATGTAACTAGGGTTCTTTGGTGGAAACCATTTTTATTGCGTAGACTCAAATATTAATTCTCCATATAATATTTTGAATAATGATTTAAATATTTAGTAGGTTTCTTCAATATTTGCTTGGTAAATTATTGCATAAATAGTTAAATTGATTAAATATGCTTTTTGATTGATATGCCATGCTTGGATTAGATTTTTGACGGGGAATGCTTATAGATTGATATTTAATTATTTGAAACTTTATATTGGTTGGATAACTCCATTGTTTATTTATACTTTTAAACTAATGTGCCATGCTTAGTAATATTTAATGGCATATGCTTTGCGATTGATAAATAAATCTTTAGAACTATCAACTTAGATCGGAGGAAATTAAAATGGTTATACAATTTTATGGAGTATACGGTTTAGAAATCAAATATGAGTTTTGCATGATTAAATTGGTTGAAATCAGATTCCCTAGTTACCATCTTTCTCATTACATTTAATTAATTCCTTTTGTTTTCATTCTTTTATAATGCCTTAATTCTTTCAAAAATCCAAAAACAACATCTCTGGTTAGTCAATCAGAATTATTGGTTACGGTATTTCCAACGCTCCCTGTGGGTTCGACCCATACTTGCCTTTATCTACTAGCTAGACACCGTGCGATTGCGGTTATTTATATAGGGTTTTCCGAAATCCTATCACTTAGCAAACATAAGACGAGACATACGTGCAATAAATGGATCTGATGCTACATTATTTTTAAAGTCAACTAATTTTTCATGGATGAGTAACAATTCCCATAACAAAGTATGAGTAATGACTTGTGTAGAAGCAGAGAAATTGACAGTGGCATCGAAAAAAACCTTTAATTTAAACACTTCACAAGACCTCTAACATATTTTCAATCTTCTTTATAAGGAGCATGTAGACGAGAAATCTGTATCTTCTTATTCTTCTTATTTTCCTTGTTCTTGCTTGTTGGATCTAACTCCTCAACTTCTTTTTCCATATCATCAACCTCTTCATCTTCTTCCATATCCTCAAGCACTTCTTCTATGATATCATCACTAGATATAGCTTCATCAAAATCAGCATCACTAGGTAAAACAAATTCCTTGTCTTGTTCAAAATTAAATAAACTTTTGTTGAAAGTCCTTATCAATCTGTGCTAATATTACAAAAATCGAACAACAAGAAGAATAAGAATTACCTGACTCATTCAGAGATAGTGAAGAAAAAGAAGAACTGAACAAATCGAACTCATTTATACTTAGAGATGGTGATAGTATGATAGATAGACGAGAGTAGGCTGCTCTTCAGAGAAAAAAAGAAGAATAAAAATTATGAGTGAAAGTTACTATCGATAAATAATAGAACTCTGTATACCTAGGATGGACGGATAGGGTTGAAAAATGATCAAGATCTCAAGGGATGGTATTAACCAGGTTTTTTTGTCCAGACATGTCGGTACTCCCCCAGAACCAATACCTGTACCGGTATACACCGACACTCATATTTCATTCTCGGTCCCTGTACCGCCTACACTGGTTCTGGTTCAGTTCCGGTCCGGTCCGGTTTTTCCGGTTTCAGGTCGGTTCTTGTGCAGCCTTAGGTTCGATAGATTCAATTACTGGATGCAAGTGTTTGCATACATTTTAGATGAATTGAAAATATGAATAAATTAAGAAAATCTTAACTGCTTCAAACCTCAGACAGTTGGACGTTTTGCTTCAAACATTAAATACCTCAAACGCTAAATACCTCAAATGGTCGAAGGATATGAGCCATTTATCCTGTATTACTGCCACACTTGTGTGGCCATCTATATCAGTTAATTTGTAGTATCCTTCGATACCAGACTTAGTAATAATGAAGGTTCCTTCCCAATTTGAGCTCACAATAGAGTGAAGAATGTGCTTGGTTGCCTTGAGGACCAAATCTCATTCATGAGATTTGTTAGGCTTGATTGTTCTAGCCTTAAAGATGTTCTACTGGTTCGGCACCCCTTTCATTATAGTAGCGTGATTCCATGTTTGTGCAGACATCGAAGCTTTCTAATTTTGTGGCACGTGTGGTCCCTCGTGCAAGGTTATGGGGAAGTACCCAATATATTCTTTGTACTGACATCATTTCAACAATTAGTATTTCAGTGATATGCTCGGTTCATAGAGGTTTCTGATTCAACCACTTGGTAAAATATTTTTGTGGTAAAGCTTCCCATTCATAGCGTCTTGCAACAACAAAGTTGCTAGAAGGATTGAGTCCCCATGCTAGGAGGGCATGTAGGAAAATAGATGACATAGACTGATAGACGCATTTATGTGTCTAACTTGTTCTCAATGTTTCGCATTGTTAGTACTCGCTTTTGTCCTTATTATGGTGTTTTGTGTGTTTGTAGGTATTTTTTGGAAATAAAGATTGTTGGAAAATTCGGCTCGAAAAGTTGCTCGGAACACCCCCGGAGGACATTTGATAAAGGCACCCTCAATTTGGATAAGGGCACCCCAGCTGATAAAGGCGCCCCTGTTTTGGTTCGGGGCACTTCATCCTCTCCATTTCAAATTTTGGTTTTGGCGGGAAAATATTCACATCACAGGCAGATTTTTGTTTGGATTTTTGGACGTGTTATAGGGAGACTAAATGGCTAAAAATTTGTGGGATTGTTCCTGGTACATGTTTAAAGCTATTACAAGTGTTTTGGTCGATCAAATTTGGCTGAAAAATCCGTGAGAAGAAATCAGAGCAATACATGCATGGGAGGAGTTGTTCACGGGATTGTACGTGTTGATGAGAATTTACGTGGGTAGCAGCGTGTTCTGGGAAGAGTAATGAACGTGTAGAAGCATGCTTGCCATAGAAAACAGCGTGGAGGAGATAAAAAAGGGAAGAAATTTCCGTATCTTGCATGAGAATATAACCGAGTAATGGAGGATCATTGGCAGTGATGGAGCGAGATTTTATGGTGTCTATGGCTATATAAAGGGTAATCGTGCACCACAGAAGAGATAGAGAGAGTTTGGGAGAGGTATAGAGCCTCAACAGAGCCGGAGAATCAAGTTGCAGAGAATTGTTTTCTGCTGCTGCATGAGCTGAAGAACACGAAGAACAGACAGCCCAGAACAGTCGTTCTTCAACAGTGTTAATGACTTGCATCTGTGGGTCGTAGTTTTGGGGCAGACTTAAATCAACAGCAACAGCAACACTTTACATGTATCGTTCTCTGTAACAGTCCGTTTGTAACAATTAAAACTGTTACAAATCAGGCTTTTCATCTTTTCTCCCTTGTTCATCATTTGTAAACCATTTTTGAGCATTAATAATGATTTTTGAGCGTGTTTACACCATGATGAGCTAGAACCCATCACTGGGACGACGGAGGAAGCTGTTTTGCACCCATGTGGTAATTCTATTTAATTCCTTTATGACTATTTGCACTATTATAATTGATTTATGATTTTTATTGATTATTTGTGAATTCGTTAGATGTCGCATGCTTAGTCTTAGGTACTTTAGATGCGCCATGCTTGTGAGTTACATATAATTCTTTATAAACTCTACCTTGGCAAAGAATTAGAGTCGATGTTTGTTACTCTATGAGCCTTAATTGTCCGGAATTAATAGATGAACCGCATGAATGTAAGAATTGGTGGAATCCCGAGTCCCAAAGTAACTCTCTCCATCTTGTGACATAAATTTTATATATTATTTATATTTATTATTTTTCTTTATTAAATCCTAGAATCGATTTCATCAAGTCCGAGTGAACGACAACCCTTCTTACTACAACATTATTGAGTCACATCATAGACATGGAAGGAACGATACTTTCCTGAGTGAAGAACCTCTTGATGAATGCCAATGCGTCTTCAACAGGTTCTTGCTTCAACCTCATCAAAGTTCAAAATTCCTCCCAAGTGTCATGATGATGGAACGTCCGCTAAATCTTCTGGATCGAAACTTTCTTCGAAAACAAAAGGCACCTTGTCAGTAGTCATATTTTCAGCGGATCCACGCTCGTCCGAGGATCATGTTATATCCTGGATCCTCACTGATTATTTAAAACTTGGTTTCTGTCTAGGTTGAGCCTATTTTCATCTTGAGAGTGATATAGCTATAAATATGGGCGCTCCTTCATGGTCTTTGATTGAGTTGAGAGCGTGAGTAGCTTCTTGTCGAGCGATGCCCGCAGCTCTGAGGGTTTTCAATGGGATAACGTTAACAACATCGATCAACATTCTTCCAAATTTATTTCCTTGGAGATTGACTATGGTAAGAAGTCCCCATTCGTATATCTCTTTATCTGTGGTTGGAGGATCAAGAAGTATTTCTGGAATGGACAGAGGTCTCCCTGACACGATGTGATTCAGTACTATGAACATGTCTTTCTTTTGTTCCTTCGACATATATATCAATTCACATATATGCTCGACCAAGTATTGAACTTCTTCTTTGACAGGTTGTTCGGAGAGAGTAAAATGACTGATTGGGAGAGGATCCATGCGCACCTCTTCAGTCCCCAGTTGAAGCTCTCGTATCTCTGTAGTTGCAAGAAATCCTACACTACACCCCTCACAAGAATCCACACAACTAAGCCATTGAAGATGAACGATTATAATCTTTATTGATTAATTTCTTGAATGTTTACAAGGTAAAAATAGAAAAGAGCTAAAGAAATTAAAATCACTATAAACTTTCTCTCTCTTAATGACTTACACAACACTCGAAAAAGATCTCCCTCCAATAGGCATGTTCGGCTCTTTATATAGGATATTACATAATGGATGACAGCTAAGATGCCCTCTATTTTCGGGAATGACTTGCGAAGTGTCGCAAGCGTACAAAGGCATACTCTCGCGACACTCCTAATTCTCGCTAGAACTTCACACCTTTCTCGTGTTCTGGCTGTCGTCATCCATTGCGTCATTTATATTACTCGTCTGCGACGCCTTCGCTATGTGTCAATTATAGATTTCGCAGAGGTGTTGATGTTGCGATATTCTGATCCTACATCTTGCCTCTTCTCATGTCTTCTCTGCGAAGGAGAGAATGTCATGAGAATTATTATTGTCAAACTGCCGCAACTGTTCATTTCTTTCCATCAATCTACCGCTATGATTCCATGAATTAGGCGTAACTGCCTACACGTGTCAAAATCTCCCCTTTTTACCGGTACATTTAATGTTAACCGGTCACTTTTTTCTTGTCTATTTAAGGAGAAATTCTCCATGAGGATGTTTTCTTTATTTTATTTCATCTTCTTCATCGTCTGCAACTTTTTACTGCTATTTTTCTTTCTGCAATTCTTCATCGTCTTCCTGCTATTGTCTCCCTGCTACTGTTCTCATCATCTTTCTGCTACTGTTCTCATCACCTTTCTGCTACTGTTTCTATGGAGCCATCAAGGTTTGTTGATTTTGCCAAAATTGATCTTCTTGTGATTGATTTCTTCTATCAAAATTGTTTTATTCTAATATTATTATTTCTCTAATGATTTCCTTGTTGTTTTTGTTTCATTAAGAATAAATCTAACACCAAGTTCACAGTTCTAAACCCTACTGTTCCCGTGGGCTCGCAACCGAAAATCGATGTTACTAAAAGGAAGACTGCGAATAACAAGGTATTAAGAAACACTTATTCTTCTAATAACAATATTGTTGCCTCTGTTTCTTATTTGACTTGTGATTCGCAGGATGACAAAAATACTGATAGATCCCCCAAGAAACCTCGCCGTTCTAAAAATGTTGAATCTTCTGTTTCCTTTCCTGTATTCAAACTCAAAACTCCTTCTGCGATATCGTCGCAAGATAAACCAATACTTTCTGTGATATCTTCACAGGATAAACCAACACCTTCTGCGACATCTTCGCAAGATAATTCTACTTTAGTTATTTCTCAAAATGTCGCTTCCGATTTTCCCCCTATACCTGAGTTTTCCGACATCATCTTTTCTTATTTGCATTACAGCATTGCATGAGGCAGAGAACGTGGAGTAATAATTTCGCAATACTTCTTATTCGCAATCAAGGATGGATACTTCTCAAAGGATACTTCATACTTCTTATATGTTTCGAGGATTAAGTACTTCTTATACTTCTTCAAGGATACTTCATACTTCGCATACTTCAAGAAACGATACTTCATATATACTTCTCAAAGCTTCGGAACTTCGCAAAAGAATAGAGGCAAGTACGTATTTTTCAAGTCCAGTATTCTTTCGCTCGTTCCTTCATCAACAAAGATCAAAGATTACTCCAACATAAAGCATCTCGCACTAACAACTACAACAAAGAGGATTTTTCCTTAAAGATCGCTCTTCAAGCAATATTCAAGGAAAAAGAGGCAAGATGTAGGATCCAAATATCGCAACAACGACACACCAACGAAAATCTCATCAACAACGATTGCGAGGACGTCGTAAAATAATTACATAAATGACATAACAGATGACAATAGTGTAAACATGAGTAAAGTGTGGTAATTTAGCGAAATTAAAGATATTTGCGAAATTAACATTTACAAGCTCGCGAGGTTACCGCAAGCTAGATCCGAAAATAGGGGCCCTATTAGCTGTCATCCACTATGTAAACACCTATATAAAGAGGAGAGCAAGAGAGAGAAAAGGGGGACACATTTTTTTAAGAGAGAGATCTTTTTAGGGAGAGAGACAATTTTGTAGAGAGATAGAGTTTATTTTCTTTATCATCTTCTTCCTCAAAACTAGATCTAGAAAGCTCCAAATACTCATTAATGGAGATTCTAAATGTAAACTCATGTAATTACAAAAATCACTAGTGAAGAACCATGGATGTAGATCACATTGATCGAACCATGTAAAAAATCTTGTGTCTCCATTTATAATTTTAGCACTTTTATCTTTATTTTGATTATCAAATAAGAGTATTTCGCAACTACAATCTCAACATTCTCTTTGAAGATGAGCTTCAAAACATTACAGTCACTTGTTGGATGATTGATGAACCTATGAAGGCTAGAGTACCAGGGATTCTCCATTTATTCTTTAGTTGGCTCTCTCCCGATGAATGAAAATTTGATTGCACCACTTTGAATCCGGACTTCCGGTAATTCGATCACTTCTTTAATGGGAAGAGGGAAGTTTGAGTCTGTCTAATCATTTTCGCGTTTGTTGATGATGGGTCGAGGTTTGTGTATTTCTGGATTGATTATCCTTTCTTTGCATTTCCGGAGAAGCCTGGGATGCTGGATAAGCGTGCTTGTGCTGTTGTGCCTCGGCTTTCTTTTTGATCCCTTTAGCAATAACTTTTGTGGAAGGTTGAAGATTGTACTATTTTTTGACCAAATATCGGCTGCCGCGAGTTTCACGAGGTTTCTGGAATTTTTTAGTTTTTGATCTTTCCAATAAATCAGGTGCAGTAGTTACCGATCGCTTGGATGCTTCATGAAGTTCTGAGAAAGTATGGAATCAAAGATTTTCTAGTAAGGCTTTGTAGACCGGGATCATTCCATTTATGCACAAGTCTACAACATGCTACTCCATGACATTGGGATCATGACAATCTAAAGCTTGGACTTTGAACCTCTTCACATAATCATTGGGATGTTCATTGTTCCTATGAATCATTCTTCTCATATTAGAGAGAGTAACTTGTTCTGAAACAAAGAAGTAATTTTTGTAGAAAACATTAATCATTTCTCCCCAACTGGCGATACTTCCTGGTGCGATGTTATTGTACCAGGTGTATGCTCTGCTTGTCAGAGACTTTGAAAACTCCTTCATAAGGACGACATGGTTATACTCATGCTCGCCCAAGGACATCAATAACCGAGAAACGTGTTCTCGAGAATTGCATGTTTCATCACAAAGTGTGAATATTAGAGAAGTGTAACCTTTCGGAAGAGGAACGCTCTGTATAACAGAAGGATATAAAAGTTGGTGACAATAGACAAATGATGGGAGATTTCAGGATACGGAGGTTTCCTGCAGCATTGCGAACTTCATCATCTTCCAAGAAGTGAATTGGGGAGATTTCAGGATCAGCGAATGAGGATGTTTCCTTAGCTTTTTATTTTTCCGAAGGCGTTGGGGCTAAGCTTGTTCAAGAAGCAACTTCCCCGTGAGATTATTGTGATAGGCACACAACTTTTTCTATGTTGCAGCCATGTCTGTCTGATTCTTAGCGAGAATTTCCTGAACCTTCATGAGATCAACTATGCTAGGTGGATCTTCTATGATTTCTTTAAAAGCTCGTCCAAATAGGGGATTGTTTCCTCTACCGGTGTTGGTTTCAACATGAACACTAGTATTATTGGTTTGAGGGGTAGTATTAGTAGCGCCGTTGTTGGAAATGGGAATAGTTACTGGAGTACCACCACTGTTGCTAGCGCTAGCATTGTTTGGGTTATGGTTAGGATTTCTAAATGAGCTTGACCTAAGATCAACCATCTTTGGATGATTTTTTGAAACCGAGAGATTAATCTCCCATTGTGGTCGCCAATCTGTTGATGGGTGAAAACTATTCGCTTGTTTTTTGAGAAAAAGTAGAGAGACGAACGATTCCTCGAACGAGAAAATTTCCGAATACTTTAGCAAACAGATACACTGCCTAGGAGTACTTTGAGTTCGAGGGATCAATTTGTAGGACTCCGGCGTAAACCAAGAAAATGGCTGTTCTAGAGTAAATTCGGTCACAAAAAGGGATGAGGGTCAATCTGTAGGAGGGGAGCTGAGAAGTGTGTGAGATCAATGATGATCAAGGATTGTGGATGTGTTGTAGACTTTGCAAGTTTTTGTGAACTTTTGAGTTCGAATAAGATAAGTTCTGATTGATTGAATTCTGCTATGTTGAGAGAATTATTCAGGTGAGAATTTTTGTTGTTCAATCGTGGATTCAGAAGCTTATTTATATTGCAAGAATGTTAGACACATTGATCCCCAGTAAGTATGACATTTGCTGGAGTGAAGGAGTGTGGAAATAGAAATCGTGTTTGAACAAGTTCCTCATCGTGCGGGAGACTTAATTGGTTGATTTTTCCTCCACTACTTTGATAACTCCTTCAACTGCTTACACGACTTACTCACATTTGTTATCGTGGGTGTACATACGTGTCATAGGCCTCCAGACCAAAACCCTACTGAATATCCCCCATGTGACACGATTGATGTCTCATGAATGTGGAGTCTGCATAGAAGACGTGTATATAATTGATCAATTGTTGACTTGACTGGACCATGAGTCTTAGTGTTGCTGTGTCGAGCATGATTGACGAATACTCTATGATTCATGGAATGAGCATGTCTGCCGGGAAAGATGCATAGACGTTGAGTCTTGGTGAACTTTGATATATCATTTTACCAGTTGAAGTTATAATAATGATGTTCAGATGATTTGGATAGACAAACGTCGGTCTAATGAGATTGCTCGATCATGGACCTGTTGATAGAAAATGTTGTTGCACACTCGATCTATCATGAATTCTCGGATGACAAAGCGAGATTATAATTGTCGACTGACGAGCCAAATTTTGGATGATAAACCGATGAAATATGATAGCTGTGTAGAATTCTCGAATCTTGATAGTTGAATCAATACTCGAATATTGATAGCTAAATCAACACGAGAAATATTGATCGGTCGAGAAATTAAATATTGATAGTGTTAGAGGACTGCTCGGTCGAACTCGCATGCGTTGCTATCTCAAGCATGTTTGTCAATATTAGTGATCAAAACTATACGTCTTGATTTCTAGTCTACTATTAGCTAAGTCTCGGACTAGGATAGAAAGTGTAGTTGTGCTAAAGACTCCATGGCGATCATCATACAAAGACGAAGAACTACTCAAGGAACTTGTGGAACTTCATCGACTAAAGGATATGTGGAGACTTGAACTTATCTATCACTCAAATTTCTATCTACTCTATCTCATATCTTGAGACAAAAATCGTTTTGCTATATAGACTATGATTATACACATTTGCTATTTCGAGCCGAGTTTATCTCGCTTATCTATTTCTCGAAATATGTGTTGGTAATATTTCGCTTTGGCCAAGTTCATCTTTACTAATGACGAAAGTCATATTAAGTTTCAATCACTTGAAAATGGCTTTGACGAAAAATGGTTTGTGAATAACAACTATATAACATCCTCTAAGAATGTTTCAATGATTGAAATGAGAGTTTAGATTACATAACCATGGAAGGATATAAACATTGTGTGGTAACACATATGTGCGTAAGTCATTATTCCTTGAACCAAAGTATGCGTAACAATTCTCCCCAGCATCCCCCTTTTCGACCCTTTATATAGGGTAATACATAACGACATAGAAGCTATCCTTTATTTTCGGGAATGTCTCGCGAAGTGTCGCCAGATGAGTTATTCTTTAAGGGCGTTTATTTTAGCTCTGCGACCGCCTCGCGACATCGTTGTTTATTAACTTCGCAAGTCCTGTACGTTGCGATATCATGGTCCTACATCTTGCCTCTTTTTCCTTGAATATTGCTTGAAGAGCGATTTTTAAGGAAAATCCGTTGTTGTAATAATCTTTGATCTTCGATGAAGGAACGAGCGAAAGAATACGGACTTGAAAAGTACGCATTTGCTCTATTCTTTGCGAAATTCCGAAGCTCCTATGTCATGTGTTCCCGAGAATAATCTGTTGCAATCTCTTCTCGCCTATTAGGAAATATGCCATATATTTGAATTTCGCTAAATTTCTTTTCCGTCAAGTTTCCTTGATTTGGGACTTCTTATCGCTTGTCATTCTCATGGCATCCAGGTTTGTTTATAAACTAGTTCTTTTTCGCCATTGTTGTTTAGCAAGAACCAACCCAAACCAGATTTACCGTGAAGGAGATACAGTCAAAGCCTACTTCGCGAACAAAATTTGACTTGTTACTCGCGGACGATGGAAATCTTTGATAGAACTCCTCCGCGACCCAAGTCTATTACTCCCTGTTCCATTTCCTTCTTTCGGACCTTCTTCTCCTTCTCGCGAAATCTTCGCAGGATAGTTTGCCTCTTCCTTCGATAACACATTATCGGGCGACAACACTTTTACGCCTCAACTCCTCATAGACCAAGTTCCTACAAATGATGCTATACCACCCTCTCGCTATCAATGTTCCTACTATTTCTCCAACCACTTCTCTCCCTGAGACCTCCTCTTCTCATGAGATTCCTTTGACAAAAGATGACTCATTTTTAGTAGAGCAAATTCCTCTAACAAATAAAATTTGGAGGGTATAGATGTGGCCTTTAAGATCCGCCGATCCTATCAAACTTCCATAGATTTTAAGTAAGCAAGTTGGTTATTTTCTAAAAACGATTCTGAACTTAAACCCATGGAGATAAACTAAGGAATGAATAATTGTTGGTTAAGTAATGATTTATCTCGCCTCTCTTATGCTTTGACTAAATCTGATTTGGAGTTGCAAACTTTATCGGATGAGAATCTATAAAGTTTGAATCATTTGATGATGTCATGGACCCCTGGGGAATAATTTGCCTGCTTTAATTCAACATCTTTCTTCTCAAAAGGAAGGATCATATGTTTATTCCATGAATGCTTTACTACCCCGAAAGTGAATCAAATCGTTTTGTTTATTGCACTTATTATAAAGAAATCGCTTTAATTTTGGTATTCTTTATTTTATCTCTTCTTGAAGCGACAAGATCGCAGACCGCCTTTACATTTTCATGCAATGGCTCAGGTCTTCCCTGCCTTACCTTTTTGGCGACAAAAACAACGTCCTCACTTGCATGTAAAGACCCATTGATCTTGTCTTATCATTTTTCAAGTATTTTTTGCCTCACAGGATGTTTTAGTTGCGACAATATGACAGGCCTAGATATCCTTGCGAACATAAAGTCCCATGACAACTAGTTCAAGCCTAATTTGATCGGCCATACAAGACTAGCTCCTCCCATCCAAGGTCTTAACAACATTTGCAATCATTCTTCATCATTTGTTATTTTGTCTGCGAGATATTCGCTCGATTCATTCATTTAATCATTCCTTATC
This sequence comes from Papaver armeniacum, assembly GCA_023531295.1. Classification (NCBI taxonomy): domain Eukaryota; kingdom Viridiplantae; phylum Streptophyta; class Magnoliopsida; order Ranunculales; family Papaveraceae; genus Papaver; species Papaver armeniacum. The sequence continues at coordinate 643,084 of JAJJWW010016205.1, forward strand.
TCTTGTTGTTTTGTTAAGCTATTCATGACTTTTCTGTTATTCTTACTTCGCTGGGATTCTAGTTATCTCGCATATGATATTTTCGAATATGAAAGGTGCATATATGGCCAATAATATCCTTGCATCTTTGCTTTATATGCCAAAGATCTTCCGCCGCTATGATTTCCAGATCTCCACTATGCAAAGATCTTCAATATGGTTTCTCCTTCTTTCCTTGTTAGGCATCAAGCGAAGGTCCAAGAAGAATATGGTTGATTCACATTTTTATCAATTTCCAACTTGTGACAAGCTACCGACGGATCTATACAGGCATTTCATCCATATCCCACGCGAAGATATCTTTATAATCTCGCAATGCACCATGATTCTTTCTTCTTCTTCCGCTCCCATGTTGGTTCCAATCTTTAGTATCTTGGGTTCTTCCTTAGTTCCAATATTCACTTCTTTAGTTTGCTCTTGCCGCGACGTAATCGGGCCTTCGGTTCTCCCATGGGGTTGGTCCTTTGGTTCCATCGCGGCATCATTTTCTCCTCCCGAGATCTCGCTAGGTATTCCTTTTCCTTCCTTCGCTTCATCATGTAAACTCGAACTCTTCTTCTTTCTTAGCCGCCCTCGCCATCTTTTGCGGTGCTTAGATATATTCTTTTGTTTGTTTATTTGTTCCTCGCAACATTTTACTTCCTTTTGAAAGTACAACAGACTCACTCGACCCTTTATATAGGGTAATACATAGTGGACGAAAGCCTAAGCTATCCTTTATTTTCGGGAATGTCTCGCGAAGTGTCGCGTGTACAACTATTCAATCTCGCGACACTTCTTAACCCTCGCCGATCTCACGTCTCCTTTATGTCTCGCCTGTCGTTATTCTTTGCGTCGTTTATTTTAGCTCTCTGCGACTGCCTCGCGACATCGTTGTTTATTAACTTCGCAAGTCCTGTACGTTGCGATATCATGGTCCTACAACGATTATTTGTGAACTTAAACTCATATAAACTAAGGAATGAATAATTGCAAACCGTGGCTATAAAGTTCATGAATCGATTCGAGTGAATCAAATCGTTTTGTTTCAATTGTGTCTATTATAAATATCTAAGCAATTGAACAACTCTCTAACTAGTTCATTTGAGACATTTGAACTAGTTATGGTAAAGAAGAATATGGTTGATATGAAAGTGCTCAAATGTCTAACCATTTGGTTAACTACTGTTGAACCAACTAAATGTACATGTTTGGGTACAGTTACACAAACCTAAAAACGTGCATTTCGTTTGTTTGTAACAAGCTAAGTTTCGATCTAACGGTTGAAAGATATTAGCTTGAATCTAATCAGGTTTTCATCTAACGGTGAATATTGAATGATGTGTTACTAAGCTAACATTGATTGCAAACCCTGATTTGAAAGACGATATAAGGGAGAACTCTAGAAACTGGGAAACCTAATCCCCACACCACCTGTGTGATACTAGTTGTATAAGATATAGTCGATTCTCCGTTAACCTTAGGTTTCTATCGAGACCCTGTAGGCTAACGACTTGAAGACTTCATTGGGATTGTGAAGCCAGGCCGATACTATTTTCTCGTAGTTGTGTGATCTGATCTTGTTGTTTCTATCGTGATAAGTACAATCGTAAAGATTCGCTTGAGATTGATTTCTCCGATAGGAAAGATATAAAAGAAGTCACAAACATCTTCGTCTCATCGTTTGTGATTCTGCAATATCTTCTTTCGCTAGTCGATTAAGATTATTGTGAGGTGATTGATAATACTAGGTTGTTCTTTGGGAATATAAGTCCGGGTTATCAATTGGTTCATGTTCACCTAGATTTATCAAAAGAGAGAACAAAACTCGTAGGTATTTCTGTGGGAGACAGATTTATCTATTATCGTAGACTTTTGTGTGTGATACAGATTTGTTTATTAAAGTCTCCGACTTTGGGTCGTAGCAACTCTTATTTGTGGGTGAGATCAGCTAAGGGAATCAAGTGCGTAGTATCCTACTGTGATCAGATACGTAAGAAACGCAACTGTACCTTGGATCAATGTGAGATTGATTGGGGTTTAACTACAGTCCAGACCGAAGTTAGTTTGTAGTAGGCTAGTGTCTGTAGTGGCTTAATACAGTGTGTGTTTAACTGGACTAGGTCCCCGGGTTTTTCTCGCATTTGCGGTTTCCTAGTTAACAAAACTTCCAATAATCACGTGTTATTTCTTTTCCGCATTATATTTTGTTATATAATTGAAATATCACAGGTTGTGCGTTGAATCGATCAATTTGGAAATTCAACCTTTGGTTGTTGATTAAAATTGATTGATCCTTGAACATTGGTATTTGGTACCGTTCAAGTGATTTCTCTTGTATTCAATTAGACTCTCATATTTCTATTTGCTTGAGTAAGTATTGAATCGAGAAAGTGAGATATAGCTTTTTAATATACTTTTATTAAGATTGAGTCTGACTGTCTAGTTGATTCTCTTAAAAGTATATTAGAGTTAGTCCATACAGATTGCTAATCGAAATATTGAGCGTGGTTATTGTACCCCCGCTTTTTCAATTGGTATCACAGCAGGCAAACACGTTTAAAGACCTTACAAGTCTGTGTTTGTGGCAATCCGAGTCTGTGGACAAGATCTCATCTCTGACATATACGCATACCAAAATATCCTACAAAGCTCTTAACCCAAAATATCCTACAAAGCTCTTAACTATGCTAAATGTCTTGGGACTACCTCAAAGGATTACTTCTTAGACGATTCTTCCGAATCCAGAGGTATAAAGGTTGTTCTATGAAATGGTGACATGAGTCCCTCTATTGAGACATTTGACACTATCGCAAAAGCTTAAATGGAGCTCACTAGAATCTTAAAAAATTCTACTGAGGCTATTGATTTTCAGAATCATGCTCAGCTCATTGATGAATTTGAAAAATCTCTTGGTCGAGAACGTGAACTCTATAATATCATTGAGTCCTTCTCTAACAATATTGAAAAACTTCTCCAAGAAACTACTCTACAACGTGAAAAGATTAGTGTTCTTGAGGATATTTTCAAGGAAGACTCAATTAAAGAAAAATGTTTGATCGAGACACATTCATCAGATCTAAATATACTTCGTGTCGAAAATGAGAAACTAGGTGCATCCCTTATTCTAGATCATGAACAGTGCAAATCCTTGGAAAAGGAAAATCTTGTCTTAAGGAGAAATTCTTCTGTACCGACTAATTATCGGTTTGAATTATAGCACATGAAGAGATGTTCTCCAAAAGAAGGTTTTGTCAAGAAAGGTCTACATGACTTACAATCTTATAATATGGCTATGAATTTAAAACAGGTTCCAGTTATTGCTTCTCCTCCACGAATCTGTACATTATGTAGGAAAAAGAATCACTATGTTATTCATTGTTTTGTCAGGAGGAAACAAATCTCTAATCTCCATAATTTGCTTCTTTCTACTATCAATGGAGTAAATAGTCTGACGACTTCTGCAGTGAATCTCGTGCCCACAGAAAACCAGAAACCTTATAAAAATGATCTCTCTTCTAGAAATCGTCACAAGTTACAAGTTCATCTCAAGGGTATAAACTCTAGTGCCACTAATGAATACATTCCATGTGTTTATAAAAATGATTCTGGTAAATATAAATCTAGGAAATGGATCTCTCTGTAACCTGATCCTCTTGAACCAATCTCAAGAGGTCCTAGATTTTGTCCTCAGAGAAATCCTTCTGACGGATATGTTAAACAGGCTGTGTCCTATTCATCTGGGATGAAAGTCAACCGAAGGAAGGCAAAGAACACAAAAGTCAAACATTCAGATGATGTGTACAACTCTTTCCTCAATGATCGTAGTGGGATCACTTCTCACTCTACCTCCTGATTCCAGGTATCCTTATCCTTGTTTCTAACTTGAGAGGTGCAAGGATGATGATTGAGAAATGCTCAAGTGTGTTGTATAATATTTTTTGTTTTGCTTGTGTTTTTTATTATTGTCGGTCCTCTTGTGAGTTCATAGGGTTTTCATAACAAGAGTTTCCATCTCCTGTTTGCAAACACATATATATACTTACTATATATTGTGTTTTTCCATCGGGTTATTTGGTTTTTGGTACTTACATTTTGACCAACTTTAGTGTTTGGTCTAACATTTGTCCAGCTTTGCGTTTGGTACTTGGAAACAACGTTGACTGTCGTTGACTGTTTATAATCAGAATTTAATTAATTTTATAAAATAAATATATTATAAAATACATATATTATAAAATACTGAATTTACAAATGAATCCCTGAAGTGGGTCTAAGATCTGATGGTTATAATAGAAAATCATTTTCCTCTTCCTTTATTCCCAACTTCTATCGACAAGAACTATTCGCATCATCAGTTTATTCTTCATCCAACATCAAAATCAAGTGTAACAACCTCATTACATCAGTATACCATTGATTTTTGTTGAGATTCATAATTCAAAACTAACCCACATCTCATAATCTGTCACCGATTCTCAGCAGTCGCTATATTCACCATTGAGCTATAAAAATCAATGGCAGTAAGCTAGGTTCTTTCCTATTGCTGTACGGATAGAAAATAAGAATTCAAACACAACCAAAGCTTCATTAAATTTGTTAACACATCATCACTATCAACATCATCAGATCCCTTTCTTCAACTAATTTTTCACTTTAATTTCACCCAAAATCCATTTTGAACCCAATTTTTCTTCTCTTGTTTTCAATCCAAACCAAATTATTACCCAAGTTCCTTCCCCATTATAACTATCGGTCACTGAACTTGATTTATAAAGAAACTGTTACTCGGGTATTTTCTCAAACGGTTCATAAGCGTCTTGCTAACTGGTTATGGAAACAACCCTGTTGAGATTCTTTTCTTGCTTATTAGTTATCTTTCGCTGGAAACTTGGATTCACACACAACCATCTCTCCTAACCTTAATAGAATTCATCTATACCCATCCATTCAACCACAATCCTTAATCTCTTTGATTAGATCACCACATTTATTTTTTGGGTTTTTCTCTTCTTACTTGTAATTTATCGGAGGAGAAGAAGGTGTTGCTTTTGACAGAATGATCAATTGATTCAATTTGGGTTTGATGGCTATAAGCTAGGGTTAGAAACGAATGTTGTATTTGGGGAGATGTAATTTTGGTAGATGCGATTTTGAGGAAACAATAAAAAGGGTTTTCTAGAGAGATTGACTTGATTTGGGGATTTGCTTCTTCAATTGGGGTTTTCAATTGGTTTTAGTTGAATCTGTTCATGGGGTTATGCTGAGAGAAAGAGTAATTAATTGGATTTGGGTGAGAAATCGATTAGATTTGGGAAAGATTCTTCTTCAATAGGGTCTTTGTATGAATCTGTTTGTGGGTTATGCATAGTGGTTGATTTTTTTCATGGTGTTATGCGGAGAAGAAGAGAAATCGATTGGATCTGCGGAAGCAGCCTTTTCAATTGAGCTTCTGGTTTATCGGTTATGAACAACGGGAGAAAGTAAAAAAGAGCGTTGGAGAGACTTTTTTTGTTAAAATGGAAGGGTATAACAGTAAACTAGAATAGTAATTAGATTTAATCTAATTTTTTTAATAATTATCAAAGGAAGTCAACGTCTAACTGAGTCAATGCGGGTCAACGTTTTTTCCAAGTACCAAACGCAAAGTTGGACAAATGTTATACCAAACACTAAAGTTGGTCAAAATGTAAGTACCAAAAACCAAATAACCCTTTTCCATCCCTAATAAAATATATATATATGGAGAACTCTGCAAAACCTCAAGAGATTGTGCATCTTGATATGGAGGAAGACACTCAGGGACGTGAGTCAATTCAAGAGTTGAAGCTAAAGAAGATGCTTGAAAGAAAGGATCACAACTCCTGGATTGGTGATTCTGTCAAGGATTTAACTCGTTTTCAGAACAATTCAAAGGTCGAGTTTGCAAATATTCAACTGAAAATAAACCAACTCTTAGATAGTCAGGCCAGAATCCTTGCTAATCAGAATTTTCTGATACGGAATAAAAAGAAACTCATCATGGATTGTGTCAAGGCTAGACAGCTTGCTCGGGTTATTGATCGTAAAGTTAGTGTTCTAACTCACGAACATGGTGTGTCTACGGTCAAGAGAGTAAAGGAAATCAGTGATATTCTTTGACGGATTCATTGAAAGGTATGAGGTTCTCAATGAACTTTGATTGTCTTTTGTCTAGTAAATCTTCTGATGAGAATTTCTTTTTCTTGTTTTATTTATAAGAATAACTAGAGTTTGGAATAGCCATTATAGTGATTACACATAGCTATGTCCAACATTTTCATCTTCATGTTTTTAGGTTTATTTGTTTAAATTCTAAAAAAAAAAATGTTTGAAAGATGATTTTTGCAGTATTAATCTTTATGGTTTCATATATTGCAATTTTTTATGGGATATGTATGTTTGCGTCTGTGAACTATGATTGTCCCATACTTTGTCAAAAGTTAAGTCTTTCATATGTCGATATGCATGTATTGATAAAAGAATGAATGGACTTTTGACATTATAAAAGTTAAAGCCTTTTATGTCATTTTTTGATGAAAGAAAGGATAAAACTTTTGTTTACGACGATTATGTCTATTGTATGTCATTGTGCAAATAGTGATGGAAAATAGAATGAATCCTTGTTTATTCCGCAGTATTGATCTTCCCTGATCCATATTTTATGAATATACTGTGCGGCTCCGTAAGTTCTCTTATGTTGAGCATTTTCGATTATATTAATCATGGGTTTTCTTGTGGTTAATTTAATTGAGTATTATTTGGATTCAAATTAATATTCATATGTGATTTGTTATGTCCAAATAAATCCTTCTTTTCTTGTGAAAATAAGGTCGCTCTTGTTGTTCTTTCGGGAATGCCATTTAACGGGGGAGACTTCTTAATTGAACTTGTGCTTAATTGCCAAATCTTTGTGGGGAGTGCGGCCGTGGAATATTATAGGGGTTATCTTGTATCTTTATAAAATCCTTGATGAAACCATTTAGCTTCGGCTATATGATTGCATCTAAAAAGTTGGTATGTACTTAGTTTTGGCCATGAAATGTCTCTATGGAAATTTTATTAGGATCCCACTAGTTTTCATACCTTTGCCAATTTTATTGACAAAAAGAGGGAGAATTAATGTGTAGTTCACACTACAAATACATATGTTTTTCGGATCATTATGTAAGGGGGAGTGGTTTCCATGTGAGATAGAGTATTGACTAAGGGGGAGTGATACATATCACCATAGTATTGTTGTCAAAGTTGTGATGCAATTGAACTTTGATGCTGTGTAATAATACTATGACACTGTGTAACAATGATTGAGAATTCTTGTTTTCTCATTGTTATGGCTACGGATTTTCAACAACGATGATGCTAAACTTATAAACTTTGGAATCATTGGAGTACTTGGAAGTGACGAAGATTTTGAGTAATGTTGAAGAACCAAGAAGATCAGGCATGTGGAAGAGAATCTACAAAAGTTTATTTATTTATTTTTGTATTCCATTTGTATTGATAGTTTTTTCACTAAAATTGACAAAGGGGGAGATTGTTAGAGCACTTCTCGGTCGAACTCGCATACGTTGCTATATCAAGCATGTTTGTCAATATTATTGATCAAAATTATAAGTCTTGATTTCTAGTCTACTATTAGCTAAGTCTCGGACTAGGATAGAAAGTGTAGTTGTGCTCAAGACTCCATGGCGATCATCATACAAAGACGAAGAACTACTCAAGGAACTTGTGGAACTTCATCGACTAAAAGGTATGTGGAGACTTGAACTTATCTATCACTCAAAAGTCTATCTACTCTATCTCCTATCTTAAGACAAAAGTCGTTTTGCTATATAGACTATGATTATACACATTTGCTATTTCGAGCCGAGTTTATCTCGCTTATCTATTTCTCGAAATATGTGTTGGTAAGCTTTCGCTTTGTCCAAGTTCATCTTTACTAGTGGCGAAAGTAATATTAAGTTTCAATCACTTAAAAAATATCTTTGACGAAAAATGGTTTGTGAATAACAACTATATAACATCCTCTAAGAAAAATGATTAAAATGAGAGTTTAGATTACATAACCATGGAAGGATATAAACACCGTGTGGTAACACATATGTGTGTAAGTTCTTATTTCTTGAACCAAAGTATGCGTACTTTGCTGCTCAGGAAAACCGGAACTAGAGTCCGCGTACCAAGTCCGTGTACTGTCAGAAGTTCTCATCCCAAGAAATTCTGCTGGAGTTTGTAAACTAAGGAATGCATAATTGCAAACCGTGTCTATAAAGTTCATGAATCGATTCGAGTGAATCAAATCGTTTTTGTTTCAATTGTGTCTATTATAAAGATCTAAGCAATTGAAAAACTCTCTAACTAGTTCATTTGAGTCATTTGAACTAGTTATGGTAAAGAAGAATATGGTTGATATGAAGTGCTCATATGGCTAACCATTTGATTAACTATTGTTGAACCAACTAAATGTACATGTTTGGGTACGGTTACACAAACCTAAAAACGTGCATTTCATTTGTGTGTAACAAGCTAAGTTTCGATCTAACGGTTGAAAGATATTAGCTTGAATCTAATCAGGTTTTCATCTAACGGTGAATATTTAATGCTTTGTTACTAAGCTAACATTGATTGCAATCCCTGATTTGAAAGACTATATAAAGGAGAACTCTAGCAACTGGGAAACCTAATCCCTACACCTCCTGTGTGATACTAGTTGTATAAGCTAGAGTGGATTCTCCTTTAACCTTAGGTTTCTATAGAGACCATGTAGGTTAACGACTTGAAGACTTCATTGGGATTGTGAAGCCAAACCGATACTACTTTCTAGTAGTTGTGTGACATGATCTTACCGTTTCTATCTACTAAGTACAATCGTAAAGATTGGCTTGAGATTGATTTCTCCGATAGGCAAGATATAAAAGAATTCACAAACATCTACGTCTCATCGTTTGTGATTCCGCAATATCTTCTTTCGATAGTCGATTAAGATTATTGTAAGGTGATTCATAATACTAGGTTGTTCTTCGGGAATATAAGTCCGGGTTATCAATTGGTTCATGTTCACCTTGATTTATCAAAAGACGGAACAAAACTCGTAGGTATTTCTGTGGGAGACAGATTTATCTATTACCGTAGATTTTTCTGTGTGATACAGATTTGTATTAAAGTCTTCGACTTTGGGTCGTAAAAACTCTTAGTTGTGGGTGAGATCAGCTAAGGGAATGAAGTGCGTAGTATCCTGATGGGATCAGAGACGTAAGGAGTGAAACTGTACCTTGGATCATTGTGAGATTGATTGGGGTTCAACTACAGTCCAGACCGAAGATAGTTTGTAGTAGGCTAGTGTCTGTAGTGTCTTAATACAGTGTGTGTTCAATCTGGACTACCCGGGGTTTTTCTGCATTTGCGGTTTCCTCGTTAATAAAACTTCTGGTGTCTGTGTTATTTCTTTTCCGCATTATATTTTGTTATATAATTGAAATATCAAAGGTTGTACGTTGAATCGATCAATTGGGAAATCCAACCTTTGGTTGTTGATTAAAATTGATTGATCCTTGAACATTGGTATTTGGTACCGTTCAATTGATTTCTCTTGTATTCAATTAGACTCGCATATTTTTATTTGCTTGAGTAAGTATTGAATCGAGAAAGTGAGATATAGCTCTTTAATATACTTTTATTAAGATTGAGTCTGACTGTCTAGTTGATTCTCTTAAAAGTATATTGGAGTTAGTCCATACAGATTGCTAATCGAAATATTGGGTGTGGTTGTTGTACCTCCGCTTTTTCAGATAGTTTAATCAATATTGCTACTTTTTGCGAATATTGCTAGTTTGAGCAAATATTGCTCGATTAATGAATTATTGGGAGCGAGACCAAATAAAATATTAATTAAAAATAGTGGTAGCTGGACCGAATATTATATAAATAATTAAAATGTTGATTATTGGATTTACATAAATTATGGGTGTTTGAACATGTTCAGAATTATGGTTTGCGTGCAGTTGGTTTGAAACCCTAATTTTTGATTGCTTTGTTGATCAATGGATGATTTAATAAAAATCATCCAATGAGTGAGATAGGGACATGATACATGAGATGGAGGGAAGACCATATAGCGCCCGAGTGCTCGAATGAGCATTCTAAATAGTCCTTTGTAGATAAGTTGGTGAAAGGATGATTAAATGCTCGTTTAATCATTATTGAAATAGTGCTCGTTTGAGCATTAAGTGGTAAAACCTAATTATGGAGAGAAAAATGACCAAACAAGGGGTATGGAACCGTCCCTTGGTGGTCGTGGGACCAGCTGGTGGTCGATGGATCAAATTCCAAGTTGTTTGGAAAGAGTTTGAACCCAATATGAATTGTAGAGATTAATTAGGTCAAAATTATCAAAATGGGTGAAACCGGCTTTTGCAAGCCAAAGGGATGATCTTGGATGACCAAGGGGGCATACCCGTGTCACCATGTTGCTCGTGGATCAATCCTGAGAATTTTGATATTTTATGATGCGTGTTCCAGCGATATTTTGGATTTTCAGAAGAGTTTGATCTTGAAAGAAACTCTCAATTTTGCTTGAATGAGAAAGTAGGACTTTGCTCGTCCGACCAATATTTTAAGAATATTAAAATAATGTTATTTTAATGTTTGTCATGAGAAGCCGGACGATCATGATATCATTTGACTTTTTGGTGTTTTTTTGGAGATTTGAGCAATATTGGAGAAACATGGAAACCAAGAGTTTGCTCAAACGAGAGAGTTTCATGAGATGATAGAAGAAATAGTAATAAAATAAGGAATTAGGGAGGCTTGGGACCGGGCACGGCCGTGACATGGCCGGGCGGTGGGCCCGATCCCGTGACGCTCTTCCCTATTTTTATTATTATTTTCCATCTTGTGTGAAGAAATGTGGAGAAATTAGGAGTTTTTCTTAAACGAGGAAGTTTGCTCAAACAAAAAGGAATCTTCAAGAGATGAGGAAAAATAATAAAATAGGTAAAAAAGAAAACAGAGAGGCGTGGGACTAGAAACGACGGCATGGCCCGCCTGCCGATGGGCACCGGTCCCGTGAGCCTCTTTTTTTGGTTTTTTTTAAGATTTATTTTCCTTTCCTATTTTGCATAAGTCTCTGTATTTCCTCGTTCGTCCATATTTTTAAATGCTCGTTTATGCATTTGGGTGCTCGTTCGTGCATTATTGATAAGCACACTCGCACCATTTTCTCGGGGCTTACTCGATGGTGGCCCAAATGCGTGTACGTTGAATATTCATTTTTAACCCATGGAATTCTGCTGGAAAATCCATGAATAGAGGTGATGAAATATTATGATGAAATTAGAATATTTTCTAGGAATTCAATTGATGAATTTTGCGACTAGAATTAATTAATTGAAGGCTCTATATTATCAGGCAATCTGTCTAGGAGCATTATATTTATTCGAGAGTCGAGGTATGAGCTAGTTGAAGTGTCATACTCATTCTGAATGTTTATTCTGTATAGTCAGGGAACATTGCGACATCCTGAAGACGTTATTGCTCTATACTAGTGGTTAATCCATTTAGGAGCTGTCCAATCATACTCGAGTAAATACTGAAATTGCTCAATATTGGTGAATTACACAAAACATTGAAAGCTCAGTTGAGAGGCTTTAATGGTTGCATATTCATGTGTGCTCTAAGAGGTTTGTACGCTCCAGTCAGAGATCATGACATGAGGTTTGTACGCTCAGTCAGAGGTCATGACACGAGGTTTATACGCTCCGTTAGATATCATGAAATGAGGTTTGTACGCTCTAAAGATCATGACACGAGGTTTGTATGCTCAGACTAAATCCTAAAATATGAATTTCACATACGCGTCTGAAGCTAAGTCATAAATATACAAAATTATGATTTTAAGATTTAAGCCTTCGTCAGAAATACACCATCAACAAAGGTATTCACGAGAGTTGTAACAATACTAAATGTATTTACGAAATTTTTCATGAGTATCTGCTAATTCGTGTTGGGTAGGTGTGCGAGGGCACGCGTACCTACGAACCAGTTCGTGAACTCAAATGGACACGATACACATATTAGATATGTGTACCCAAAGGTTGTCCACAAACTCATGATCTTGAGGTACACATGTTGGATATGAGTACCTCATCCGATTCACAAATTCAGAACACTATGGTACGCGTACTTACCTATATTCTAGAAACTTAGATCCATGGTACGTGAACTGGGTATGCTACCTACCTGGGTCCATATTTTAGTGGTTTTAAGAACTCTCTTTTTGATGTTTGAAACATTCCTATTGTTTTAGCAATTCCAAATGATCCTCAAACGTAGTTCTTGAATAATAAATTATTTTGAACTAAGATTGCTAAAGGTCTTATAAACATCCATTCCTTGAATCATATTTCGAGATGTTAACAAGAAAATCTTGACTCGGGGGTTATTCAGTGATGTCTCATATCGATAGAATGGCAATACTTGCGAATAAATAAAATGGTTTAGTCTTCAGATACCTCTTTATTGATGAAGTTCTTCAGATGTTTTTGATTGATCTTCAATCTTCGAGGGTTATTCAGTGATGTATGATACTCAACTACTACACCCTAATCATAGTCAAAGACTTGACTTAAGTATACTAGAAATCAAGATGTAGTTTTGTGCATCTAATATTGAAAACAAGCCTGAGATAGCAAAAACTTGCGAGTTCGACCAAGCAGTGCTCTAACACTGCTGACAATAACTATGAATTATATCATGGAATATGTGATTAGAGCTCAAGTATTAGAGTTTAGAGTTATGTGACTTCAAACTAGTTCAATATTACTCAATGGGACAGAGTCTAAATATTAATATATGAAAGGATTTCAAAGAATTCAATTATCGAATTATTACAACTTAGAACAAGTTCAATGTTGTTCTATACTAGTAGCTAACCCATCTACGAGCCGGTAATGTAGATTCGATACAGAGGTAAGTACAACATAAATACTAAAATACTCATTAAGTACATTCAATATACATAGAATACTGAGAGTCCAGTTGGGTGAAGCCCTAGCATATATATATATACCATAGTGTTTAATTTTATTAAAGCCATCAAATATCTATCACTCTCTTTTCTTTCGATTCATTCATTCACCAAAGATTAAGAAAATTTCTGTATTCTTATCTTTCTCTTCCTGTTCACAAGTTTCTTCTCAACTATGTCGTGGTATCATGATCCTCAGATTTTCATATGTAATGCTTACAATACAGCATCACATGGTTTTAACGAGTACAGGTGTAAGAAAGATCCTAATGGCACTGTTCATGTATCAGATTTACAACGTATCTCTTCGGGCATCCAGAGAGGAAGCGATTTTGATGCTTTATTAGCTTATCTCATTAATTTTTTTATTCGTTCTGGTTCAAAGACATGGAGGATTGTGAACTGTCAAGGATTGGCCATCATCTGGGAAAAAACTACCTGTAATGGAGTCGTATGTTCCTGGTCACGTGAACCACTGGACTCTCCTTATTATCGTCTACCCGGTATTACACCTCTAGTTGAAGCTGAGAAAGAAGCTCTTAAGAGAAGAGTTTCTGATTTACTAGCAGAAATTTCTCCCCTCAGAGTTGAAATTCGAAGGAACAAGGAAGATAAGAGTACATATATATATATATATATATATATATATATGTCTGCAGGTTCGAGGCGAATTTACAAGTTTTTCTCTTGTCAAAAGACCACCATCAACAACCCCAGATTTTAGAAAAATCCCATAAGTGTCCCTAATCTAATGAGCACGGATGTCTAACAAATTCTTAAGACTAAACCCGCATCCAATCCAAAATGTGTTGGATTTCAAAAATTACATCTAGATCCAATATGTTGGTGAATTTTTCAAGCACCCACTTGCATAAATACAATTATACCTAGATCGAATCAGACCTGCAAATTTTGTGCCAAATGCTCACCACTGAACATTGAATAAAAATGTGTTCTCCAACAGAAGGTGGAAATTTTATTTTCTTATGATACATAGGATTTTAGACCCTCATTTAGATTAAATCCGTCTCCAACAGTATGTTCTTCAATATAAAGAACGCGAAATTGGGGGACATAAAAAGGAATTGGGGGATATAAGAAAATGACAAAAACTGGATCCAGATATCAATTCGAGGTCACCCCTTATCTAAGTATTTTTTTAAATCATAATCTACCCTTCACTAATCGGGTAAAGTGGTTAATAATAATTAGTAAAATCTTAAGATTTTTTATAAATGATTAGTGTGTATTTGTATTCGGGCGAATGAGATGAGAGTAGAAAGATGGAAAAAAAATTTGAGAGGGAACTTTTTTTGGTGAAAGTGGAGGATGATTGTGAAGAGAGAATTGCTGCTAAGAGGTTGAAAATTTGATTTTTTTTCTTGAATCCACCATTGTTGCAGCTGAAATAGCTCGGTGCCGGCATTGTATTCAACCTAAAAAACCATGCCGACATTTGTTGGAAATTTGCATAAATGTTTGCCACTATCCGGGGGGGGGGGGGACAAAATTTTCGGTTTTGATCTTCAAAACCTATTTATTTTGGTTTTAATCGGTCCACCGCAAGCACGATCGGTTAATTCTCTAGCATGCGGTACACCTATCTTTGGCATAGTATGTTGCTTAAATTTCTATGCCGGCACATGATGAAAAGTATCCAGGAAACTTCAATTTTTTTTCACTTGACTACCGACACTTAGTTACGGCATTGAATGTTAGTTACCAAGCATGCCGACACTATTTTCCGGCATGGTTCTTCACCAATTCCGGCATGGTCTTCATCACTTCCGGCGATGTAAAAAAATATTACGTTTTGAATTTTTCTGGTTTTAATCAGTCCACTTAAGCACAATTAGTTAATTCTCGAGCATGCCGGCACCGGTTCCGAGCATAGTATGTTGCTTTAATTTTTATGCCTAGGCACATGATGTAAAGTATCCAGAAAGTTGAATTTTTTTTCACTTGATTACCAGCATTGATAGATTTCTATTGAGCATGCCGGTACTTAGTTACGGCATTGAATGTTAGCTACCAAGCATGCCGGCACCAGTTTCCGGCATGGTCTTCATCAATTCCGGCATGATCTTCATCACTTCCGAATTAAAAAAAATAATAATTCGTTTCCAAAGTGAGGAGCCGGCAGAGAAGGAGAAAAGAATTTGAAAGAGAATGGGGAGAGTTTAGAATGTGAAAGGGAATGGGGAATATTTGGGTTTCAAAGCTCTAACCCTGAAAGAGATTAATAAGAAGTGGAGATGGAAATGGGGGATATGATTTTGTTTTTTTATTTTAAGTTTTTTGATTTTTATTTTGAAGGGAGGATATTTTAGTATTTTTGCACCCAAAACCACCCCTTAGCAGACACCATGGGTTGGGAGAAGTAATCAATATCCCTCAATTCCTTTTTATATCCCTCAATTTTGCGTTCAATATAAAAGGGGTGCCAAAATAAATATGAAGGTCTTAGAGAAAGTCTTATCTAGACCTTCGGGATGACCTCCATGTCATCTTTTTAACATTTTTTTTTATTGTTATTTCAAAATAAAATTTTCTAAACCAATAGAAAAAAAAACACCACTTTATTCTTTATCCCAAAAAACAAATCCCGGAAACAAACCCCACACCATTGGAGATAGTTCATGAGCAACACACTATTAATTTTGCCACATATATAAAATCTCATAAATAAGGCTAAGTCCTATGGGCTAGATTGGACTGCTAGATTAGCCAAAAAGTGTTGCAAATCATGAAAAAAAGTGTGAGAAAAAAGTTAACACTCAATCTGGCTACTTCTCTCTCCTAGCATTTGCTCACAGTCCAACTATCAGCGAGATTGAAATGCTGAATAGTGCGGCGCTCAAAAAGTGACCAAAACGCTGAATGGTTCGGCGTTTTGCAAAAGAAGGAGAGAGAGAAGAAAAAGAGGGAGAGAGAAAGAGTAAAAGAAGGTGAGAGAGAAGAAAAATAGGGAGAGAGAAGCGTAGAGAGGGAGGAAAAGAAGGAGAGAGAGAAGAAAAAGAGAGAAAAAGAAGAAAAAGAGGAAAAGAAGAAGAGAGAATTGGTAACGCCGAATCGTTAGGCGTTTCGCTGCTAGATTGGCCATCCCATAAGTTGGAAGGTTGCCCTATCTGACGTGAATGTCCAATCTAACATCTAAATATCTAGCCCATATAACTAAGCCTAAGGATCTATATGAAAATTCCACGTAGAAATTTAACACCCGATTCTAGAAATGCTCGTAGGAAACCATCCCAATGTCGGAAAAAGATAAATACAGTGGTCAACTTATGGTAAGATAGTATGTCCATTTTGTACCCCATTTGGAAATCGGCAATGCACATCTGTTGTCTTTGGTAAATAAACAAATATTTCTTTAGACCTTAACTGCTCCACTTTAGGATTTTTTTGGACTATATAATCAGTTACTAACTCAAGTTTTAGTAGTCTAATACTGATTCAGTTCAACTAAATACTTTAATCTACACACTTCAAAGTAATGGCAAAATGTTAGCCTAGCCATCTGTATTCAAAGTTGCCATCTACAAGTAAAATACTCTCAACTACATACAAAAACTCCCTCCATCTTTACATTAAAAATTTCTTGAGCAAATCATAAAACATTCCAACAAAAATATTTAAATGCCAAAAGATTCCAACTGTTTTTAGAAATCGCATAAGAGTTGAAACAGTTTGCTCGGTGCAGCATCTTCAACTGCCCCAAACAAATTAAAAAATAACCCTGCCATGTGCATAGCAGCATAGGCAAAGAGACATCCCCAAAACGTTCAGTATTAGAAAACAAGAATGAAGGAATAAATTTCAAGATCCCTAAAAAAGACAAAGCAAAATCTTAATATTAACCTATAAATGGTACTTAAACGCTAAACTACTAAACAAATCAAGTAAGTAATAACCAACAAACCCACATGCCCAACCAAATTGCATAGTCATGAAAATCATCTCCTCATATATTATACTAAAGCTTGCTTATCAAAATATCCAAAACAAAATAAAATACATAATTCTAAAAACCAAAAACAACAATACAAGAAAAAAGAAAAGGGGAGGGGGATTGCCATTCAGAAATGTTGCATTTCTGAACCATTCAGCGCTTCAATCTCGCTGCTACTTCACCTGCGAACACATTCTAGGAGAGAGAACTAGTGTTAACTTTTAGGCCATATTTTTTTTTTTTTGAATTGCAACACTTAACTTTCAATCTAGCCCATAGGGCTTAGTCTAACAATGCTTTTAAGCTCCAAAAATTTGACAACTTTAACAACAACACCCTTTGCCTTGAAAATTCTATTCTACTAAAATGCAACTAACTTGCTAATTTATATATGGAACTAACAATGCTTTCAAGATCCCTAAAAAAGACCATGCAAAATCTAATAATACCTTATAAATGGTACTTAAAATGCTAAACTACTAAACAAATCCATGATTGCTAAAGGCTGTTACTAGCATTAGCAGGATTGGTACCATTTCAGCGATCCAATGGCCAAAATTAACTCTTTTATCTTATATGAAATGGTACCAGCCCCACTAATGCTGTACCCGACTTTAGCAATCGTGAACAAATCAAGTAAGTAACAACCAACAAACCCACATGCACACCCAAATTGTATAGTCATGAAAATCATCTCCTCATATATTATATTATATTAAAGCTTGCTTATCAAAATATCCAAAACAAAACAAAATACATAATTCAAAAAACCAAAAACAACAATGCTGGAAAAAAGAAAAGGGGAGGGGGATTGCCACCTGAAATGTTGCATTTCTAAACCATTCAACGCTTCAATCTCGCTACTACTTCACCTGCTAACATATGCTATGAGAGGAACTAGTGTTTAACTTTTAGGCCACATTTTTGTTTTGAATTGCAACACTTAAATTCTAATCTAGCAGCTCAATCTAGCCCATATGACTTAGTCTAAGTATGTTTTTAAGCTCCAAAAATCATGTATAAATGGTACTTGAAATGCTAAACTACTAAACAAATCAAGTAAGTAACAACCAACAAACCCACATGCACACCCAAATTGCGTAGTCATGAAAATCATCTTCTCATATATTATACTAAAGCTAGCTTATCAAAATATTCAAAACAAAATAAGCTTTGCTACTTCACCGAACACATGCTAGGAGAGAAAACTAGTGTTAACTTTTAGGCCACACTTTTTTTCTTTTTGAATTGCAACACTTAATTTCTAATCTAACAGCTCAATCTAGCCCATAAGACTTAGTCTAACAATGCTTTTAAGCTCAAAAAATTTGACAACTTTAACAACAACCCCTTTGCCTTGAAAATTCTATTCTACCAAAAATGAAACTAACTTGCTAATTAATACATGGAACTAACAATACTTTTAAGATCCCCAATAAAGACAAAGCAAAATCTAATAATATCCTATAAATGGTACTTAAAATGCTAAACTACTAAACAAATCCATGATTGCTAAAGGATGTTACCAGCATTAACAGGTTGGTACCATTTGAACAATCCAATGACCAAAATTAACTCTTTTATCTTATATGAAATGGTACCAGCCCACTAATGCCGGTACTGGCCTTTAGCAATTTTGAACAAATCAAGTAAGTAACAACCAACAAACCCACATGCACACCCTGTTAACGCAACGTGACTCAACACGTCAGTCTTTGTATATTTGGCAAAGTTTGTATATTAGGAAACGTGTTTAGTTAGGAAAGCTAAACCGTGTTTAGTTAGGAAAGCTTCACGTCAGTTTGTGCATATATATATATATGTATCGAGTCCCTTTGTATAACAAGTTAAGAAAACTAAAAATATACAGTTCACGTTCTAGTTCATCTTCTTGTCTCTCTTCTCTTCAAAGTTTAACATAAGTAATTTAACCTAAAACCCAATAGTTTCAACTTGGTATCGATTAGGGTTAGGTCCTCACATTCATGTCTACAAGAACCTTCAACTATTTCTTCTACTACATGTAAGGGTGCTCTAATGTCTTCAATTTGTCTCTTCACAATCTTGGTTATGGCCTCCGTTCAATTCTCTCAACCTCACCATATTATTACAGTTAAACTTGATGAAAATAACTATTCCTTGTGGCGTGCTCAATTTTTGCCATATCTTCAGGGTTACGAACTTGATGGACATGTTACTAGTACGAAACCCTGCTTCTCTCCTGTTGGCCCAGTGGTCTTTGCTCCTTCACGGCTTTTCTTTCTTGGATAAAACAAGACAAAATCCTAGTAAGTTGGTTATTCTCATCCCTTACACCTGCTGTTTTTCATCACGTTCATCGTCTTACAACTTCCAAAGCAATCTGGGACTCCCTTGAAGCTCAATATGCATCTAAATCTGATGCTCAAATTCACCATCTTCACTGTGAGCTACGTGCTCTTAAGAAAGGATCAAAAACCATGCGGGATTACATCAGTTCCCGCTCGAGATTTGGTGGATAGTCTCATTGTCGCCAATACCATAGTCACCGACAAGGAATTTCGACATTGTCTTCTCGCTGGCCTGGACAGTTCATATGATGCCATTGTCACATCTTTAACCACAACAATGGGCTCTCTTACTGTGGAAGACTTCCTTACGTTCCTTCTTACTTTCGAGCTGCGAGTTGAACATCAGGCTAAGGCACTGAATTCGCATCCTGTTGCCAACATTGCTGCTGCTGCACAGTTCCGCTCCTCTACTGCAAGTACGTCTCGCTTCTCTGCACCAACCAATCCATCTGCCACTAGTTCATCCTCGTATGCTGCTGCACCTAGTATGTCTCGTTTCCCGCTTTAATCGTTCTCAACAACGGGCTCACGCACCTAGTACATCTTCGTATCCGCCGGTCGTTCAAAGCTACCCTGTCAACTTTGTGGTCGTGAGAACCATGAAGCCCCAGACTGTTGGAACCGCTTCGATCGCAGCTTTCGTCCTCCTCGACGTCAACCACCGGCTTCCGCTCCTCGTGCTTACAGTGCTCAAACTGGTTTATTGCCAACTCCTCCTTGGACTCATGATAGTGGTGCTACGGATCATATAACAAATGATCTTTCTCGTCTTCAGTTTTCAACCGAGTATACTGGTCCTGATCAAATTCAGATGGGTAATGGCTCTTCTATTCCAATTTCTAATGTTGGTTCTTCTATTTTGGGAACTCCCAGTCGTAAGTTGCAACTTCGTAATATTCTCTATACACCTCAAATATCTCATAATCTCTTGTCAGTATCTCGTTTTACTACTGACAATAATGTTTTATTTGAATTTCATCCAACTTTTATCTTGTGAAGGATCGATGTACCTAGGAAGGTTCTTCTTCGCGGCAGTAGGAGGGGTGGTCTCTATCATCTTGATACTTCGTTTACGTCGCCTAAAGCTTGCATAGGAGAACGTGCTACCTTACAAGATTGGCACTCTAGATTGGGTCATCCAATGATGCGTACAGTTCGTAAAGTTGTCTCTCAGTTTTCACTTCCGGTTTCTAGTCAAACTATTAAGTTTTGTTCCTCTTGTCATGAACATAGGAGTCATAAATTACCTTTCAATCCTAGTAAAACTATTTATTTAAATCCATTAGATTTAATCGTCTCCGATGTTTGGGGACCTTCTCATGTTTTATCTAATGAAGGATACAGATATTATATTATATTTATTGATGCGTTTAGTCGTTTTACTTGGATGTTTCCTATGTCTCAAAAATCTGATGTCTTTTCTATATTCTTTTTGTTTCAAAAGCATGTTGAAAATCTTTTTAATCGGAAAATTAAGATTTTCCAATCTAATAATGCACTTGAGTATCGCAAACTTACTCCGCATCTTCAGCAACTTGGTATTTTTCATAGATTTTCATGTCCACATACTTCTGAACAAAATGGTTTAGTCGAACGTCGTCATCGTCATATTCGTGAAACTGGTCTTACGATTCTAAACATGGCTTCTGTACCATCCTCGTATTGGTATGATTCTTTTTATACTGCTTGTTATTTAATGAACCGTGTTCCTTCCACTTCTATCCATAATTCTTCTCCGTATGAAGCTCTTTTTGGTGTCTCACCAGATTACACTCTTCTTCGTGTGTTTGGTTGTTTGTGTTATCCGCACCTGCGACCATATAGGTCTCACAAAATGGAACCTCTTTCTTCTCCTTGTGTTTTTATTGGGTATAGTCCATCTCAAAAAGGTTATAGATGTCTTCACATTCCTACAGGACGGATATATGTTAGTCGTCATGTTGTTTTTGATGAGACCACTTTCCCCTTTGCGTCTGCATCATCACCTTCTCCGGCATCGACCTCTTCACAGGTACCCACTTCTCCTTCCCTGAATTTATCTTTACCACCGGTATTACATACTCGTCTCAATGATCGGACAGACCGTCCAATTTCTACCATGTCTCTCGATAATGATACTGCCAGAATAATTCGCACTTCTTTGGATCTTCTTCTGTGAGCAACCGACAACACACCTTCGCTAATGACATACTACGGCCGACGCCGTCGTATCGCCTCGATTTTCAATGTATCATCTCCACATCTACTTCGGTCCCAACCACGTCTGCCAAGATCTGCTTCTAACTCACTACCGTGTTTACTTCAGCTCCACCTACCGCGTCTACTTCAGCTCCAACTATGGATTTCCCGGACCCTGCGACAACACCTGCTCTTTCTACGCACCCAATGGTGACTCGGGCTAGAGATGGCATTTTCAAACCAAACTCCAAATATGCTCTGGTATGTGATTCAATTCTTGAGCCTACTTGTATTTCCCAGGCTCATAAAGATCCCCAATGGCGTACATCATCCGATGACGAGATCAATGCATTGATTAGAAATGGTACGTGGTCATTAGTTCCATATGATCCTTCTATGAATGTTATTGGATGTAAATGGGTATTTCGTATCAAACGTAATCCTGATGGTACAATTGCACGTCGCAAATCTCGCTTGGTTGCAAAAGGTTACAATCAACAAGAAGGAATTGATTACTCTGAGACGTTTAGTCCGGTTGTTAAACCGTGTACTATACGTATTATTCTTACTTTGGCTTTATCTTCCAATTGGCCTATTCATCAACTTGATGTACAAAATGCTTTCTTGCATGGCGAACTTCAAGAAGAGGTGTATATGAAACAACCACTTAGGGCTATGTGGATTCTCGGTTTCCTACACATGTTTGCAAGTTACATCGTTCTCTCTATGGACTCAAACAAGCTCCTCGTGCGTGGTACCACAGACTTAGTACCTTTTTACTACAAATTGGCTTTGTTACGTCGAAATGTGACTCGTCTCTGTTCATCTACAATGGCACTTATGGTACTATTTATTTGTTGGTCTACGTGGATGATATTATAGTTACTGGCTCAAGTACTACAGGTATCCATTCTGTTCTCACCCGTTTACAACAAGAGTTTGCAATTAAAGATCTTGGTTCCCTGTCTTATTTTCTTGGCATTGAGGCAATTCGTACTTCTTCGGGATTATTTCTTTCTCAACAACGTTATGCTCATGATCTTCTTATTCGAGCGAAAATGGATGGAGTCAAACCAATTCATACTCCACTTAGTACTTCTGGAGACATTTCTTCTGATCGTAGCACTTTATTGACTGATGCTACTGAATACCGTAGTATTGTTGGCGCTTTGCAATATTTGACATTTACTCGACCAGATCTTGCATATGCTGTCAATAAAGTTTGTCAGTTTATGCATGCCCCTACGGAGTTTCACTGGAATCTAGTTAAGCGCATACTTCGTTATCTCAAGCATACTTCTACCTTTGGTATACTTCTTCGGCCTTCACCTTCTTTACAGCTATCCTTCAGTGCTTATACTGATTCTGATTGGGCTGGTTCTCTCAATGATCGTCGTTCTACTAGTGGATATTGTGTTTATTTGGGTGGCAATATTGTCTCCTGGAGTGCTCGTAAACAGAAAACGGTATCTCGTTCTAGTACCGGTTTGAATATCGGGGCTTGCCATTGCAAATGCGAAATTATGTGGATCCGGTCACTCATTTCGAACTTCGCATATCTACTTGTTCTCCTCCCTGTTTTATGGTGTGACAATCTTGGTGCAACTTATTTCTCAAGTTAATCCTATATTTCATGCACGAACAAAGCACATTGAAATAGATTATCACTTTGTTCGTGATCAAGTGGCTTCCAAACTACTTGATGTTCGTTTTATATCATCTAAAGATCAGATTGCGGACATATTCACAAAACCACTTTCTAAAGACAGGTTTTCTCTTTTACGGTTCAAGCTTACGGTTCAGGATAACCCGTTACGCTTGCGGAAGGGTGTTAACGCAACGTGACTCAACACGTCAGTCTTTGTATATTTGGCAAAGTTTGTATATTAGGAAACGTGTTTAGTTAGGAAAGCTAAACCGTGTTTAGTTAGGAAAGCTTCACGTCAGTTTGTGCATATATATATATATATCGAGTCCCTTTGTATAACAAGTTAAGAAAACTAAAAATATACAGTTCACGTTCTAGTTCATCTTCTTGTCTCTCTTCTCTTTTCAACTCACCCAAATTGCATAGTCATGAAAACCATCTTCTCATATATTATACTAAAGCTTGCTTATCAAAATATCCAAACCAAAACAAAATACATAATTCTAAAAACCAAAAACAATACAAGAAAAAAGCAAAGGGGATTGCAATCTGAAATCAGCATTTCTGTCAATGCTTTAAGCTCCAAAAATTTGACAACTTTAACAACAACCCCTTTGCCTTGAAATCTCTATTCTACTAAAAGCAACTAACTTACTAATTAACCCCTCTAATTCATCTTCTCTTGTTTACTGCTACATGTCTCAAGCAATGCATCATTACAATTCTCTCCTTCTTCTTCCTCTTCTTCAGTAGTAGTCATCTCTAAAGCTCTTTTCTCTTGTTCTTCTACATCTTGAACAACAATCATGGAATTCTTCATTGCTCTACTCTTCAAAGCTCCCAACAGCTCTAAAACAGCTTTATGTTTATCCCTTCTGTTCTTAATCAAAACCTCACTTATATCAGCTGGTGTCATCTGAGCTTTATCAATCACACTCTCAAATTCTTTCAGCAATTCAGCTTCTAATTCATGTTTCTCGAAACCAAGATAATTCTTGAACAGAATTAACAATGCCTGGTAAGAACAGAAACTCATGAAAATATGCATATCCATTCTGCCACATCTGAGCAATGCAGGATCAAGTTTCTCGATGTGATTAGTTGTGAACACAAATATCCTTTCGCTGCCACAACAGGACCACAACCCATCAGTAAAATTTAACAAACCCGAAAGAGTAATCGAATTCGCGCCGTGTTCTTCACCCATCGGACTAATTGACCCAATCCTCATCGGAGAAGAATCGTAATGTCCACCACTTCTTGCACCTGAGTTCTTCCTGTTATTCAGACTTATAGAACAATCAATGTCTTCGATCACGATAATCGATTTCGAAGTAGTTTTCATTAACAACTTTCTCAAATCAGAATTAGAATTAACTTCAGTTAATTCAAGATCATATATATCATAACCAAGATAATTAGCCATGGCTGCAATCATACTCGATTTGCCTGTCCCTGGTGGACCATAAAGCAGATACCCTCTCTTCCAAGCTCTGCCCGTCTTCTGATAAAACAATTGGCCGTCTGCAAAATCTTTTAAATCCGCCATTAATTCCTGCTTCTTAACAGGATCCATGGCTAATGTATCAAAAGTGCTTGGATGCTTAAATGGAACAGACTCCCAGGGATTACCACGAGAATCTAACGAACCCCCACGAGAATTCGTATACAACAATCGATCTTGATTCTTTCTTCGTATCTCATTAGCTTTATCCATGATGAAATCAAGATACGAAGATAAAATCATGTTCTTATTCTTCTTCTCAATTTTCAAAGTGAACCCTCTTTTCTCATCTGGCAATGGTCTCCATGAAAATGTCTGCGACTGTCTCTGAGTAACAAAATGTTCCCACCAAGCCGTAACGCCATTGAATGTATCGATGATGCAGTCGTTATTCGACAACCCAAATGTGAAAGAAGTCGAATTTAAAGCTCTGGTGAGTGACAGACGAGTACCAGTGATAGAAGCAGAACTGCTCAAGTAAAGCTGAACAGCATTGTACAGTTCATTAGTATTGACACCATCGATTTCTGTAATGTCGAAGTAACAGTAAGATGAGAACCAGTTGAAGATTTTGTTCAGGAGCTTGACTGATGCAAAGCGAAGCTCTGGTGGGAATACTGTGTGGAGCAATGTCTGGCTGAATGCGAAAATTCCCATTATGGATGCCATTGATGTCCAAAATTCCATCATTTCTGCAACAACAGTGATGAAATTTTTCAGAAAAATTGAATTTTTTGAAGTTTCTGATAATGGGTTTCTGAAATTCTTACTCTTAAATGGATTCTGGAGGAGAGAAAGTTGTTTCTGAGTTTCTGATAAACAAAAAGATGCAAGTTTTTGTAGTTTTTGTAACAATAATTTTCTTTCTTTCTTTCTTCAATCCTTTTCTATCTAAAGGTGCATTCTTGTTTATAGCGTTTGTATAGAGACTAGAGAGGAGGGGGGGCAGAGGGAAACTGTTGTATTTCAGAGGTAAAAACAAAGGAAGATTTTGGATTCTTTGGGTGTGATGATCAATGAGAGGGGACTCTGATTGATTTTTGGGGTAGCAATGAACTAGAACTATCTAAAGCCTTGCAGAGTGGTGGTGGGGATGATGATACATCAAGATCTTTGAAAGTGACAGTGAGAGTGTAGCAGTGGGGGTGGTGGTACACAGTACTACTAATTACCAAAATCATCACTTTATATAAATATCTATCTAACTAGTTTGGTTCACAACCTCCTCAGATGGTGATGACCTTTTTTACAAAAATAATGCAAGATTGCTGATCAGGAGGTATCAATTTACTAGGGGGTATACCAAATTCTATATCATTCACTTTTGCAATGGTATATCCCCAATCAAATTGGTAACCCCTATTAGCATCCATGCAATTAGAAAAGAAAAAAAGATACTACTTACAAGTACATTAAAATAAAGAAAAAAAAATCACAAGTTGGCTTACTTTGGTTTACCTGTGTTTTTTTGTGCACAATTTTCACATACTTTTGTTTTTCTCCTTTTTTTAACTTGTCATATATTTCTTACTGCAGGGGGATGAATGGAAATGGTTTGGGATGGTTTGTCTTTCTGTCCGACTGACTAGTTACCTTGCTTGGGTCAGTAGATAAAATCAAATCTCCCAGGCCAGCTGCCTGCAGCAGAGATTTCTTCTTACATAATCTTATCAAAACAATTTGATTCTGTGTTTTCTATATATATATATATATACATCAGCTAATCTTATCATCATTAACTTCTTTGTTAAACCAAAAACTTGGTTTTTGTCCATTTGAGGCACAAAATTTGGGTATTCACAACAAGTGTCTTGATTTTATTATTACATTATACACTAGTGATGGATGGCCTGATGGGACTTTGTGCAAGGCCACCTATCTGTTAACCTCTAGTCCTCCTATACTTTAACCTAAAAATAAATGCTTGCAAATTAGTAGTCTTTCATAGGAATCATTACAACTAGTACTAGTACTAGCTCATAGCCTAAAACTAACACCACAACTATATTGTCAAAGTACCATTAATGAGATGTCAAGTTGATTAATGTCTACTTTACTCCGGAAAACACTTCACTCAGTCCTAATCATAGTTTTATAAGAGACTTCTCCATTTCAATAAAGATTTTGAGGTAGATTTTGTAGACACAATAGTTGACAGTTGACACTAAGAAAATTGGTCCACTTACTTGGGCAGCTGCAAATTACTCATCACACTAGGAAAGGTAGTTTTGAATATACTATTTAAGTTTTAATAAATCAAAATCTTGTATCATCATCATGTATCGGGCGTGGGAAATGATTTATGTCCCGAAAAATTTCTCTCGTCACACACAAGCTAATGGGATTAGAACCCGATCCCTATATTTTCTTGGGTGTGGGCTTCCGGTGCTGTGTGTATCGGAAGAATTTTCGGGAGAATTTTTGGGTCAGTGTAGCATCTTCTATTGAGTAATTACCTGTGATCCTCAATTTTTGTCATCCCTAATTTTGTTCATCGTTGGTTGAATTTACATTTCTCTCCCACTTTGTACTAGCTCTCATTATTTAGCACGGTTGATTTTTAATCCCTAATTTTCTGGCCATTATAATAACTTGGTTCTATTCATATCAATTATTCGCTGGACAGTTTAATTCGGGTTGTGATCATAATTGTGGCTTAGAGTTTATGTGCAACAATTCATTTGAGTGACCTGGCTCAGGTAGGTTTTTTGCCGCCTGCTCAAAACCTTACTCATTCTCACCCCAAACTGAGAGATACCGAACAACTATACTCACAGTTTAAATCTTCATCACCTTTCAATCTACGGGGCTGCACAAGACCCACCCACGATACCCATACCCGTCCGTACCCGCTAAACCCGTGAGTTTTGTCCATACCCGCCCGTTGTGGGTGTGGGTTGGTTAAGAAAGAAAAAAACCCGTCATGTCGGGTGCGAGGTTGGTTTTAGGTCATACCCGCCCATACCCGCCCGAAAAATCCGCTCAATATACACCGTTGATTACAACTAATCCTTCACCGGCCTTGAGAAGTTCACTCGCTCCCTAGACCACCTCTTTTGTCCCTTTCTCCGAGAGACTTCACGTTTTCCAATGGTTGTTGGTGTCTTGTGTATGAACATATCCACAGAGGTGCCAATTTAAGAGGCCTTCTTAATGTTCGTAGATTTCTTTACCATCAAAAATAAAATGAGCGTATTCGATTTGCTATCATTATAATTAGCTACACGCGTCATGAAATATATTAAAGCGGACTCCATGGATTGTAATCTTGAAAATTTCAATGTGGTGCGTGCCAGATTATAGCGAATTCCTCCTCCTCACGATCAAGTATATCTAATTTTTGGATTATATCTAATTATTGCGGGTTTAAGCGGGTTTAAACCCAAACCCGCCTTACTGTTTGTGGGTGCGGGGTTGGTTATGAAAAAAAAAAAAAACGCAGCCTGTGGGTGCGAGGTTGGTTTGAGCTTATACTCCGCCCATACCCGCCCATGTGCAGCCCTAAATCTACCTTTCATCCAATTCCTACCTACTTAATTCTTCTCATTACTTGTCGTCTCAAATCCAATATCTTTTTTTCTCTCAATCATAAATTTTTTATTACCAAATAAGAACTCAAAGTTTAAAAACAGTTAGTCTTGACAGGCCAAGACTAACTAAAATGAATACAAAAACAAAGCTAAAAGTATAAAAAACTGGAAAGATCTTTTTACAAACTTTTCAGGAAAATCTGAAATAGTGTGCATCTTCTTGTTCCAATATTCTCAAAGAATTTGGTCAGCCCTCATAAAGTATTATTACTCCTCTGCCTAGTTTTGTTCCATCTTTTGCAAGTTGATCAGCTGAGAAGTTTATTTCCCTATATGCATGTCTGAAAGTAATACTTCTCAAAGATTCAATTATTTTCTCCCATCTATTCTTTACTATCCATGGTATTCTTCCACTTGTGAATGCTAATATAACAGCTTTAGAATCTAAGCTGAAACATATATCAAGTAATTGTTTATTCACAACCCACTCTCCTGTTGTTATCAGTGTCATTACCTCTGCTATGTAGTTTGTTGCAATACCCAACCCTCCACTACCAGCTCCTAAGCATGCTCCATCATTTGCTCTTGCAATAAAACCAATACCTGCAGCCTCTGGATTGCCTTTTGAAGCACCATCACAACATATTAGAGTTTGATTAACTTGTGGAAGTTTGAAAATACTTCTTTCACATGAAGACATTTGCTCTTTATTCCTTTTATACCAAAATTCACAATAATGTTCGGATCATACATACTATTCTTCACAAATCCCTTTACCCTGACTCCACACTCCTTTGTAAAGTTTAAAATTTTGTTCTTGAACTTCATAGTGCTGGGATCAATATTTTCATGCAACTTTTGGTTTCTTGTCATCCACAATTCCGCCATCATTGAAAATGAACTTATGTACCATATCTGTCTAACTGCAGAACTTTGATTTTTAATACAAGCCAGTAACTCATCAAATTTTGTAGGAGCATTAAGAGTAAACATACCTCCCAGCCAACTCCAAATTTCCTCATGAATGAGCATTCACCTTAATATGTTCCATATTGTCTTGACCATTTCTACATAAGTAACATTTGCAAACTGTATCAAACCCTTTCTTCCTTACACTCTCTTCTATTGCACAAGCTCCTCTGAGCATGTTTCAAACATTGCAAGATGTATAAGGATGTATATAAGCTCCCCACACATATTTAGCCCAATGTACTTTCTCATACTTCACTCTTATCTCATTGCAAAGTGCATTTGCAAATCGAAAATTTTCAGATTAAGTCAAGAGCCCATATCCTTTTATCACTTCCTTCCCCTATTGCTAGTAACTCATTTTGTTCAAAATATTTCTTCATTACCCACTTCAAACCAGGCCATATTGAAGATTTTTTGTAACAAGTTATCCATTCACCATTCTTGTTCTTATACTTTGCTCTCATATATCTAGTTCATTCCTCATCTTCAGTCTCAATTTTCCAAAGTAAATTTAGAAGTAAAGCCTTATTCATCACTTCTAACCTCCTTATAATCCAAGTCCTCCTTCATCCAGTGGTGCATTGACCTCTTCCCATTTAACTGTTACTAGCTTTTTCACTGATGGATCACCAGTCCATAAAAAATTTCTTATTATCCTATCACATTCTTTTATCACTGTTTTAGGCCATTTGTATACTGACATGGTGTAAAGTGGTATACTGCAAAGCACAAACTGCAAAGCACAAACTTAACCAATGTCAATCTGGCAGAGAAAGCAAGGAGTTTTCCAATCCAACCTAATAATCAAATATACATAACTTGCCCAAACTTATCAATCAAATATCAATAGTGAAATTAGAAGAAATAACATATAAAGAAATAAAGAGAGAAGAAGGTCAGATAAATAATTCGTAAATCCGTCCATAACGTCCGACTTTGTATGTTAACCCCGACTTAGTTTTGCAAATTTCATCGTAAAACGAATTATACGCGTAATTATGAATTACCGAATCGTCTTGTATAATACTTTGCCACATCATCACCAAATTACCACTCTTTATTAAATGTTTGACTTTTAAAATCGTATATACAGTCTAACCACAATAAACGAATACCCTTGGAACCGCTAGAAAATATTCGTTCGGCGAGGTTATTTCTTTAGCGGTAAATGAATGTTTATTTCTTTAGAGAATATTTTTAGCCTTTAACATATATAATTTTGATGTTTCTGAACCAGAAGCTGGTCAATTAGAAGAAGATATTTAAAAATTAACTGATATCATTTTAACTTACATTGTAGAAATTTGGTGGATGTTGAACATTTTTTAAACTATTTTAATGAGAATGATGCAATTACGGAATCGCCTACGGACGAAGAAATTATCGAGTCGGTAATAAATGATAAGAATGATCCTAAACAAGATGATAATATCGCTTCATAAGTTATACATGCATTACAAAAATTAAGGATGGGATGCATTTTGGTTTAAGGTGGAAGGAAAAGATAATCAACTTTAAATGCATTTTTTGAGAACAAATGACTTCCTAAAGGAACATTGTTGATTGTATACAATATTTCGGTTTTTGTATGAAATTTAATGTTTATTCATTTATATTTACATAGGACCTTTAAGGACTCAAGAATTTTATTCATTAATGCATTTAGCGAGGTTATTCATTTAGCCTCTTTGCCAAAGTCGGGACCGAAGAAAATTATTCATTTAGTTATTTATTTATCGAACATTCGTTTATCAAGATTAAACTGTACACCAATCTTATAATTTCATTTGGCACGGAGGAAGACTTGGAAAATAAATAAAATGAAAATAGACTCAGATAAGATAATTTTGTATTTTTGAAAGTGATTTTTCTTCCTTTTGTGAAAAATACTATAACCCCCTTACTATATGGGTTCAACATATAGAAGCCCCACTAAATGGATCATCCATTGTCAACTCCATACTATGAGAAAATGATATTACTAGGCCCAAAAAATCAAATTTTCTTCAAATCTGGCCCATAATTTTATATAATGTATTTTGATATTGACAAAACTACCCTTTTCTATTTAAAGAAGGGAAATATCAGAAGATATTTCATTTCTCCATCTTCTTTCTCTCTCATATTTCTCTCTCTCGGTTGCAAAGAAAACAATTCTAGGGTTTTCTGAGATTCAGTTTCATCTTCTCCTTTTAGATTCTCTACTGCAACTACGATAAAGATGTTTTAGGTTTTTATTTCACTATTTTTCATCTTCTCCATCGATTCCTCTGTAATCTATGTTAAGAAGATCAATTGCATTTGTTAGAGAGAAATCATATTGAAGATGAAGAAGAATTATTTGATTCGATTATTAACCAAAGAAGATCAATAGAAGATTCATCTACAGAATCAAATCCACGTCTGAGATATTATTCATCGGAGTTTATTTTTCTTTCATTGATTTCATTTTTCATCTGCTCTTTTAGATCTGGAAAAACAATGTTAAATCATCTTAGTTTTGATGTGGTTTATTTAGGGATTTGAATCAATTTGATTCAATGTGATTTAGTTTGAGAGCATCAAATAATCTATGAATTGAATAAAAAAAACTTGTGAATCTTAAATTATGGCTTCATCAACTCTTCTCATCTCATTCAACTTAAGTCTTTTTGAATTGGTTATTATTTCATCAATTTCATATTCTTCAAGGTTCTCTTTAGTTGGGATTTTCTACTTTTGTTATTTCTCATGTATGCATTGATGTTTTAAACCGTAAGACTTACTTTCTATGCAGGTTCAACAATGGAATTAAGAAAATCTTCAACACCAAAGAGAAATAAAAAAGCTAATAACTCATCATCATTCACAGGTGATTCAAAATCTGATTCTTCTTTTGCTTTCAAAAAACTAAAATATTCAAAAGCTAATAACTTACCATGGCTTTTGCTGGATATTAATATTTTTGAGTTTTAAATATTTAATGAATTGCTTATGTTGTTTGGTTATATTTTTGATGTAGTTGTTTAGGTTCAATTTGTTGTTTTCATTATTTCGATTTTGATTTTATAGGGTTGCTTTTTGATAATGGTGATGGGGAGGTTGAAGAATAAGTGAATAAAACTGAAGAAGAAGGTGAGAAGAAAGAGGATGAACCATATTGAGTCGCTGTTGGTGCTTCTTATATGCATGATGATTGTTTCTTTGGAAAGTGGTGGTGGACAAATCGCCATAGGTAATTATTTGATTTGGTTCATGCTACAATTAATATCTTGATTCAATGTGGAATTGTGGATTACAATTTCGCGTAAGAATATGATCAAAAAACGGGGGTGTCTTTTAGCAAATTTGTCCATCACCACCCTCGGTTATGAATCGAGTTCTTTTGACTAATGACGACTTAACTCTTAATTGACCTATGAGTAGGGTTAGCTTGCACTAGGACTAGTTGACCTAGTTCTTCCCAAATATTTTGAGCATTTGGATGTGAATCTCCCGAGATTTGACGGTGGTAGATGCTTGTTGTGTCAAACTTATAATCGGAAAATGGTACAATGTTGTTACATTTATGATTTAGTTTCAGTTTATTTACAAGTTACCTAGTTAATATCTCGAGTTCAAGCTAACTTTCTTGAGAACCATGATTGATTTTTATGAACTCTTACGGTGTACCTCATAGTCTACTAGTACATTATAATCATCCTGGAGTTTTAAGATTAAAACTAAATATCCAAACATTGTCTTCCTGTGATGTTGATATTGCACTCATTAATTCCTCGGTGAAATTGATTCGATGCAGTCGAAGAAACAAATTTTGTTGAAGAGATCTTGAAGCCAAGCCACGCATAAAGTCTGTTGGTGAATTATCTCTCTTCCTTTAATCTCAATTAGAAATCTAAGTTCGAATTTGAAATTTGTGTACCTAAATGTGCATTACCCGTCAACTCGTTTGTAATTTGATCTACTTTTATTTTCTGACCTAACTGGAACTGATGTGAACTTGTATATGTTCTTGTAGAATGCATTAAATGAAAACTAAACTTGTAATACAGAATATTGGTTAATGGTGATTGTGTTTTCCGACTCACAACAAATGGGAGGCTACTAAAGAGGAGACTACTGAAGATGTTGCTAATTGGTTGTAGAGCAAGCTCCTTTTGTAGAAGAGATCTTCGTGACCGACATTGAAATGTTGAATAAGCTTACTTATGAACTCAAGGTAATCTATGCCAATCTCTTTCTTCTTATGAATTTGTAAGTTCTCTCTACCCAACTTTGGGGTGTCATTCAAGACTTTTCACCGCATCTATTTCTTTTAGTATGTTTGATTCTTAGGGATTCTCAAGTTGTTGTTTAATACATCAAGCCTGAAATCTTACGATTCTCGATTGCGGTGAGGCTTACTACGAGGTTAATGATTTTGTTATGTCTAACGTTTCATCAGCTTTCTCATTGTAGAAGAGCATGTGGAGCATAGTCACGTCCAACTTATTAGACTTCAATGCTTGGACCGCACTAATTGAAGATACGAAGAAGGTGGCAGGAGGTATGTTTATTCTTAAGTCGACTACATAAATTAGCATGTGTAACTCTTAGTTACACAATTGGATGCATGTGTAGGCTGAAGTTACACTGTATGGATGTGTAGTGCAAGTTACACATGCTAAATGAATGTAGCTTATAGTTACACATTCTAATTTACACATGATACGCTAATTTAAATCAAGTAATTCAGTTATTAATATTGATTAGGGTTGGTATTTACTAATTACACAAGGCATATATTTGTTTTGTGGGTTTACTTTTCCTTATGTGTAACTGATTTTGTTCTTCTTATCAAAGGCACTAGTAAGCAAAGGCAAGTGGTATGTGTGGGTCTTTATGATGGGTTTGAGAGATAATTGAGTTCATGAAGATTTCAGGCTGAGAAAATAAGAAAGTGTCTGAGTATGGTGGATGTTACAGGGATTTGAACAGGCTAAGAAGAGGACTAAAGGTCGTGGGTTTGTAACTATGTTCTTTCATTTATTCTGGCCATCACTGCTGAAAATTTCCTCCTTTCTAGTTGAATTTATAACTCCAATAGTCGAGGTATATTTGATGGTGATATATGCTATAGGTTTTCAAGTACTGCTTTGATCAAATTTTATGCAAATTTTGATAGATGATAAATATATCCTAACTAGTTTCAGTTTTTGAACATCTTATTCAGGTTACTCATAGAAAGAATAAGAATGTCATCTCCTTCTATTCAATGCCTTGGAAAGTTTGGGAGGGAATTCAAAGGGATGGGATGTCAAATACTACAAGGTTTCCTTGTACTACTCCTTTGAGTAATTCATAGCTTGCACTAGCTTTATGCAGTATTGGTGAATTATGGTTGGCCTTGGATCATTGCATGATTGTTATGCTTATTTTTACAGGGGTTGGGAACTTGTACGTCCAAGGAAGGGAAGGAGTACTTTTTGGACATTAGGAAGCATAAGAAAGATTTGATGTGGGTGGATGAACGTATGGCGAGGCTATGGAAATAGCTTTTAGCAAAAAGAATATTGAGGCCAGAAAGAGTTGTCTCAAACAATATGAGGTGATACATCAGTTGAACTGATGCGTAAACCTCACAGAGAACTCATTGTTTATAGCTTGTCATCATAATTTATTGGTTGTATTTGAGATGACGAGTACCTGAGATTTCATTTACCTCTTTAATTTCTTGTGCTTTTGGAGAATAAGTTTGTTACGATTCTAGGTTCAGAATCTTGTCGTTATTTTATCTTTTCAAATGAATATTGCCACTATATGATACCACATATAAATAGGTTCTTATTTATTATCATGTAGTGGATAAGCCTGCCCCTTTCGTACTTACATTTATAAGAGGGTTCAGGGCCAAAAAGTAGTTACATAAATAGGATAATTGTTGCTTACCTTCTAGTTACACAAGCTAAGTGGATGTGTAACTTCTAGTTACACAAGCTAAATAGATGTGTAATTTCTAGTTACACATGCTAATTAGATGTGTATCTTTTACTTACACATACTGATTGAATGTGTAACTTCTGTTTATATAGATTTTACTAACATATAGTAATGGTTGTTACTGATTGAAAATGTTGCATTCTTTCCATTAAGGTTGCATTCTTTTCATTCTTAAACATGCATATAATATGTGAATGATCGCATGATATGAAACGTTTATCTAATCGATAGTTTTTCATTGTGCTTTACTTGTCAGTTCATAGCTTTGTGATGGTGAAAGTTGTAGTCGATGGTGGTGCTGGTGGTGGTACTACTGGAGGTGCGGTGTGAGTAGTGGAGAAATAACTGGAGGTGTCATATTAATTTGTAGTGGTGGAATTGCGAAGTGTTGCAAAAGGCAAGGAACCACAAGTAACCCACGTATTAGTGCACTACCAGGGAACAAGCTTGACCATTACCAGATCCTGAAATACGCACTTACCACAGAGTCCGGAATGAAGAAGATTGAAGACAACAACACCCTGGTATTCATTGTTGATATCCGTGCTGACAAAAAGATAATCAAGGATGCTGTCAAGAAGATGTACAACATCCACACAGAAAGTGAACACCCTTATCAGGAAAGGCTTCTTGCTTATCAAACAGAGAAAGGTGGTATATGGATGTATAGGTGAGGATATAGGTCTGGAATGGTTTCACTTAACTCATTTTCACTTAATCTGTTTCGTATGATATTTTTGATTGAGCCAAAATCTAAAACTTGTGCTTTAGGTAACTTAGGTTTGCAAATTCATGATAAATGGCATATGCCATATGCATGTGTAACTCCTAGTTACGCTAGTCATATGCATGTGTAACTTAAAGTTACACAAGTCGGATGCATGTGGATCTCCTAATTACATATGCTATATGCATGTGTAACTCTCATTACACAAGTCGGTTGGTGTGTAACTAAATCAAGTTTACGTATGAATATGATTTTTTCAGAGTTTTTGTAGATTTCAATGAAAAGTGTATTTCGCTTTGATTGTTTGATTGCTCTTGTATTGTTTTTTATTATGAATTGCGAGTGTTGTCAGCTCTTTTGTATTGAGCCGGAGGTAGTGCGAGTGGTGGAGAAATAAGTGGAGGTGTCATTTTAAGTGGTGGTGGTGGAATTGCAGAGTGTAATTAGGTTTTTACAACAATCAACAATACTCTTCTTCTACAACAATCGTCACAGTTGTTATATTTCAGGTTTCCGATAAATTCATAAAAGCTAATTGCTTGTATGTGTAACTCTCAATTACATTAGATAGATGCATATGTAACTCTCAATTACACTAGACAGGATGCGTGTGTAACTTCTAGTTACACATGCTAAGAAATTATTATATATGAATATTAAAGTAATACATGTATGGGGAAGGATCGGTTGACATGGTTATAATGACATAACTGTTGACATGGTTATCATTTTTTCTACCAAACCCAACCGGCAATGAATTTAAAGCTAATATTAAGCGACATGTTCCTCGTATAAAACTCTACATTCCTAAAAAAATGAGAGAATTCCGAAATGAAACTTCACCATCCACATATTTTAATTTCAACCGTTAATCTTCAACGGTTGATATTCAAAATGGTAGATGGTGGTCTTATACATCTCGGAATGATTTCATTTTTGGTGGGAGTGTAGAGACTTATAATAAGAACATGTCATAAAAAAATTAGCCTCGAATTCATTACCCGTTGAGTTTGGTATTGAAAATGGCGCTAAAATGTCAAGATTATGTCATTATAACCATGTCAACGGATCCTACCCCTACATGTATTTTTGTATGCGTTCTTTTTGTTGTCTATTTTTTTTGATGTGTAACATTGAATTACACATGTCATAAGGATGTGTAACCTGTTTACACATGCCATATGCATGTGTAACTCGTGTAGGACTGGGAATATCGCGACAAGAATACTTCGAGAGTAATAAACAACTACATTGAGAAGGTGTCGCAAGGAAATAATTTAAATGACGCACTGGGATGACGACAAGCGAACATAAGAAAAGTGTGAAGACTTGGCGAGATTTAGGAGTGTCGCGAAGTCTAACACTTACATACTTGCGATGCTTCGAAGGATTCTAGAAAATAAAGGGGCTTTTAGTTGTCATCCACTATGTAATACCCTATATAAAGGGTCGAGTAAGTCCGTTGTAGAGAGGATTCTTTTGGAATTGTTGAGCAAGTCATTAGGAGAGAGAAAATTAAGAGTGATTGTAATTTCTTTAGCTCACATTCTACATTTCTTTGTAAACCTTTCAAGAAAACAATTAATAAAACATATTGTTACTCATCTTCAAATGGATTAATTAAACAAATTCGAGTGAGGGGTGTAGTGTGGGATTTCCCCAACTACATATGCGCTAGAAACAGTGGACTGAAGAAGATTGAAGATCGAAGAGTGCGATTAAAATCGTTTAAATCAAGAAAATGAGAAAGGAAAATGTTAAATCGGATGAGGTAGAGGAGTTAAGAAACAAGGAATATAATGAAGATATGGAATACAATTCAATTACAAAATCAATGGTTAATGAATTTCACGAAAATATTAGAGGAAGGATACATAAACGAGATTTTGAAGGAAAGAAGATTATAGATGAGGAGAAGACACCGTCTTTGAAGGAATGGGAAAAACAGAAAATAACGTTCACGACAGCAGAAGGGCCAGAGAAAGTTTGAATCATACATCTCCACTAGTGATCACGATAAATGCAAGCAGAAAAAGAGAAGAATCGGCAAAAGCAGCGGAAGAATGGGCAATAAATAGAACTTTGGTGGATACAGGGAGTTTGGTGAGTATCATGTTTTACCATACCTACAAAAAATTAGGATATAAAGATGAAGAAATGAGTTCCCCAAGGTATTATATCCATGGTTTTGGAAAATCTATAACAGTACCTAAAGGAGAGATAAATTACTTAATTTTACTCGGAGAAATTGAAACACAGTAACATTAAGTGTAGTGGATATGGAATCGCCGTACCACATATTGTTAGGGAGACCTTGGGTACATGCAATTAAGGCGTAGCATCAACATTTCATCAGTGCATCAAATTTCCTATGCCGAGTGGAATTGGTGAAATCGGAGGAGATATTGATAAAGGAAGAATATATCATCAAATCAAGTAAAGCATTATGAAGGGCAAGTGAAGAAGCGAAAATATCGCAGGAAGATGGTAAAAGCACGGCTAAGAAAGAAGAAGAATTTAGAATTTACACGATAAGAGCAAAAGAGGGAAAAGGAATACCTAGCGAAATCATGGGAAAAGGGAGTGAGTTCGCGAAGGAAATGAAAGGACCAACTCCTATGGGAGAACCGAAGTCTAGTTATATCAGCAAGAGAACAAACAAAAGAAGTGAATGTTGGAACCGAGGAGGAGCCCAAAATCTTAAAAATTGGGACTAAAATGGAAGCGGATGAAGAAAGAAGAACTGTTGATTTGCTGCGAGATTACAAAGATATTTTCGCGTGGGATATGGATGAAATGCCTGGTATAGATCCATCAGTGGCTTGCCATAAATTGGAAATTGACAAGAATGTAAAACCATTTAAACAAAGAATTAGAAAGATCGCGACAAAGATATCATCCTCAAATAGAAGAAGAATTGCGAGAAAATGTTGACGCGAGGAATCATTAGACAAGCAAAATATCCCGAATGGATAGCAAATATGGTTATAGTCCCAAAGAAGAAAAAAGGAATAAGAATTTGTATAGACTTTACCGATCTAAACAAAGCTTGTCCTAAAAGATAGTTTCCCATTACCAGATATTCCACAATTGGTTGAAGCAGCGTAGAAAACGAAAGGATATCATCTCTTGATGGATATAAGGGTTACAATCAAATTCCTCTCACCGAAGAAGATCAAGAACATACTGCCTTCTTTGCTCCAAGAGGATTGTACTGTTATACAAAAATGCCGTTTGGTTTACGAAATCGGTGCGACATACCAAAGAATGGTGGAAAAGGTGTTCATGAGATGGATACACAAAACATTAGAGGTATACGTAGATGATATGTTAATAAAAAGTAAAAAAGCAAAAGACCACATACGGATTTGAAAGAAATTTTTGAACAAATGAGGCAATTTAATATCAAAGTAAACCCAGAAAAATGTACCTTTGGAGTCGCCTCACGGAAAATTTTTAGGTACATTGTATCCAAAGAAGGAATTCAAGTTGACGAGAAAAAGTACAAGCGATTCGCGATATGCCAACACCCATGACAGTAAAAGATGTTCAAAAGTTAAATGGGTTGTTAGCTTCGCTAGGAGGTTCATCTCGCGATCATCGACAAATGCAAGCACTTTTTCAATATCCTTAGAAAGGGATCAAGTTTAAATGGACAGATGAGTGCGTAGAAAGCCTTGCAAGGAATAAAGGAACATTTAATGGACATATCAATTTTGCAAAAATCGAAGAATGAGAAGAATTATTGATCTATCTTGCGACAACCTCGCATGCATTAAGTGCGGTGTTACTACGAGTGGACGCAGGGAGTAGAAAAACCAATCTATTACATCAGCAAAACTTTTAATGTTTGCAGAAAGGAATTACTCAAAAAATTGAAAAATTAATCTTGGCATTAGTTTATGCAACATTTAAGCTTCGTATATATTTTCAAGCGCATGTTGTCAAGGTGGTGACAAAAGTACCAATAGAATCAGTGATGAAGAATTCAAAGAGGTCGGGAAGAGTTGAGAGATGGAATGCTCAAATAAGTCATTGCAAACTCAAATATGAAATACTATCTTCGCCAAAATCACGGGTTGTTTGAGACTTTCTAGCAGAATTTCCTTTGGAAGAGGATGAATCAGTGGAAGAAATGATGGATGTGGAAGAAGAACATGGAGATCCAAAAGATTTGTTAACAGAACCAAATAGATGGGAAATATTAGTAGATGGGTCATCAAATGGAGAAGGAAATGGAATAGGAATTGTTGTGATATCGCAGAGGGCAATAAAATAGCTCTTTCTTTCGATTGGAGTTTGCATCAACAAATAATGAAACGAGAAATATGAAGCTATAATACATGCTTTGCGATTTGCAATAGAAATGAAGTCGGAGAATGTGAGGATTACTAGTGATTCACAATTGGCAATTCGCTAGATAAAAGAAGAATATGCCATAAACGAATTGTCTTTGCAAAAATATAAGAAACTTGTTGTGAGTTATCGATGCGAGATACCAAGAATAAAGTGGAGACATATATCAAGGAGAAATAATAGGATCGCAGACGCTTTTGCCTTTATATCAAGTATGATGACAGATCCGATTGCGAGAAACATTAAAATACAAACACTTTTGATGCCATCAATTGACAAAGAGGAAGAACAAAAAACCGATGTAATGGTAGTAGAAGATGGAGCGCAAACACTTTGTGAAGAAGATTGGAGAGCGAGCTTCATGCATATTTGATGACGGGAGAAACACCAAGAAATAGATTAGAGACACATAAATTAAAAGCCATGCAACAAATTATGAATTAAGAGATGGAGTGCTATACCGACGATCTTTTAACGGGCCTTCACTTAGATGCTTAACAAGAAAGGAAGGGGAAATCATATTGAAGATGTTGCATAGTGGGGATCTTGGTAATCATAGTGGCGGAGGATCTTTAGCACATAAAGCAAAAATGCAGGGCTATTATTGGCCATATATGCATGAGGACGCGAAACAAGTGTCAAGGCGTTGCGAGGATTGCCAAAGGCATGGGAAGAAAATACATGCACCAGAGCTGTTAAGTTCTTCAACAAGTGTCCGGCCATTTGGAAAATGGGGTTTAGACATTGTAGGACCATTTTACCAGAACGGGACAGAGAAGATATTTAATCGTCGCTACTGATTATTTCACAAAATGGGCAGAGGTGAAAGCGGTACAACACATTCGCGATAAGGATGTCTTTACTTTCATATTCGAGAATATTATATGCGATTTGGGATTCCGCACGGTTTGGTATCCGACAATGGGAAACAATTTGAAGGACAAAATAAAGAACCGCCGCTTAATGCATTTCAGATACGATGTGGAAAATCAACTCTCTATACCCATGGGCTAATGGCGAGCAGGAAGCAACAAATAAAACAATCGCGAGACATATGAAGAAAAGTTAGAAGGATACAATAAAGGATGGTGCGAACAAGTGCATAATGCAAGATGGGCTTACAATACTACTTGAAGAGAAGCTACGGGGATGTCCCCATCTTTTAACATATGGGGTTCAAGCCGTACTTCCAATGGTTATGATTCCAACAACAAAGAAAGAGGCTTGGGAGATAAATTTAAGTGCGGGTAATATTCTAATTAAGTTGGATGAACTAGAAGAAAAAAGAGAAAGAGCATTACAACATATGGAAAATTATCGAAGATTGGCTAGGGAATATAACAAACGTGTCAAGATACGTGAATTTCACCAGGTGACTTGGTCTTTGCGAGAAACACCTATATATCGAGAAAATGGTGGCAAGTTTGGCAAGAAAATGGGATGGACCATATATCATCAAGGAGATAGTTGGTACATGGGCATATAGATTGATGGATCCTGAAGGCAAAGATGTAGGACAAAAATTAAATAGGCCATGGAATAGGTTATATCTTAAGAAATATTACCCATAGAAGATGGGAGAAATGGAATGAGCCTTTGTGATGTAATGTTTTTTGCGACGGATATATTGCGAGATTGAAGAAAATAAAGCAAGATTGTGCGAATATCTCGCAAACAATGCATGATAACAAAAATGAATGAGTGAGTGAATGGGACGAACCTTTATGGTGTACACCTAGTTCGCGAATAATATTTCGCAAGAGGCAAATGTAAGACCTAAAGTACGTCATATAAGGGGTATCTCTTAACATGGCTCGGGGAAAGGTTACACCGCTCCCGAAGCTCTGGGTCATGGAAATTTGGGGCCCATGAAAGCCTATCAAGGAGAGATACCTTGGATTTCCAACTAATTATATAAGGTTATACCCCCGGTTGGACGCCCGAGGGTCTCTTCCAAGGAGTGGAGTGTATGCTCAAGGCGCCGAGGTACACGGTTGAGCCAAGAGTGCCCAGGGCATTTTAAGTGTCTCGGCCATTCTTGGCAAGTCTTGGTATATCCGCACTCGGCCCAAGAAAACTCCACTTAGGGTGCGATCTCGTAACCATAAACCATATAGGTATAAGGGATAAGAGGGTTTGAAAACAATCGGTTGTTGTTAAGACCGGATGGGAGGAGCTAGTCTTGTATGGCCGATGTACGCCTCCTTGAAGGGGCAACCAGGAGAAAATAAGGGCGGCACCCTCCATTAGGGAGCCGATAAGTGTCAAAAGACACAAATGTCATAAGACTTTATTTTCGCAAGGAAGTTTAGACTTGTCATATTTGTGCAATGATCCCGAAGAGGCAAAAATACTAACATGAAGGTGAGGCGAGATCAATGGGTTTTTATATGAAAATGAAAAAACGTCCTGCGATTTCGTCGCAAAGCCCGACAATGTCATGGGATTTTATGTTCGCAAGAATATTTAAACCTGTTATATTGTCGCAAGTACAATATCCTGCAGAGGCAAAAATACTTGCGCAATGATAAGGCAAGGTCAATGGGTCATTACATGAAAATGTAAAGACGTCCTGCGATCTTGTCGCGATGAGGGATGGCAAAGTAAGACCTTTAACTAGGAAGGCAAAATAAGACCATACAATTAATGATAAGACAAGATCAATAGGTTTCTTCATTGTGAAGAAATCCTGCGATCTTATCGCAATAATACATTTCAACAAAAATAAAGGGAATTTGTCCTCCAAATCAAAAGAAGTACTTCAACAGAAATTCAAAAGCATCCTATGCAAAATGTCATCCAATTAAGGGAGTTTAAATAAAAATGAAAAATTACAGAGAGAATTCAATTTTCCACATCAACTCTCTCGACAACGGGAGATGTTACTCGGTTCTTCAACAATTTTATCACCTCTTTTTCGCGGTTGGACGATTTTCATCGAAGTTCCTTCATTCGGATCCTTATCGAAAATTTCATCAATAGCGACTTCTTCGCAGCTTTGATAACCATAATCACTTTGTCAGGGAATTGGGAACTTCATCATCACTCACTTCCGAGGTGCAATAGATACGGGATCAAGAGATTTAGATAGCAAAACACTATTCACAAGAACTTCAGCTTTAAGATGAAGTTGACGAAGGAGCGCTTTCTGCTGGTTTTTACTCTCTATATCTTTGTAACCGCACATATAGTTGAATCTTCTTTCTGCTCATCCGTCGAGAATGCATAAGGGAAGTAGTAAGCATTTTATTCTCCTTGCGAATTTTTGAGTGGTCATATTTCAAAGCGATAAGGAAAGAATGAAGATTTTTCTCGGACTCTGCGAAACAAAGAATAAAAGCAAAAATATTATAACAAACAAAAATTGTGAAGCACCGATAAATGAAGAATAGATGAGGCAGCCAACTGTTATGAATACCTTCCTTTGCGAGATAAGGTCTTTGGGTTAACGCCGAACAACTATTTTCCGGTTGGTCCATGGCGATATCAAAGTTATCTCCAACTAATCCTTTCAAACGAGCTCGCAGAGTTTTTCTCGTTAGAGATAAGTGTGGCATTTTCTTTTGAGGGAAGAATTGGATTTCTCCAATTGGGAACATTGATCCTTGAGTTGGTTTGCTTTTACACTTAAAGTTATTCTACCGAATAAGTTTATCTTTCTCGATAGTAACTTCTTCAAGATTATTTCTCAATGAGCGAAGAGATTGTTCTTGCTCTTTACACAATTTTTGACAAATATCATACTGCTGCGAGTAAACCGACACCTTGTTTAATAAAGTTCGCTTCTCTTGAGAAAGAATTCCATTCTCATCGATAAAGTTTCCAACTCTAAATTAGCTTTAGTCAAAGAATACGAGAGGCGAGATAAGTCATTACTTAACAAGTCGTGTTTCGAGCTAAATCAAGCATTTTCCTTAGAAAGATTATCTATTTGGTCAACAAAGATATGTATGAAGATTATCTAATTGGTTATATTGCTCCACCCAAGAATCTTTATCGCTCGAACTTCTTCAACAAAGTAGATTCCAACTGATATATCTCCATTTTTCGCTTTTCGGGTTTAAAGCTTGAAGGGTGAACAAGGACTTGAGTCTTCAAAAAAAAAAAAAAAAAAAAAAAAAAAAGTAGAGGCAAAATGTACCTTTTATATCTTCATTCTTCTTGCGAAGATTGTCGCAATCCAGTGAAATGTTGAGAAGATTGTTCTTTAAGATCTTAACTTCTTGCTCCAAAGATGTTTGCGA
The DNA here is from genome assembly GCA_023531295.1 of Papaver armeniacum. Classification (NCBI taxonomy): domain Eukaryota; kingdom Viridiplantae; phylum Streptophyta; class Magnoliopsida; order Ranunculales; family Papaveraceae; genus Papaver; species Papaver armeniacum. The sequence goes on from JAJJWW010016205.1 coordinate 687,546, forward strand.
CACCGTGTCGTGAGCCAAAGTATTTATTCAAGGATTCAAAAACACAAGACTTGATAGGATCGGTGGAGGTTTTCTTGACATCGTTCATGGTGTCTCGATAAAACTTTAAAAGCTACATCTATCCCTTCTAAGTTTTCTTTGGTAAGAGGGGTAGACTCTAAGAGGAGGAAGGAAAAGCTGAATCATTCTTGATCATAAGAATGCCGGTTGAAGAAGTCTGGTAAACAGGTGAAGGAGAAAGAGAAGTATTAAGAGAAAGAGTTGAGAGGGGTACATTTTGAAGAATTTCATTCACAGAAAACTCAGGAATTGATTTATCCTACGAGGATATCGCAGGAGAGGATGGATTATCTTGAAGAGAAGGGGTTGGTTTCTATTGAAGAGAAGGGGTTGGTTTCTCTTGCGAGGCAATCGTTGGAAGAGATGAATCGCTTTGCGAAGGCACAACAGGAGAAGAAATAAGTTTGAACCCAGGAAAGGAAACAGAAGGTGCGACAGGCTTAGAGTGGCGATGCCTCTTGGGAGATCTACCTTCATTTTTGCCATCCTGCGAATTACAAGTTAAATAAGAAACAGAGGAAACAATATTGTTATTAAAAGAGTAAATGTTTCTTAAATACCTTGCCACTCGCAGGATGCCTTTTAGAAGCAAAGGATTTCAATTTTGAACTTGAAGAAATATTAGGGTTCTTAACGGTGAATTTGGAGTCGGGTTTGTCTTGGCTGAAATAAAAATGGTGGGAGAAACATTAAAAGAAGAGCAATATTCAAATAAAAGACTACAATAAAAGAGATCAATCATGAAGTAATCAAAATTGGTGAAATCAACAGACCTTGATGCCATAGAAACGAAAGAGGAAGAATTAAAGCGGGAAGACAATGAAGGAAAACGACAGAGAAAAATTGGAGACAATAAAGAAGATGAAGTAAAAGAAGAGAATTTTCAAAGGAAATTCCTCTTTAAATAGACAAGAGAAGCGAATCGGACGAACCGGTAAAAAATAAAATCTTAGATACGTGTAAACGTCATTCCTAAATTCACGGAATCTTGTCGGTAAAAGAAAAACGAACGAGAAACTAAACGGTGGCGACATATCGAAACATTAGTTCTCATGACATTCTCTACTTCGCAGAGAATACATGAGAAGAGGCAAGATGTAGGACCGAGAATATCGCGACAAAGAATACTTCGCGAGAGTAATAAACAACTACATTGCGAAGGTGTCGCAAGGAAATAATTTAAATGACGTACCGGATGACGACGGCGGAACATAAGAAAAGTGTGAAGACTTGGCGAGATTTAGGAGTGTCGCGAAGTCTAACACTTACATACTTGCGATGCTTCGCGAAGGATTCCAGAAAATAAAGGACAAACTTAGTTTGTCATCCACTATGTAATACCCTATATAAAGGGTCGAGTAAGTCTGTTGTAGAGAGGATTCTTTTGGAATTGTTGAGCAAGTCATTAGGAGAGAGAAAATTAAGAGTGATTGTAATTTCTTTAGCTCTGTTCTACATTTCTTTGTAAACCTTTCAAGAAAACAATTAATAAAACATATTGTTACTCATCTTCAAATGGATTAATTAAACAAATTCGAGTGAGGGTGTAGTGTGGGATTTCTGCAACTACACCATATGTACTCAAGGTTATAGTGTGGTCTGTTTGCTTTTGATATCCTTGCTTTCACTTCACTGAAAATGAAAAGGGACATGTTGCTTAATGGGTATTAAAACAAATGCATCAATGTTAAACATGCATCGTTCACTTCCCCATGTGGAGTTTCTGATTTTTCATACATTGGCGGTTGTTGTTGTTTTTTCCCGTTCTGGAACCCCTGTGTTGGTTAGTAAGTACCCAGAACACTACATGGTTTGCGTAGTTTCTTTTCTAGTCTCTTTTTCCATAATTGTTATTGTTACTTGTGATATTTGGTGGATGATAGGACCTTGTTCAAGCCTGTGTCTAGCATCCTTCATGTGCATTTAAATTGGTTGTATTATCGCCAGTTATTGCATTGCTCTCTGACTTGAGGCCAGGCTCTCTTAGTAAATATCAAGCTTGAGTAGCAATCCCTCTATACTTTTGCTCTTGGGCGCTCTGTAAATCATTTTACTCATGCTCACTTCAGCATATAACATAATTACTGGCCATAAAGATAGCATCCAGTTGTGTTGTGGTGAATGGGATTTTTTTTTTTATTTTGTTATTTTTTTTTGTGCATCCCTAGATCTAACCATGAAAGATCGCACTTAATTGTGAACCTGCTAAGGTAGGTTAGCTGACTAGTAAAGGGACATAACGATGCGTGTCGTAACCACAACAAATTAATTAATATTTTTCCACCTTATTAACAAGTAATATAGTGGTAGTTAAGTTCGTTCCCACGAGGAGCAAGAGGTTTTAGTTGTCTTAATTGTCACAAAAAGGGGGGATGTATAAAGCAAAAGAAAATAAACAAAGCAATTCAAAGATAAAGTTGAAATCAATAAGAGAGACAAGATCAAGGAATCATTCTTCGTTGCAAAACAATGAATCAAGTTATGTTTTTCATCCACATGTTATTAGTCATGATTATCACCAACCGTAGGATAGAAGGTTCCGCTTAGCTAGCCCCAAAATCCCTTATTTCACCGAGTAACAAGTCCGCTTAGTTATCGATTCTATTCAAAAGAACCACCTTGAGGTTCGCTTACAAGATGTAATTCCCCGAATGCATTAAGATCTATGAATTTAGGTTTAGTACTAGTAGTTAAACTCGGTTCGCTTGGTCCACTTTCTAGCGTTGTTTTTACACACAATCGCTCCACGGAATCCCTCCGCAAGGTCTCGTGTTTGCTACTTATGTAAAGAGTCAAGAAACGATTACTTATAACTTTCACTAGCTTTAGATCAAATTAACAAATCAATTTAGCGTGCACTCTAAACAATCTATCAATCAATCATGAATGAATAAACATTCCTATTAGTAAAAACAAACGATAATCATGTGAAAAACTTCAAGATAGAATTGAAACAAAACTCAAATCATATATTAAGAACTAGGAATTCATCCTTAATCAATAAGAAAATTAGCTACTCATGTTTTTGAAATTCACACAAATAATTAAAAGGAGAATTTTAAAGTCCACACAAATAATTAAAAAGAAGAATTTTGAAAAGCAAGCAAAAACACAAGTGTTGTGTGTGTAAAAAGGTGTGTAAAAGATATGTAAAAGTGTGTAGAGAACTTCTCTACTTATAGGCTTCAATGTTCTCCAAATCTTCCAAGGAATAGAATCCCTTTCCTTTAGCAATTCAATTTCCAAATTTGAGCCTTTCTCATCTTCCATCTTCTCTTTCCAAATTTGAGCCAAATTCTCCATCCAATTCCAAGTCCAAGTCTTCACACCCATGAGAAGAATCTACACAAAAAATCTGTAATTTTGGTCGCCGGAAAGCTGGTATTATGGATGGAATCCGGCCGGAAAAGTCACCGGAATAGTGCCGCCGGTCATCTGGATTCTCTTCTCTGATAACGGAATATTCCGTTACGATACCGTCAAAGTTAACGGTCAAATCAGTCAAACCGTCAGTCAATGGGTCAAAGGGAAGGGAAGTCAGCCATCGAGTCATCTCGATCTCGAGGTCTGTCTTACTCGCCTTACTCACGAGTTGGATCGGTCATCTCGAGTTGAATCGTCGGCATTAAAATCCGACGAGTCTCTACTATTTTCGGGATTTCAGGGCCATATTCAGCTGTTCTTCTCTTCAATTCCGCACAACTTTGTGTATCCTAACATACATCTACTATGTTCAACAGCTTCACTTCATAACCCATTCCTTTGTTGCTTCTTTGCTCAATCGACTGCTAGAACCATCAACACCTCAGACCACTACAAACCCATTTGATTTCGAATCTGTAACAATCTCAGCTTCAATTGAATCAACAACAACTCATTTTCTTTCTTGTTGGCTTCACAAATCATCAATCACCCACAAATTCATGCCACATTCCGTCTACTGAGAGATAAAACCACCAACAAAGATTTCCGGTGAACACCCAACTTCGTAATTCAATTTCTCCATCATCGAGGTTCATCTTCTCCCTGTCATCTCCATAGCTTCGTTCATGACTTCAACTGAGTCATACCCATTAATTCCTCTCGTCCCTGTTCTCTTCAATTGACGGCGAGAAGAAAACCAATCCCCATCTTTCAATTCGAGTCTCGGATGTCACCAGAGTTTTATAACTTCTCTTCTCGTTAGAGCCCATCTCCTCAACAAGTTCATATTCACTTCCTTCTTCTCACCAAGTTCTCGATCTCACACAAATCCATCTCTCAACAAAGCGGTGAGGTCTTGTTCTTCATCTTCTCTTCACAACCTAACTCAGTTACAGCTGCCACCACCATCTGCATCTTTCACCAATCGAACCCAATTACCGAATCCTTGAATCAAACCCAGACTCCATTTCTGAGATCAACAACAACTTCACCTCTTCAATCATCTGAAACCCATATGAATATTAACCTCAGATCCCCTTTTCTCTTCTCATTTCTTGGTTCGATTCAAACCCATTCGCTTTCGCCGCTTCTTCTTTATCTCGTTGTTCATGGAAGCACTCATCACTCCCCATCTTTGATATTCTCTCAATTACGTAACCAACTCACTTCTCAATTTCTCCGAATTTTAGTCTCTCGGATATAGCGCTGCTTTACTTTCTTCTCTTTCTCAATTTCGGAGAAAACGATGAGAGTAAAGTCTTCTCTTAATTTAGGGTAGGGTTGGATTGGGTTGCTAAAAGACAACCGTCTCGGATAAGGGCTACCCGGATGGTGTCCCTTTAACCACAGCTGGTGTCTTTAGTACTCCTCCGAAAGAGTTGCCCCTTATCCATTACGGGCTCAGAGATAGTGTTTGCCCGTGAAATGACTGTTCTATCCTTTTGGTTCAAATTGAATGATTTCTTCTTCTTTTCGTTCGTGCGACTCCATAGTAGCTATAAAACTCAAAACAAGCGCAAAATACATAATTTACAAGAAAAATAGCAAAGAAAGCATAAACAATAGATAGTAAATAGGATGTATTCCACACCCTATCAAATTCCCCCACACTTAGACTTTGCTAGTCCTCGAGCAAATCAAACTAAAAACTCACAACTTCAAAGCGTTCAAGCGTCCCAAGCATCCAAAGAGCTATGAGGACATAGAGTTTCGCATGCTAGTAATAAGAAGTTAGCAATCTTGAAGAACATATTCTCATTCTTAAATGTTGAGTAAGAAATAACCACACCATAATGAGAGAACGCGTGTTTGAGAAACGATCAATAAGCATTTCGCCTCGACACGCCTCACCAAAAAGGATTTTATGATAATTGCACTCAAAAAGACGGTTTTTTTATGGGTCTCACATGTGTGCAGGTAAGAATGAAGAGAGAAATCCTGCAACACGTTGAATGGTGGGAAGGATAACTTCCGAAATATTTTTAAAAACCCACATCTTTTAACATTTTGAAAAACCATTTTTCTAACGATCTCTAAGAAAGGAAATCAACCACTATTATCGAGGATGAGATTACTTACTCACCTTCACATCCGATCGTCAATTATGATAACACCACTCTCACAAGCATCCAATAGAAACGTCTTCCGCTCCTCGTCTTTAACTTCTTGGTCTTCGTCTTCGGTTTCAACTATTGACGATAAATTCTTGAATTTCATAAATCCTTGACAATTTGTAACCTTTACCTTAAATCCTTGTCGCTTGAAACTTCCTTATATATTTTCCTTCCCCACGGCTTATTAACAAAACAAATATTTCTCTTGTTTTTTTTTTTTTTTTTGAAAAACAAGAGAAATATAACCAAGTGAACATAAAACCGTGGCCGTGGGAGAAGTATTTTACCACTTGATTCTTCACAACTTGTATCGTCTCGAAATCATAAACTTCAACAATTCTCACCTTTTAATTTTCTTCGCTCTTGTGAATAAGTCTTTATACTTGGATATAGAATTACCTCATTGTATTGTAAGTCCTCAACATATATGTAAAAATCTGCTCTTTGTATGTTGCTTTACTTGAATATGAAATTTGCTCTTTTTCTCATTCCGTTGCTTGTAAACCGTGAACTTTTTCAACTTTCCTTGTAGATTTTGATGTCGCTCCTTGTTGATGATGATGTTGTTTCTATGGATCCGTTGTTGAGAAGAGAATGGTGCTAACTGCAAATCGAACTACAAGAAGGAGGCTTTCATCTATAGACGTCACCCTTATGATTGACAAAATTAGCACTCAAGAGATCAAAGAGTAGTGCTTCTATTGGTGGGAGGTTGGGTAGCTCACCATTCTACCCGGAATTAACGTACGGTGACACACACTCAAAATAAAGCTCTTTAGTAGATGGAAAAATTTCTGGTCGGTGCCTCACATGATATGAATACGGGTAGTCTCCACTAATGATTGATCAGCAACTCTAATAATGCATCTCTCCCTGCACCAAATTCGCATCACCGGCATGATTAAATCCATTATTTAACACTCTAACAAGTAAGAAATCCGAATGTAGTTCTCTAACACTTCCAAGTTCAATTATATCGGTCAGAATCTCTATGTAAACATACCTAGAAGTATGCTAGTGACTCTAAAATCTCTAAAAGTTGAAGGTTTTATGTAAATTTTTTTTTTTTTAATTTTTTAATTTTTAATTTTTTGTTTTTAAATACATGCTTAACCACTCCCCACACTTAAACCTTACATTGTCCTCAATGTAATTGAATCCTCCTAGTAAAGTCAAGGTGGGAAATTTTAACATGATATGGAACAAGAAAAATAAATAAAAAGCAAAAGGATAAGAAATACAAAACCTATGGGTTGCCTCCCATTAAGCGCTTGTTCTAAAGTCGACGGCCCGACTTAGCTCTTGCACGATTCATTAGCCATATACTAACAATCGGAAAATTTGGGGATCCACCCATAATACCTGTTTTTCAAACAATAACTCCATACAAATGTTAGCACAAGAAAATAATAATGATGTTATCGCTTGATAGAAATTTCCCCACACTTATTCTTGTCCACACTCGGAAGTGTATAAAGAACATAGAATTTGGGAACTTCCATGTATTCCTCTTGGCAAACCCGCATAGTGTTAGCATCAAGTGTTTCCAATGGTGGATATTTAGAAACAAAATCATCCAAAAATACTTTGAAGCACATACATTCAAACCAATAAGAGGTAAAGGATAAGAATCAATAGGCAAAGGGTTAGACAAACCTTGCACAATCTCTTGTTTTGCGGAATCCTCTTCATCCTTAGAGAATTCATGTGAATTACTTACCTCTTGTATATCGTGGTCCTCTATCAAATCTTGCAACCATTCGTCGTTATTGACTACCTTAACCAAAGTCTTGGCATCATTAAAATCATTGGCAATTTCAATTGGGTTTTCCACAAAATCAATCAATTTGGTTTCATCCTCTAGCATCATCTCTTCAACATTCTCATCATCGGAATCGGGCCATTCACTAAATGATTCTCGTCGGTATAGATTGTAGGATCTTCTTGTGAGGGTGTTACACCGTTTATAACAATAGGTAAGTCACATCCAATTTCCTCCTTTTGAATAGGCGAAGGATCGTTATTATGATCCGAAGTTGGAATGACTTCCTCATTGTTGCAAGGCTCATACACTTACGCGGACTCATATCTTTCCCTAAGGAATTTTTCCAAGCACTAAATGCATCATCTTCAAGCTCTACCTTTTTAATAGGTGCTTGATAATTATTAAGATCAAGGCTCGAGTAAGCTACACTAGCGTCTTCAAAAGTCTCCAATGGTTGGCCTTTTCCAACATAATCATCGGTCAAATATTCACTACACACCATAGGCACATTAGAATAGTTATTGCTTTGATAGCAAAATTCTTCTTTATCCCTATCCTCCTTGTATTGATCCATGTCTCTTCGTTCTTTAGCAATGTCGTCTTGAAGTTGTTGGAGTTGCTCATCCCTATTTTTATCGAGTTGAGTAATTTGTTCGTATAATTTCTCCGAATTCCTTTGAATTTCTCGACGTGGTTCCTCCCAAACATAGGGTTGCTGGTCTTGTAGTGATTCTTGCAATTTTTGTTGAAGATCCCCAATCATGGCGGACATCTTCGCAAAACTAGAGAATTTCGATGATAAACAAAACTATCCTCCCATCCTTGTGATTGTCCACTTACATACCCGTCATAAGGTTGTTGATATGTATGAGAATATCCATAAGGTTCTGTAGGGAAATTGATCATAGTTTTGATTGAATCTAAGGATGGTTGGAAGTTGCCATAATGTTGAGGTTGTAAACCGTATTGATTGTTGTAATATGCTTGCTCTTGTCCACCATACATGGAAAACTGGTACCTGAAATAAGATTCTCAAAAACTAAGTTAGATACGATATAGAGTCTAACAAAGCAAGAATAAAGCAAAAAGAAAAATAAAAACAACTAAAATCGTCCATTTGCTCCCTAAGAATCGCCGCAAAATTTGATGCGTGTCGTAACCACAACAAATTAATTAATATTTTTCCACCTAATTAACAAGTAATATAGTGGTAGTTAAGTTCGTTCCCACGAGGAGCAAGAGGTTTTAGTTGTCTTAATTGTCACAAAAAGGGGGATGTATAAAGCAAAAGAAAATAAACAAAGCAATTCAAAGATAAAGTTAAAATCAATAAGAGAGACAAGATCAAGGAATCATTCTTCGTTGCAAAACAATGAATCAAGTTATGTTTTTCATCCACATGTTATTAGTCACTGATTATCACCAACCGTAGGATAGCGAGGTTCGCTTAGCTAGCCCCAAAATCCCTTATTTCACCGAGTAACAAGTCCGCTTAGTTATCAGATCTATTCAAAAGAACCACCTTGAGGTTCGCTTACAAGATGTAATTCCCCGAATGCATTAAGATCTATGAATTTAGGTTTAGTACTAGTAGTTAAACTCGGTTCGCTTGGTCCACTTTCTAGCGTTGTTTTTACACACAATCGCTCCACGGAATCCCTCCGCAAGGTCTCGTGTTTGCTACTTATGTAAAGAGTCAAGAAACGATTACTTATAACTTTCACTAGCTTTAGATCAAATTAACAAATCAATTTAGCGTGCACTCTAAACAATCTATCAATCAATCATGAATGAATAAACATTCCTATTAGTAAAAACAAACGATAATCATGTGAAAAACTTCAAGATAGAATTGAAACAAAACTCAAATCATATATTAAGAACTAGGAATTCATCCTCAATCAATAAGAAAATTAGCTACTCATGTTTTTGAAATTCACACAAATAATTAAAGGGAGAATTTTAAAGTTCACACAAATAATTAAAAAGAAGAATTTTGAAAAGCAAACAAAAACACAAGTGTTGTGTGTGTAAAAAGGTGTGTAAAAGATATGTAAAAGTGTGTAGAGAACTTCTCTACTTATAGGCTTCAATGTTCTCCAAATCTTCCAAGGAATAGAATCCCTTTCCTTTAGCAATTCAATTTCCAAATTTGAGCCTTTCTCATCTTCCATCTTCTCTTTCCAAATTTGAGCCAAATTCTCCATCCAATTCCAAGTCCAAGTCTTCACACCCATGAGAAGAATCTACACAAAAATCTGTAATTTTGGTCGCCGGAAAGCTGGTATTATGGCCGGAATCCGACCGGAAAAGTCACCGGAATAGTGCCGCCGGTCATCTGGATTCTCTTCTCTGATAACAGAATATTCCGTTACGATACCGTCAAAGTTAACGGTCAAATCAGTCAAACCGTCAGTCAATGGTTCAAGGGAAGGGAAGTCAGCTCATCGAGTCATCCGATCTCGAGGTTTGTCTTACTCGCCTTACTCACGAGTTGGATCGGTCATCTCTCGAGTTGAATCGTCGGCATTAAAATCCGACAGAGTCTCGGCTGTTTTCTGGGATTTCCAGGCCATATTCAGGCTGTTCTTCTCTTCAATTCCTGCACAACCTGTGTATCCTAACATACATCTACTATGTTCAACAGCTTCACTTCATAACCCATTCCTTTGTTGCTTCTTTGCTCAATCGACTGCTAGAACCATCAACACCTCAGACCACCACAAACCCATTTGATTTCGAATCTGTAACAATCTCAGCTTCAATTGAATCAACAACAACTCATCTTCTTTCTTGTTGGCTTCACAAATCATCAATCACCCACAAATTCATGCCACATTCCGTCCTACAGAGATAAAACCACCAACAGCATTTCCAGTGAACACCCAACTTCGTAATTCAATTTCTCCATCATCAGGTTCATCTTCTCCCTGTCATCTCCATAGCTTCTGTTCATGACTTCAACTGAGTCATACCCATTAATTCCTCTCGTCCCTGTTCTCTTCAATTGACGGCAGAAGAAAACCAATCCCCATCTTTCAATTCGAGTCTCGGATGTCACCAGAGTTTTTATAACTTCTCTTCTCTGTTAGAGCCCATCTCCTCAACAAGTTCATATTCACTTCCTTCTTCTCACCAAGTTCTCGATCTCACACAAATCCATCTCCTCAACAGCAGCAGTGAGGTCTTGTTCTTCATCTTCTCTTCACAACCTAACTCAGTTACAGCTGCCACCACCATCTGCATCTTTCACCAATCGAACCCAATTACCGAATCCTTGAATCAAACCCAGACTCCATTTCTGAGATCAACAACAACTTCACCTCTTCAATCATCTGAAACCCATATGAATATTAACCTCAGATCCCCTTTTCTCTTCTCAGATTTCTTGGTTCGATTCAAACCCAGCTGCTTCTGCCGCTTCTTCTTTATCTGTTGTTCATGGAAGCACTCATCACTCCCCATCTTTGATATTCTCTCAATTCTGTAACCAACTCACTTCTCAATTTCTCTGAATTTTAGTCTCTCGGATATAGTGACCATTGCTACTTTCTTCTCTTTCTCAATTTCAGAGAAAACGATGAGAGTAAAGTCTTCTCTTAATTTAGGGTAGGGTTGGATTGGGTTGCTAACAGCACAACCGTCTCCTGGATAAGGGCTACCCAGATGGTGTCCCTTTAACCACAGTGGACTGTCTTTAGTACTCCTCCGGGAAAGAGTTGCCCCTTATCCATTACCGGGCTCCAGATAGTGTTTGCCTGTGAAATGACTGTTCTATCCTTTTGGTTCAAATTGAATGATTTCTTCTTCTTTTCGTTCGTGCGACTCCATAGTAGCTATAAAACTCAAAACAAGCGCAAAATACATAATTTACAAGAAAAATAGCAAAGAAAGCATAAACAATAGATAGTAAATAGGATGTATTCCACACCCTATCAAATTCCCCCACACTTAGACTTTGCTAGTCCTCGAGCAAATCAAACTAAAAACTCACAACTTCAAAGCGTTCAAGCGTCCCAAGCATCCAAAGAGCTATGAGGACATAGAGTTTTTGCATGCTAGTAATAAGAAGTTAACAATCTTGAAGAACATATTCTCATTCTTAAATGTTGAGTAAGAAATAACCACACCATAATGAGAGAACGCGTGTTTGAGAAACGATCAATAAGCATTTCGCCTCGACTCGCCTCACCAAAAGGATTTTATGATAATTGCACTCAAAAAGACGGTTTTTATGGGTCTCACATGTGTGCAGGTAGGAATGAAGAGAGAAATCCTGCAACACGTTGAATGGTGGGAAGGATAACTTCCGAAATATTTTTAAAAACCCACATCTTTTAACATTTTGAAAAACCATTTTTCTAACGATCTCTAAGAAAGGAAATCAACCACTATTATCGAGGATGAGATTACTTACTCACCTTCACATCCGATCGTCAATTATGATAACACCACTCTCACAGCATCCAATAGAAACGTCTTCCGCTCCTCGTCTTTAACTTCTTGGTCTTCGTCTTCGGTTTCAACTATTGACGATAAATTCTTGAATTTCATAAATCCTTGACAATTTGTAACCTTTACCTTAAATCCTTGTCGCTTGAAACTTCCTTATATATTTTCCTTCCCCACGGCTTATTAACAAAACAAATATTTCTCTTTTTTTTTTTTTTTTTTTTTTTTTTTTTTTTTTTTGAAAAACAAGAGAAATTAAATATAAAATAAACCATGGCCGTGGGAGAAGTATTTTACCACTTGATTCTTCACAACTTGTATCGTCTCGAAATCATAAACTTCAACAATTCTCACCTTTTAATTTTCTTCGCTCTTGTGAATAAGTCTTTATACTTGGATATAGAATTACCTCATTGTATTGTAAGTCCTCAACATATATGTAAAAATATGCTCTTTGTATGTTGCTTTACTTGAATATGAAATTTGCTCTTTTTCTCATTCCGTTGCTTGTAAACCGTGAACTTTTTCAACTTTCCTTGTAGATTTTGATGTCGCTCCTTGTTGATGATGATGTTGTTTCTATGGATCCGTTGTTGAGAAGAGAATGGTGCTAACTGCAAATCGAACTACAAGAAGGAGGCTTTCATCTATAGACGTCACCCTTATGATTGACAAAATTAGCACTCAAGAGATCAAAGAGTAGTGCTTCTATTGGTGGGAGGTTGGGTAGCTCACCATTCTACCCGGAATTAACGTACGGTGACACACACTCAAAATAAAGCTCTTTAGTAGATGGAAAATTTCTGGTCGGTGCCTCACATGATATGAATACGGGTAGTCTCCACTAATGATTGATCAGCAACTCTAATAATGCATCTCTCCCCTGCACCAAATTCGCATCACCGGCATGATTAAATCCATTATTTAACACTCTAACAAGTAAGAAATCCGAATGTAGTTCTCTAACACTTCCAAGTTCAATTATGTCGGTCAGAATCTCTATGTAAACATACCTAGAAGTATGCTAGTGACTCTAAAATCTCTAAAAGTTGAAGGTTTTATGTAAATTTTTTTTTTTTTTAATTTTTTAATTTTTAATTTTTTGTTTTTAAATACATGCTTAACCACTCCCCACACTTAAACCTTACATTGTCCTCAATGTAATTGAATCCTCCTAGTAAAGTCAAGGTGGGAAATTTTAACATGATATGGAACAAGAAAAATAAATAAAAAGCAAAAGGATAAGAAATACAAAACCTATGGGTTGCCTCCCATTAAGCGCTTGTTCTAAAGTCGACGGCCCGACTTAGCTCTTGCACGATTCATTAGCCATATACTAACAATCGGAAAATTTGGGGATCCACCCATAATAATTGTTTTCAAACAATAACTCCATACAAATGTTAGCACAAGAAAATAATAATGATGTTATCGCTTGATAGAAATTTCCCCCACACTTATTCTTGTCCACACTCGGAAGTGTATAAAGAACATAGAATTTGGGAACTTCCATGTATTCCTCTTGGCAAACCTGCATAGTGTTAGCATCAAGTGTTTCCAATGGTGGATATTTAGAAACAAAATCATCCAAAAATACTTTGAAGCACATACATTCAAACCAATAAGAGGTAAAGGATAAGAATCAATAGGCAAAGGGTTAGACAAACCTTGCACAATCTCTTGTTTTATGGAATCCTCTTCATCCTTAGAGAATTCATGTGAATTACTTACCTCTTGTATATCGTGGTCCTCTATCAAATCTTGCAACCATTCGTCGTTATTGACTACCTTAACCAAAGTCTTGGCATCATTAAAATCATTGGCAATTTCAATTGGGTCTTCCACAAAATCAATCAATTTGGTTTCATCCTCCAGCATCATCTCTTCAACATTCTCATCATCGGAATCGGGCCATTCACTAAATGATTCTCATCGGTATAGATTGTAGGATCTTCTTGTGAGGGTGTTACACCGTTTATAACAATAGGTAAGTCACATCCAATTTCCTCCTTTTGAATAGGCGAAGGATCGTTATTATGATCCGAAGTTGGAATGACTTCCTCATTGTTGCAAGGCTCATACACTTACGCGGACTCATATCTTTCCCTAAGGAATTTTTTCCAAGCACTAAATGCATCATCTTCAAGCTCTACCTTTTTAATAGGTGCTTGATCATTATTAAGATCAAGGCTCGAGTAAGCTACACTAGCGTCTTCAAAAGTCTCCAAAGGTTGGCCTTTTCCAACATAATCATCGGTCAAATATTCACTACACACCATAGGCACATTAGAATAGTTATTGCTTTGATAGCAAAATTCTTCTTTATCCCTATCCTCCTTGTATTGATCCATGTCTCTTCGTTCTTTAGCAATGTCGTCTTGAAGTTGTTGGAGTTGCTCATCCCTATTTTTATCGAGTTGAGTAATTTGTTCGTATAATTTCTCCGAATTCCTTTGAATTTCTCGACGTGGTTCCTCCCAAACATAGGGTTGCTGGTCTTGTAGTGATTCTTGCAATTTTTGTTGAAGATCCCCAATCATGGCGAGACATCTTATCTCGCAAAACTAGAGAATTTCTGATGATAAACAAAACTATCCTCCCATCCTTGTGATTGTCCACTTACATACCCGTCATAAGGTTGTTGATATGTATGAGAATATCCATAAGGTTCTGTAGGAAATTGATCATAGTTTTGATTGAATCCTAAGGATGGTTGGAAGTTGCCATAATGTTGAGGTTGAAAACCGTATTGATTGTTGTAATATGCTTGCTCTTGTCCACCATACATGGAAAACTGGTACCTGAAATAAGATTCTCAAAAACTAAGTTAGATACGATATAGAGTCTAACAAAGCAAGAATAAAGCAAAAAGAAAAATAAAAACAACTAAAATCGTCCGCTGCTCCCCGGCAACGGCGCCAAAATTTGATGCGTGTCGTAACCACAACAAATTAATTAATATTTTTCCACCTAATTAACAAGTAATATAGTGGTAGTTAAGTTCGTTCCCACGAGGAGCAAGAGGTTTTAGTTGTCTTAATTGTCACAAAAAGGGGGATGTATAAAGCAAAAGAAAATAAACAAAGCAATTCAAAGATAAAGTTAAAATCAATAAGAGAGACAAGATCAAGGAATCATTCTTCGTTGCAAAACAATGAATCAAGTTATGTTTTTCATCCACATGTTATTAGTCACATGATTATCACCAACCGTAGGATAAAGGTGGTTCGCTTAGCTAGCCCCAAAATCCCTTATTTCACCGAGTAACAAGTCCGCTTAGTTATCGGATCTATTCAAAAGAACCACCTTGAGGTTCGCTTACAAGATGTAATTCCCTGAATGCATTAAGATCTATGAATTTAGGTTTAGTACTAGTAGTTAAACTCGGTTCGTTTCGCTTGGTCCACTTTCTAGCGTTGTTTTTACACACAATCGCTCCACGGAATCCCTCCGCAAGGTCTCGTGTTTGCTACTTATGTAAAGAGTCAAGAAACGATTACTTATAACTTTCACTAGCTTTAGATCAAATTAACAAATCAATTTAGTGTGCACTCTAAACAATCTATCTATCAATCATGAATGAATGAATAAACATTCCTATTAGTAAAAACAAACGATAATCATGTGAAAAACCTCAAGATAGAATTGAAACAAAACTCAAATCATATATTAAGAACTAGGAATTCATCCTCAATCAATAAGAAAATTAGCTACTCATGTTTTTGAAATTCACACAAATAATTAAAGGGAGAATTTTAAAGTTCACACAAATAATTAAAAAGAAGAATTTTGAAAAGCAAACAAAAACACAAGTGTTGTGTGTGTAAAAAGGTGTGTAAAAGATATGTAAAAGTGTGTAGAGAACTTCTCTACTTATAGGCTTCAATGTTCTCCAAATCTTCCAAGGAATAGAATCCCTTTCCTTTAGCAATTCAATTTCCAAATTTGAGCCTTTCTCATCTTCCATCTTCTCTTTCCAAATTTGAGCCAAATTCTCCATCCAATTCCAAGTCCAAGTCTTCACACCCATGAGAAGAATCCACACAAAAATCAGAATTTTGGTCGACGGAAAGTTGGTATTATGGATGGAATCAAGTAGGAAAAGTCAGGAATAGTGCCAGGTCATCCTGATTCTCTTCTCGATAACGGAATATTCCGTTACGATAAATCAAAGTTAACGGTCAAATCAGTCAAACCGTGAGTCAATGGGTCAAAGGAAGGGAAGTCGGCCATCGAGTCACTGATCCGAGGTCGTCTTACTCGCCTTACTCACGAGTTGGATCGGTCATCTCTGAGTTGAATCGTCGGCATTAAAATCCGACAGAGTCTCGGTTGTTTTCTGGGATTTCCAGGCCACATTCAGGCCGTTCTTCTCTTCAATTCCTGCACAACCTGTGTATCCTAACATACATCTACTGTGTTCAACAACTTCACTTCATAACCCATTCCTTTGTTGCTTCTTAGCTCAATCGACTGCTAGAACCATCAACACCTCAGACCACCACAAACCCATTTGATTTCGAATCTGTAACAATCTCAGCTTCAATTGAATCAACAACAACTCATCTTCTTTCTTGTTGGCTTCACAAATCATCAATCACCCATAAATTCATGCCACATTCCGTCCTACGAGAGATAAAACCACCAACAAGATTTCCAGTGAACACCCAACTCGTAATTCAATTTCTCCATCATCAGGTTCATCTTCTCCCTGTCATCTCCATAGCTTCTGTTCATGACTTCAACTGAGTCATACCCATTAATTCCTCTCGTCCCTGTTCTCTTCAATTGTCGACAGAAGAAAACCAATCCCCATCTTTCAATTCGAGCCTCGGATGTCACCGGAGTTTTTATAACTTCTCTTCTCTCGTTAGAGCCCATCTCCTCAACAAGTTCATATTCACTTCCTTCTTCTCACCAAGTTCTCGATCTCACACAAATCCATCTCCTCCTCAATGAAGCGGTGAGGTCTTGTTCTTCATCTTCTCTTCACAACCTAACTCGATTCAAATTTGCCACCACCATCTGCATCTTTCACCAATCGAACCCATTACCGAATCCTTGAATCAAACCCGGACTCCATTTCGAGATCAACAACAACTTCACCTCTTCAATCATCTCGAAACCCATATGAATATTAACCTCGGATCCCCTTTTCTCTTCTCGATTTCTTGGTTCGATTCAAACCCAAACATGCCGCTTCTTCTTTATCTGTTGTTCATGGAAGCACTCATCACTCCCCATCTTTGATATTCTCTCAATTCTGTAACCAATTCACTTCTCAATTTCTCTGAATTTTAGTCTCTCGGATATAGCAGCCGCTGCTACTTTCTTCTCTTTCTCAATTTTGAGAAAATGAGAGTAAAGTCTTCTCTTAATTTAGGTAGGGTTGGATTGGGTTGCTAACTAACAGACAACTGTCTCTGGATAAGGGCTACCCGAGATGGTTTCCCTTTAACCACGGATTGGCTGTCTTTAGTACTCCTCCAGAAAGAGTTGCCCCTTATCCATTACGGCTCCAGATAGTGTTTGCCTCGTGAAATGACTGTTTCTATCCTTTTGGTTCAAATTGAATGATTTCTTCTTTCTTTTCGTTCGTGCGACTCCATAGTAGCTATAAAACTCAAAACAAGCGCAAAATACATAATTTACAAGAAAAATAGCAAAGAAAGCATAAACAATAGATAGTAAATAGGATGTATTCTACACCCTATCAATAGCTGGTTGGAGTTTTCTTCCCTTCAATTGTCTCTCTGTTACATAAAATGAAAATGCGTTTAGTTCTTTTATTTGTTTGTTCACTACGAGGAATAACAAGAGTAGAAAATAAGAATCACTATGGCAATAGTATGACTGGAATCTATACATCTTGGTGTTTACTCTTTTAACTATTGGATAATGGTTAGGTAGCATTGGTTAACCAAGTTTTCATAATGTCCATGGAATTTATTGAGTTTTGTGGCATATATAAGGATCGAAATGGTGAAGGTGTACATTAGAAGTCATAGAATTCGTTATTGGAACTGATGTATTCTTGTGCGGAATTAGTAGATATGCTTATTAACATTTTATGTCTTAGTGATTTAATTTAGCACTTTAGGCTTTCAGCACGAGATTTTTGTCACATTATTTGTGGTGCTACGGCATCGCATCTTTATACTGCTGTTGGCATTGTGGTGAACAGAGATTGTTGCTGATACGAAAACCAGTTCATACAATCTTACGCAAGAGATGATTACTACGTAAGAGAAAGTAGTTCATATCATCTAGCGAGAGATAGTTGCTGCCATCGTTGGTAGTTCATACTATCTAAACCAAAGTTGACGAACTACGGTCGTGCTTTGATCCCTTCGAGCAACGGAGAGAGTACGTGAGGCGCCGCAATGCGGTTCAAAGACAACTCTACAAGGGTGTTCATATCATCCGAACGATTGGTTGTCGTTTTTGCAGATTCATACCATCTATTCACGAGATGATTGCAACCTTGTCACCGGCAATCGCCATGGAAATCTTAGTAGTGGCAACTGGCCATGAGAGTTATTAGTAGTGGCAACTGGCCATGGAAATCTTAGTAGTGGCAACTGGCCATGAAAGTTATTAGTAGTGGCCACTGGCCAAGGAAATCAGTAGTGGCAACTGGCCATGGAAATCTTGGTAGTGGCAAATGGCCATGGAAATATTAATAGTGGCAACTGGCCATGGAGATCTTGGTAGTGGCAACTGGCCATGGAAATCTTAGTAGTGGCAACTGGCCATGAGAGTTATTAGTAGTGGTAACTGGCCATGGAAATCTTGGTAGTGGCAACTGGCCATGGAAATCTTAGAATTCGCATCTGGCCATATGCGTCCATTATTTTTGGCAACTGGCCATCTCTAATTTTGACAACTGGTCGTCTCTCATAATTGGAGAATAAATACTAAGTGTGCTTGCTTTTAATGCAGTTTGGGTGATTCAAATTCGAGTAGCTTAGAAGAATTTGAAGGTCCGGTTACTTGAGTGGCGTATCGGAGAGTCGGAGTTTGCTAAGCGGGCCAAAACCCGGTTCGCTGGATGTCCAGATTAACCGATCCGTCACAGTTGGTATCGAGCGATTCTGTTCAAGGGACCGTGTGTTTGGAACTCATCCGTGTTATGTTGTGCGGTGACTAAGGTATTTCTCTTTATCTATGGTTTTATTTTGAACTTTGGGGACAAAGTTCTTTTTTTAGTGGTTGATGGTGTGACACTCCGTGTCATTTTCTCGGGCTCGGTTCAAACATTTGAGTTGAAAATAATAAAACTTTTGTTTGGTAGTGTTAAAGAATCCTTGGGATGCCTCCATAATAGTGTGAGTCTGCCCAAATCCAAAACATAGATTTTAAAGGGGCAACTAATGGCTCTAATCATAAACTTGGGTGCCTAAAAGACTCTACATGCAGTTAGACATGTGTCATTTTTTTAAAGGAGAAAAGAAATAAAATAGGATAGAACGAGGTGAGGGGGAGCTCAGATTTCTTCTTCCCGCCTTCTCTCTTCCCCTCTCCATGCGACTGAAACTTGAGGAACAAAAATGAAATTTTTGTTGCATGATTGAGCCTCATAGACTTACAGTTATATGGAGCTGTAAATGTTGATTTGGATAGTTGGTTTCATGGTTGAGATAGAAAAATTCTCTTGTTGCTTTTCAAATTGAAGTTGCTTGAAGAAATCATTCTCTTACTCAACCGAAAAAGTGAATTTTATAAATCAATGGGTATGTCTTATCACTCTTAATGCATATTTGATTAGTTACTTGCTAGAGTTTCTTTTTGAATTGAAATTATTGTACATAGAGAAATAAGGGTTCATATAACTTTTAGGTTTTCATAGAGTTTGATTATGGTCCATATTCTGGTGATATCAAAGAATGAGATAGCTCCTTATTATATCAAATTCAGGAATTTCCAGCTTAATTATATGATTTTTTATGTTAGTGTATCTAATCTTAGAATTATGTTTCTCATGTTAACATTTAAGGCTTTTCCCAAATGGGATTATAATATCTATTTCATGTTAAATGCTAGGATGGGTATGCTGGAAATTGCAAATCTAGTTTGATTAAAGTTGTCCCTAATGATGGCAATCCGTTCAAGATTAAGAAAATTTTGGTTCAACATTCTTTTAAAATTTCAGAACTATTCGTTGAAATTATGAGCCTTACATGTTTGGTATAATGTCTAAAGGAATCAACTATTTTCAAAGCATATTGTAGTGTTTACTGCCAGTATTTTGAATTCATTTTCGAGCATTTTAGATTGTGATTTGGTTTTAGGTTAAAACTTAAGACTTGTATATGAGTCTCACATCTTTCTAGGGGTATAAAGTTTGTTCCATTTGGAGTTGAATGGAAGAATTTATGAGAGAATTAGTAATTGATGTGAAATCTGGAAAATACAGTAGTGGTCATATTGCAGCAACTCTAGAGCTGTTGTTAGGTATGAAAACGATTGAATTTGGTGTAACACAAAACATGAAAGTTGTAGAGGATTGTCTCACCTTTCCAGTGATATATCATTTGCTGGATTCCGCCAAGTAACGGAGTCTATATAAATTTTGCAATATAGGCCCTCAAAACTGAAAAGCTGGAAAACTGGAGTACTTGTTACCTGTTGGACCCCTTCGGCAGCAGTTTCGACCCTCTTAAAAATTGAACTAGCTTAAGGTCCCTCTTGATCAACTTAAGATCTCTGAATGACGATTCCGAACAGATATTAAGTGTTCCATTTTGATGTGTACATTGTTACTTGCACCTATTCTAAGAAGTGCTGTCATGTATGGTATTCATCCATTTGCCGATAGTTAAATCTTTCTGAATTTGGACTTAGGTGAATGTTGTTTGGGTCGAAAGCTTAGTACTGTGTTATGAAATCCTTGTATAGATTCAATAATTATTAATTATGGTTGGTGATTGAAATAAATCATACCAAGCAAAACATAACATGGTATGTAAGTTATGTCTACCGAAATCAAAATGACTGGAATGATAATATGGGGTTGGTCCAGTGGCTTCTATAAACCATGATACTTAACTTGTGCATGAAAATAGGATATTAAGGGCATTTAAGTTTGAACTTAATATCGGGTAAATGCCTATACTAATATTTATTTGTAAGTTGGTTTGCATTTTAAGAAATGGTATCGTCATGGTTAGGATTAGATGGTTCAAATGACTAACTCCTCTGGGTCGAGATGTAAAATTTAAACTACAGATTGGAGCCTTGAGTGTTGCGAGTTTGAAATGCTTTTAACATGTTTAACATTTGTCGGATGGTTGCTTTTCAGCATTTCTTATTTTAATTAACTATGATGGTGCACTGCACATATTGTTTTGCTATTTTTGTGTAGGGCCCATATGTACTCAAGGTTATAGTGTGGTCCTGTTTGCTTTTGATATCCTTGCTTTCACTTCACTGAAAATGAAAAGGGACATGTTGCTTAATGGGTATTAAAACAAATGCATCAATGTTAAACATGCATCGTTCACTTCCCCATGTGGAGTTTCTGATTTTTCATACATTGGCGGTTGTTGTTGTTTTTTCCCGTTCTGGAACCCCTGTGTTGGTTAGTAAGTACCCAGAACACTACATGGTTTGCGTAGTTTCTTTTCTAGTCTCTTTTTCCATAATTGTTATTGTTACTTGTGATATTTGGTGGATGATAGGACCTTGTTCAAGCATGTGTCTAGCATCCTTCATGTGCATTTAAATTGGTTGTATTATCGCCAGTTATTGCATTGCTCTCTGACTTGAGGCCAGGTTCTCTTAGTAAATATCAAGCTTGAGTAGCAATCCCTCTATACTTTTGCTCTTGGGCTGACTACTTGAAATCATTTTACTCATGCTCACTTCAAGATATTACATAATTACCGGGTCATAAAGATAGCATCCGGTTGTGTTGTGGTGAATGGGATTTTATTTTTTATTTTGTTATTGTTTTTTGTGCATCCCTAGATCTAACCATGAAAGATCGCACTTAATTGTGAACCCGCTAAGGTAGGTTAGCCGACTAGTAAAGGGACATAGCTGGTTGGAGTTTTCTTCCTTCAATTGTCTCTCTGTTACATAAAATGAAAATGCGTTTAGTTCTTTTATTTGTTTGTTCACTACGAGGAATAACAAGAGTAGAAAATAAGAATCACTATGGAAATAGTACGATTTGGAATCTATACATCTTGGTGTTTACTCTTTTAACTATTGGATAATGGTTAGGTAGCATTGGTTAACCAAGTTTTCATAATGTCCATGGAATTTATTGAGTTTTGTGGCATATATAAGGATCGAAATGGTGAAGGTGTACATTAGAAGTCATAGAATTCGTTATTGGAACTAGATGTATTCTTGTGCAGTAATTAGTAGATCCGCTTATTAACATTTTATGTCTTAGTGATTTAATTTAGCACTTTAGGCTTTCAAAGACGAGATTTTTGTCACATTATTTGTGGTGCTACGGCATCGCATCTTTATATTCTTGTTGGCATTGTGGTGAACGAGATCGCTAACGATACGAAAACCAGCTTCATACAATCTTACGCAAGAGATGATTACTACGTAAGAGAAAGTAGTTTATATCATCTAGCGAGAGATAGTTGCTGCCATCGTTGGTAGTTCATACTATCTAAACCCAAGTTGACGAACTACGGTCGTGCTTGATCCCTTTGAGCAACGGAGAGGGTACGTAGGCAGCCGCAATGCGGTTCAGCACAACTCTACAAGGGTGTTCATATCATCTGAACGATTGGTTGCTGTTTTGGCAGTTCATACCATCTATTCACAGATGATTGCAACCTTGTCACCTAAGAATCGCCATGGAAATCTTAGTAGTGGCAACTGGCCATGAGAGTTATTAGTAGTGGCAACTGGCCATGGAAATCTTAGTAGTGGCGACTGGCCATGGAAATCTTAGTAGTGGCAACTGGCCATGGAAATCTTAGTAGTGGCAACTGGCCATGGAAATATTAATAGTGGCAACTGGCCATGAGAGTTATTAGTAGTGGCAACTGGCCATGGAGATCTTGGTAGTGGCAACTGGCCATGGAAATCTTAGTAGTGGCAACTGGCCATGAGAGTTATTAGTAGTGGCAATCGGCCATGGAAATCTTGGTAGTGGCAACCGGCCATGGAAATCTTAGACTTGGCATCCGGCCATATGAGTCCATTATTTTTGGCAATCGCCATCTCTCATTTTGACAATCGGTCGTCTCTCATAATTGGAGAATAAATACTAAGTGTGCTTGCTTTTAATGCAGTTTGGGTGATTCAAATTCGAGTAGCTCGAGAAGAATTTGAAGGTCCGGTTACTTGAGTGGCGATCGGAGAGTCGGAGTTTGCTAAGCGGGCCAAAACCCGGTTCACTGGAAGTCCAGATTAACCGATCCGTCACGCTTGGTATCGAGAGCGCTCCCGGTTCAAGGGACTGTGTGTTTGGAACTCATCCGTGTTATGTTGTGCAAGTGACTACATGTATTTCTCTTTATCTATGGTTTTATTTTGAACTTTGGGGACAAAGTTCTTTTTAGTGGTTGATGGTGTGACACTCCGTGTCATTTTCTGGCTCGGTTCAAACATTTGAGTTGAAAATAATAAAACTTTTGTTTGGTAGTGTTAAAGAATCCTTGGGATGCCTCCATAATAGTATGAGTCCGCCCAAATCCAAAACATAGATTTTAAAGGGGCAACTAATGGCTCTAATCATAAACTTGGGTGCCTAAAAGACTCTACATGCAGTTAGACATGTGTCATTTTTTTAAAGGAGAAAAGAAATAAAAAGAAACCGGAGAGAACGAGGTGAGGGGGAGCTCGATTTCTTCTTCCCCGCTTTCTCTCTTCCCCTCTCCATGCGATCAAACTTGAGAAACACAAATGAAATTTTTGTTGCATGATTGAGCCTCATAGACTTACAGTTATATGGAGCTGTAAATGTTGATTTGGATAGTTGGTTTCATGGTTGAGATAGAGAAATTCTCTTGTTGCTTTTCAAATTGAAGTTGCTTGAAGAAATCATTCTCTTACTCAACTGAAAAAGTGAATTTTATAAATCAATGGGTATGTCTTATCACTCTTAATGCATATTTGATTAGTTACTTGCTAGAGTTTCTTTTTGAATTGAAATTATTGTACATAGAGAAATAAGGGTTCATATAACTTTTAGGTTTTCATAGAGTTTGATTAAGGTCCAAATTCTGGTGATATCAAAGAATGAGATAGCTCCTTATTATATCAAATTCAGGAATTTCCAAGCTTAATTATATGATTTTTTTATGTTAGTGTATCTAATCTTAGAATTATGTTTCTCATGTTAACATTTAAGGCTTTTCCCAAATGGGATTATAATATCTATTTCATGTTAAATGCTAGGATGGGTATGCTGGAAATTGCAAATCTAGTTTGATTAAAGTTGTCCCTAATGATGGCAATCCGTTCAAGATTAAGAAAATTTTGGTTCAACATTCTTTTAAAATTTCTTTTAACTATTCGTTGAAATTATGAGCCTTACATGTTTGGTATAATGTCTAAAGGAATCAACTATTTTCAAAGCATATTGTAGTGTTTACCAAGTATTTTGAATTCATTTTCGAGCATTTTAGATTGTGATTTGGTTTTAGGTTAAAACTTAAGACTTGTAGGTGAGTCTCACATCTTTCTAGGGGTATAAAGTTTGTTCCATTTGGAGTTGAATGGAAGAATTTATGAGAGAATTAGTAATCGATGTGAAACTGAAAATACAAGAGTGGTCATATTGCAAAGCAACTCTAGAGCTGTTGTTAGGTATGAAAACGATTGAATTTGGTGTAACACAAAACATCAAAGTTGTAGAAGATTGTCTCACCTTTCAAAGATGATATATCATTTGCTGGATTCCGCTAGGTAACGGAGTCTATAGAAATTTTGCAATATAGGACCTCGAAACTGAAAAGTCGGAAAACTTGAGTACTTGTTGTCGTCGGACCCTTCGGCAGAAGTTTCACCCTCTTAAAAAATTGAACTAGCTTAAGGTCCCTCTTGATCAACTTAAGATCTCTGAATGACAATTCCGAACAGATATTAAGTGTTCCATTTTGATGTGTACATTGTTACTTGCACCTATTCTAAGAAGTGCTGTCATGTATGGTATTCATCCATTTGCCGATAGTTAAATCTTTTCTGAATTTGGACTTAGGTGAATGTTGTTTGGGTCGAAAGCTTAGTACTGTGTTATGAAATCCTTGTATAGATTCAATAATTATTAATTATGGTTGGTGATTGAAATAAATCATACCAAGCAAAACATAACATGGTATGTAAGTTATGTCTACCGAAATCAAAATGACCGGAATGATAATATGGGGTTGGTCCAAAGGGCTTCTATAAACCATGATACTTAACTTGTGCATGAAAATAGGATATTAAGGGCATTTAAGTTTGAACTTAATATCGGGTAAATGCCTATACTAATATTTATTTGTAAGTTGGTTTGCATTTTAAGAAATGGTATCACATGGTTAGGGATTAGATGGTTCAAATGACTAACTCCTCCTCGGGTCGAGATGTAAAATTTAAACTACAGATTGGAGCCTTGAGTGTTGCGAGTTTGAAATGCTTTTAACATGTTTAACATTTGTCGAATGGTTGCTTTTCAGCATTTCTTATTTTAATTAACTATGATGGTGCACTGCACACATTGTTTTACTATTTTTGTGTAGGTCCCATATGTACTCAAGGTTATAGTGTGGTCCTGTTTGCTTTTGATATCCTTGCTTTCACTTCACTGAAAATGAAAAGGGACATGTTGCTTAATGGGTATTAAAACAAATGCATCAATGTTAAACATGCATCGTTCACTTCCCCATGTGGAGTTTCGATTTTTCATACATTGGCGGTTGTTGTTGTTTTTTCCTGCTTCCTGGAACCCCGTGTTGGTTAGTAAGTACCAGTAACACTACATGGTTTGCGTAGTTTCTTTTCTAGTCTCTTTTTCCATAATTGTTATTGTTACTTGTGATATTTGGTGGATGATAGGACCTTGTTCAAGCCTGTGTCTAGCATCCTTCATGTGCATTTAAATTGGTTGTATTATCGCCAGTTATTGCATTGCTCTCTGACTTGAGGCCAGGCTCTCTTAGTAAATATCAAGCTTGAGTAGCAATCCCTCTATACTTTTGCTCTTGGGCGGCTATAGAAATCATTTTACTCATGCTCACTTCAGCATATAACATAATTACTGGCCATAAAGATAGCATCCAGTTGTGTTGTGGTGAATGGGATTTTATTTTTTATTTTGTTATTGTTTTTTGTGCATCCCTAGATCTAACCATGAAAGATCGCACTTAATTGTGAACCTGCTAAGGTAGGTTAGCTGACTAGTAAAGGGACATAGCTGGTTGGAGTTTTCTTCCCTTCAATTGTCTCTCTGTTACATAAAATGAAAATGCGTTTAGTTCTTTTATTTGTTTGTTCACTACGAGGAATAACAAGAGTAGAAAATAAGAATCACTATGGAAATAGTACGTCTGGAATCTATACATCTTGGTGTTTACTCTTTTAACTATTGGATAATGGTTAGGTAGCATTGGTTAACCAAGTTTTCATAATGTCCATGGAATTTATTGAGTTTTGTGGCATATATAAGGATCGAAATGGTGAAGGTGTACATTAGAAGTCATAGAATTCGTTATTGGAACTAGATGTATTCTTGTGCAGAATTAGTAGATCTGCTTATTAACATTTTATGTCTTAGTGATTTAATTTAGCACTTTAGGCTTTCAACACGAGATTTTTGTCACATTATTTGTGGTGCTACGGCATCGCATCTTTATACTGCTGTTGGCATTGTGGTGAACAGAGACTGTTGCTGATACGAAAACCAGTTCATACAATCTTACGCAAGAGATGATTACTACGTAAGAGAAAGTAGTTTATATCATCTAGCGAGAGATAGTTGCTGCCATCGTTGGTAGTTCATACTATCTAAACCCAAGTTGACGAACTACGGTCGTGCTTGATCCCTTTGAGCAACGGAGAGGGTACGTAGGCAGCCGCAATGCGGTTCAGCACAACTCTACAAGGGTGTTCATATCATCTGAACGATTGGTTGCTGTTTTGGCAGTTCATACCATCTATTCACAGATGATTGCAACCTTGTCACCTATGAATCGCCATGGAAATCTTAGTAGTGGCAACTCGGCCATGAGAGTTATTAGTAGTGGCAACCGGCCATGGAAATATTAGTAGTGGCGACTGGCCATGAGATTTATTAGTAATGGCAACTGGCCATGGAAATCTTGGTAGTGGCAACTGGCCATGGAAATCTTGGTAGTGGCAACTGGCCATGGAAATATTAATAGTGGCAACTGGCCATGAGAGTTATTAGTAGTGGCAACTGGCCATGGAGATCTTGGTAGTGGCAACTGGCCATGGAAATCTTAGTAGTGGCAACTGGCCATGAGAGTTATTAGTAGTGGCAACTGGCCATGGAAATCTTGGTAGTGGCAACTGGCCATGGAAATCTTAGAATTGGCATCGGCCATATGAGTCCATTATTTTTGGCAACTGGCCATCTCTCATTTTGACAACCGGTCGTCTCTCATAATTGGAGAATAAATACTAAGTGTGCTTGCTTTTAATGCAGTTTGGGTGATTCAAATTCGAGTAGCTCAGAAGAATTTGAAGGTCCGGTTACTTGAGTGGCGTATCGGAGAGTCGGAGTTGCTAAGCGGCCAAAACCCGGTTCACTGAAGTCCAGATTAACCGATCCGTCGCTTTGTATCGTGAAGCGCTGGGTCGAAGGGATTGTGTGTTTGGAACTCATCCGTGTTATGTTGTGCAGTGACTACATGTATTTTCTTTATCTATGGTTTTATTTTGAACTTTGGGGACAAAGTTCTTTTAGTGGTTGATGGTGTGACACTCCGTGTCATTTTCGGGCCTGGTTCAAACATTTGAGTTGAAAATAATAAAACTTTTGTTTGGTAGTGTTAAAGAATCCTTGGGATGCCTCCATAATAGTATGAGTCTGCCCAAATCCAAAACATAGATTTTAAAGGGGCAACTAATGGCTCTAATCATAAACTTGGGTGCCTAAAAGACTCTACATGCAGTTAGACATGTGTCATTTTTTTAAAGGAGAAAAGAAATAAAAAGAAACCGGAGAGAACGAGGTGAGGGGGAGCTCAGATTTCTTCTTCCTGCTTTCTCTCTTCCCCTCTCCATGCGACTGAAACTTGAGAAACAAAAATGAAATTTTGTTGCATGATTGAGCCTCATAGACTTACAAGTTATATGGAGTCGTAAATGTTGATTTGGATAGTTGGTTTCATGGTTGAGATAGAGAAATTCTCTTGTTGCTTTTCAAATTGAAGTTGCTTGAAGAAATCATTCTCTTACTCAACTGAAAAAGTGAATTTTATAAATCAATGGGTATGTCTTATCACTCTTAATGCATATTTGATTAGTTACTTGCTAGAGTTTTTTTTTAATTGAAATTATTGTACATAGAGAAATAAGGGTTCATATAACTTTTAGGTTTTCATAGAGTTTGATTAAGGTCCAAATTCTAGTGATATCAAAGAATGAGATAGCTCCTTATTATATCAAATTCAGGAATTTCCAGCTTAATTATATGATTTTTTTTATGTTAGTGTATCTAATCTTAGAATTATGTTTCTCATGTTAATATTTAAGGCTTTTCCCAAATGGGATTATAATATCTATTTCATGTTAAATGCTAGGATGGGTATGCGGGAAATTGCAAATCTAGTTTGATTAAATTTGTCCCTAATGATGGCAATCCGTTCAAGATTAAGAAAATTTTGTTCAACATTCTTTAAAATTTCGTAACTATTCGTTGAAATTATGAGCCTTACATGTTTGGTATAATGTCTAAAGGAATCAACTATTTTCAAAGCATATTGTAGTGTTTACTGCCAGTATTTTGAATTCATTTTCGAGCATTTTAGATTGTGATTTGGTTTTAGGTTAAAACTTAAGACTTGTAGGTGAGTCTCACATCTTTCTAGGGGTATAAAGTTTGTTCCATTTGGAGTTGAATGGAAGAATTTATGAGAGAATTAGTAACTGATGTGAAATCTGGAAAATACAGTAGTGGTCATATTGCAGCAACTCTAGAGCTGTTGTTAGGTATGAAAACGATTGAATTTGGTGTAACACAAAAAATGAAAGTTGTAGAAGATTGTCTCACCTTTCCAGTGATATATCATTTGCTGGATTCCGCTAGGTAACGGAGTCTATAGAAATTTTGCAATATAGGACCTCGAAACTGAAAAGCTGGAAAACTTGAGTACTTGTTGTCTGGTCGGACCCCTTCGGCAGCAGTTTTGACCCTCTTAAAAATTGAACTAGCTTAAGGTCCCTCTTGATCAACTTAAGATCTCTCGAATGACAATTCCGAACAGATATTAAGTGTTCCATTTTGATGTGTACATTGTTACTTGCACCTATTCTAAGAAGTCTTTGTCATGTATGGTATTCATCCATTTGCCGATAGTTAAATCTTTTCCGAATTTGGACTTAGGTGAATGTTGTTTGGGTCGAAAGCTTAGTACTTTGTGTTATGAAATCCTTGTATAGATTCAATAATTATTAATTATGGTTGGTGATTGAAATAAATCATACCAAGCAAAACATAACATGGTATGTAAGTTATGTCTACCGAAATCAAAATGACCGGAATGATAATATGGGGTTGGTCCAAAGGGTTTCTATAAACCATGATACTTAACTTGTGCATGAAAATAGGATATTAAGGGCATTTAAGTTTGAACTTAATATCGGGTAAATGCCTATACTAATATTTATTTGTAAGTTGGTTTGCATTTTAAGAAATGGTATCGTCATGGTTAGGATTAGATGGTTCAAATGACTAACTCCTCCGGGTCGAGATGTAAAATTTAAACTACAGATTGGAGCCTTGAGTGTTGCGAGTTTGAAATGCTTTTAACATGTTTAACATTTGTCGAATGGTTGCTTTTCAAAGATTTCTTATTTTAATTAACTATGATGGTGCTTTGCACACATTGTTTTACTATTTTTGTGTAGGTCCCATATGTACTCAAGGTTATAGTGTGGTCCTGTTTGCTTTTGATATCCTTGCTTTCACTTCTTTGAAAATGAAAAGGGACATGTTGCTTAATGGGTATTAAAACAAATGCATCAATGTTAAACATGCATCGTTCACTTCCCCATGTGGAGTTTCGATTTTTTTCATACATTGGCGGTTGTTGTTGTTTTTTCCCGTTCGGAACCCCGTGTTGGTTAGTAAGTACCTAACACTACATGGTTTGCGTAGTGTCTTTCTAGTCTCTTTTTCCATAATTTTATTGTTACTTGTGATATTTGGTGGATGATAGGACCTTGTTCAAGCATGTGTCTAGCATCCTTCATGTGCATTTAAATTGGTTGTATTATCGACAGCTATTGCATTGCTCTCGACTTGAGGCCGGTTCTCTTAGTAAATATCAAGCTTGAGTAGCAATCCCTCTATACTTTTGCTCTTGGGCGCTACGAAATCATTTTACTCATGCTCACTTCAAAGATATTACATAATTACTCGCCATAAAGATAGCATCCATTGTGTTGTGGTGAATGGGATTTTATTTTTTATTTTGTTATTGTTTTTGTGCATCCCTAGATCTAACCATGAAAGATCGCACTTAATTGTGAACCTCGCTAAGGTAGGTTAGCCGACTAGTAAAGGGACATAGTCCGGTTGGAGTTTTCTTCCCTTCAATTGTCTCTCTTACATAAAATGAAAATGCGTTTAGTTCTTTTATTTGTTTGTTCACTACGAGGAATAACAAGAGTAGAAAATAAGAATCACTATGGCAATAGTACGATTGGAAT
Organism: Papaver armeniacum; assembly: GCA_023531295.1. Lineage (NCBI taxonomy): Eukaryota > Viridiplantae > Streptophyta > Magnoliopsida > Ranunculales > Papaveraceae > Papaver > Papaver armeniacum. The sequence goes on from JAJJWW010016205.1 coordinate 718,212, forward strand.
CTATACATCTTGGTGTTTACTCTTTTAACTATTGGATAATTGTTAGGTAGCATTGGTTAACCAAGTTTTCATAATGTCCATGGAATTTATTGAGTTTTGTGGCATATATAAGGATCGAAATGGTGAAGGTGTACATTAGAAGTCATAGAATTCGTTATTGGAACTAGATGTATTCTTGTGCGTAATTAGTAGATCCGTTTTATTAACATTTTATGTCTTAGTGATTTAATTTAGCACTTTAGGCTTTCAACACGAGATTTTTGTCACATTATTTGTGGTGCTACGGCATCGCATCTTTATCTTCTTTGTTGGCATTGTGGTGAACAAGAGATCACATCGATACGAAAACCGCTTCATACAATCTTACGTAAGAGATGATTACTACGTAAGAGAAAGTAGTTTATATCATCTAGCGAGAGATAGTTGCTGCCATCGTTGGTAGTTCATACTATCTAAACCCAAGTTGACGAACTACGGTCGTGCTTGATCCCTTGAGCAACTGGAGAGGGTACGTAGGCAGCCGCAATGCGGTTCAAAGACAACTCTACAAGGGTGTTCATATATCCGAACGATTGGTTGCGTTTTGGCGTTCATACCATCTATTCACAGATGATTGCAACCTTGTCACCGCAACTGGCCATGGAAATCTTAGTAGTGGCAACCGCCATGAGAGTTATTAGTAGTGGCAACGGCCATGGAAATCTTAGTAGTGGCGATCGCCATGAGATTTATTAGTAATGGCAATCGCCATGGAAATCTTAGTAGTGGCAAATCGCCATGGAAATCTTGGTAGTGGCAATCAGCCATGGAAATATTAATAGTGGCAACCGGCCATGAGAGTTATTAGTAGGCAACTGCCCATGGAGATCTTGGTAGTGGCAATCGGCCATGGAAATCTTAGTATTGGCAACCGCCATGAGAGTTATTAGTAGTGGCAATCGCCATGGAAATCTTGGTAGTGGCAATCGGCCATGGAAATCTTAGAATTGGCATCCGGCCATATGAGTCCATTATTTTTGGCAATCGCCATCTCTCATTTTGACAACTGGTCGTCTCTCATAATTGGAGAATAAATACTAAGTGTGCTTGCTTTTAATACAGCTTTGGGTGATTCAAATTCGAGTAGCTCGAAAGAATTTGAAGGTCCTAAGCATTTGAGTGGCGGACGGAGAGTCGGAGTTTGCTAAGCGGGCCAAAACCTGGTCACTGGAAGTCCAGATTAACCGATCCGTCCGCGATTGTATCAGAGCGCCCGGTTCAAGGGACTGTGTTTGGAACTCATCCGTGTTATGTTGTGCGGTGACTACATGTATTTCTCTTTATCTATGGTTTTATTTTGAACTTTGGGGACAAAGTTCTTTTTTTAGTGGTTGATGGTGTGACACCCGTGTCATTTTCTCGCTCCTGGTTCAAACATTTGAGTTGAAAATAATAAAACTTTTTGTTTGGTAGTGTTAAAGAATCCTTGGGATGCCTCCATAATAGTATGAGTCCGCCCAAATCCAAAACATAGATTTTAAAGGGGCAACTAATGGCTCTAATCATAAACTTGGGTGCCTAAAAGACTCTACATGCGCTAGACATGTGTCATTTTTTTAAAGAAAAAAGAAATAAAAAGAAACCGGAGAGAACGAGGTGAGGGGGAGCTCGATTTCTTCTTCCCGCTTTCTCTCTTCCCTATCCATGCGATCGAAACTTGAGAAACAAAAAATGAAATTTTTGTTGCATGATTGAGCCTCATAGACTTACAGATTATATGGAGTCAGTAAATGTTGATTTGGATAGTTGGTTTCATGGTTGAGATAGAGAAATTCTCTTGTTGCTTTTCAAATTGAAGTTGCTTGAAGAAATCATTCTCTTACTCAACTCGAAAAAGTGAATTTTATAAATCAATGGGTATGTCTTATCACTCTTAATGCATATTTGATTAGTTACTTGCTAGAGTTTTTTTTTGAATTGAAATTATTGTACATAGAGAAATAAGGGTTCATATAACTTTTAGGTTTTCATAGAGTTTGATTAAGGTCCAAATTCTAGTGATATCAAAGAATGAGATAGCTCCTTATTATATCAAATTCAGAATTTTAAATTTTAATTATATGATTTTTTTATGTTAGTGTATCTAATCTTAGAATTATGTTTCTCATGTTAACATTTAAGGCTTTTCCCAAATGGGATTATAATATCTATTTCATGTTAAATGCTAGGATGGGTATGCGGGAAATTGCAAATCTAGTTTGATTAAATTTGTCCCTAATGATGGCAATCCGTTCAAGATTAAGAAAATTTTGGTTCAACATTCTTTTAAAATTTCAGAACTATTCGTTGAAATTATGAGCCTTACATGTTTTGTAGGATTATAATATCGCAACGTACAAGGCTCGCGTGGATTAATAAACGACGGTGTCGCGAGGGAGTCGCAGGGGAGCCACAATAAACGACGCGATGAATAACGACACCCAAAACAATTGGAAGACACAAAACCCGGCGAGAGTTAAGAAGTGTCGCGAGAATGAATATTCGTGCATTTGCGACACTTCGCGAGACATTCCCAAAAATAAAGGATAGCTTAGCTGTCATCCATTATGTATTACCCTATATAAAGGGGCAATGAGTCTGTTGAAGGGGGGATCCTTTTGGGGGAATTGTTGAGCAAGTCATTAGGAGAGAGAAAGTTTAAGAGTGTTTTAACTTCTAAGTGTAATTATATTTTCCTGTGTCAACACTTCATGAACTCAATCAATAAATATTCTTGATCTTACATCTTTCAATGGATTAATTAAGCAAAATTGAGTAAGGGGTGTAGTGTGGGATTTCCGCAACTACATATGCGCTAGAAACAGGACGGAGCAAGAGATTGACGTAGAAATTGGAAAGAATTTGGATTAACGGAAAAAAGATTTGGAGAAGATACTCAAGAATTCATTGAAAAAGAAAATGGCTAGAAGAAGAAATGTACAAGGGCAACCAACGATTGTAAGAAGAAGTGGGAGACTTACTGGAGAAAGGAGGAATGAAACAGAGAATCGTCAAGGATGAATATGAGAAATGATGGAGAAAATCAAAATCAGCCACCGATCTCACCAAGTAGCAAACGCTACTGTGGATTATGATAGAGTAAGTGTACATACTTGGAGGTCTGATTCTGAAGACGAGAGAGAAGAGGAGCAGCAGATGGTGAGTAATGGACAAGGAGGAGAAGAACAAGGAATGAATGGAGAAATGAATCCAGAAAACGAAGAAATCGCAGCGTTAGAAAGATTGAGACAAACAATACACGAAGAGAGACGACTAGAGGCAGAGGAACGAGCAAACTTGACAAGACAGAATCATGAATTGAGAATGGAAAATATGAGGTTGCGAAATAGGAGATCAAGAAGTAGTGTGAGATCAAGTTCAAGGTCGACTAGGGAAGAAAGAAGGAGAGTTTTACCAACAGAAAGTACCGAAGAAGAAAACCAACAAGAAACACAAAATCCAAGCACAGAGCGTGGCGAGAGAAGAGGGGAAATGGAAGATCGTTATATTCCTCAACCCGAAAATCTTCAAGATGAGCGAAATAGGGAGAATCAAGGAAACATGCAACTCCAAGGGCCGAATGACCCAAAGTCGGGAAGGAAGAATGATCTTGCAGGAGAGAAGAATTGAGAAGAAACCGAGAAATTGAGGATGACATTGAGAGGCACTACATTGAACAAACACGACTAGCTCGCGAGAGAGAAAGGATAAGAGCAGAAATGGAAAATCAAGAGATGGAAGAAGCAATCCGGCGCAGAATAACCATGACAACCGGAAAGAAGGAGGGAACAAAATCGTACCAATAGAAATATTAATGAAGAATATGAGAGGGCACAGATGAGAGCTGAGAGACAGCCAAGAAGAGAGAACAACCGATATAATGGCGTGCGAATTGAAGAAAGAAACGAAGAAGAACGTCGCAGAGAAAAGAGAGAAGAAAATAGCGAGCAAGAAGGTCAAAACAGCACGAGCGAAGAAGGAGAGAAGCGAGCTAAAAAGACCTTGTAGAATCAAATTTCGAGGCAAATGAACAAATCTTAAGAGAACTGGGTGAAATGAGAGGATTTGCCGAACAATAGAAGGGAAGGAGGAAGGAAACAATTGGATGAAGCCATCGCATAAGCCGCAAAGAATCCCTTCACGCTAGAAGTACGAGATGGGAGGAATACCTCCTAAGTGCAATCTTCCGCATTAACAAACATCTTCGATGGAACAACTGCGCGGTACAACATATCAAGGCCTATATGAGGTGTATGTTGCGGTGGGAGAATCATGATGCTATACTTGTGCAAATATTTCGCATCAAGCCTAATTGGAGAAGCATTAAAATGGTTTGAGGGTCTACCAAGGAACACAATCACATCATTCAATCATTTACAAGCCACATTCCTGGGAGCATACATAAGTAACAACTCTTCACGACCAGGTATTGAAGATGTATTCGGGTTGAAACAAAGGGTTGGCGAGAGCTTAAGGCAGTTGACAATAAGATGGAGAACCATGTGTAGCGAAATGGCAGGACGGGTTGAGGAAAGATATCTCATCCTCTCATTTGTGAATGCTCTCTTCGCGACTAACTTGTTATATATTCAAATTTTTAGAGTCAAAAATACAATCACGATGGCAGAACTGCGAGAGTTACAGGAAGAATATATCGCCTTAGAAGAAAGACAGAATGAAATGAATTCTTACCCAAATAACGAACACAAACTCGAATGTGCGAACGCAAGCTTGTTGCCTCAATTCATAAATACAAGTGGCGAGCACTTCGCAAGGACAGCAAGCGTGGGAAGGTCATGAGGGACGGCGGAAGATAGTAGCCATGGGAAGCCACGACCAAGAAGAGTTTGAACGAGAAAAGAACTACTATAACCGTAATGACAATAATAAGATTCAGAGGCTAGATCATGTGCAAGAAACTTACGGTGGACGAAGGCAATATAACCATGGAGGGCGAGAAGTCGCATAATAGTATGGGAACAGTTAAGATGCCCACCGAACGCTAGTGTGGAAAAGATCCGGGAAGCTATACTTGTGATGGAAGATGTACCAGCACCTTGGAACGTGGGAATGGAACCACCGCCAAAGCACGAAGTCATGAGTTTTGTTCTTACCATCGCTTCCATGGACATCAAACAAACGACCGCTAACGAAACGTAAAGAGAATTATTCTCGGGATGATTGATCAAGGGAAGTGAATCACTTTCTAAAGGAGAAGAAAAAGGCCGGACATTACCACCACCACTAAATGCAATGTAATAAAGTTGTCAACAAAGGAAAGGAAACATTTGTGATAGAAGTGGAACAAAAGCTAAAAATTTGAATTGCAACTCGATCGTCCACTCTTATCGCACAATCGAAGATTTTCATGACAACGTGCTCGAACAGAGTCTTTGCGAGAGATGCTAACGATAAAGAAATAATGAGTCTGGCGAGAACGACGCAGTTAGAAAAGTGGCAGCTGAAGACTATTTCTTTCTCTGCAGATGAAGTGCCAAAAGGAAGAGAAACACATGATAGCCCGTTGGTTGTGAAACTAGAGATTAACCCGAAACCAGTTGACGGGGAAGATGATGAAGCAGAAGCTTGCTGGGCGATCAACCGAATCCTAATCGACACCGGAAGTTCGGTGAATATTCTCTTTTACCATACTTACAAGACGATGGGAGGAAAAGATGAGGATTTGATCCCCTCGACATACAAGATATATGGCTTTAATGGCACTGCAAACAAACCAAAGGGAGAGGTTCACATGAGAATACCTCTACAAGGATTATCAAGCGATATCTTATTCTCGTGTGGTTGACGTGGAATCTCCATATAATGCGATGATTGGGAGGCCATGGCTTCATGAAATCTTGGGAGTCGCATCAACATATCATCAATGTATAAAATTTCCACATCCAAATGGCATTGGTATTATACAGGGAGATTGGAAGGAGTCGCAACAATGTCATGAGGTCGATGTAGAAAGCTGCGAAGAAAGAAATGCCAAAAGAAAAGGTTGGAAGCAACATGTGAGAGATGAGCAGAGAAAGGAAAAATTGATGGTGGATGTTATAGAAGTAAGGACTGAACATACCACGCGAGGTGAATGCCTAGAGACAGGCAAATATTATGGTAATAAAGAAGCAAAGGATGTGAGGAACAAAAGGCATAAGAAGTGAATAATCAACAAAAACAGGAGAAAAAGTAGCAATTGAAGAAAGGATGTGCGAGAATCTCGCAGCCAAGAATATATGAGCATTCAGTTAAGAAAGAAAAATGAAAATACAACAAATAAAACAATTGTGCGAATACTTCGTAAACCAATATCAGCAAGTAATGAAACATGAATGATTGAATGATTTAACAAATATGAATGAGTAAAAGAATGGGACGAACCTTTATGGCGTGCACCCTAGTTCGCGAATAACATTTCGTAAGAGGCAAATGTAAGACCTAAAGTGCGTCATATAAGGGGTATCTCTCAACATGGCTCGGGGAAAGGTTACACCGCTCCTGAAGCCCGAGTCATGAAAATTTGGGGCCCATGAAAGCCTATCAGGAAGAGGTACCTTGGATTCCCAACTATATATATAAGGTTATACGGTTGGGCGACCGAGGGTCTCTTCTTAGAGTCGGTGTATGCTCAAGGCGCCGAGGTACACGGTTGAGCCGAGTGCCCGGGATGGATGAACCTACCCCGGCCATTCTTGGTAAGTCTTGGCATATGTTGCACTCGCCCGAAGAAAACTCCACTTAGGGTGCAGCCTTGTAACCATAAACCCTATAGGTATAAGGGATAAGAGGCTGCGAAAACAACTGGTTATTGTTAAGACCGGATGGGAGGAGCTAGTCTTGTATGGCCGATGTTTCGCCTCCTTGAAGGGGCAACCGGGAGATGATAAGGGCGACGCTCTCCATTAGGGGGTGTCAAAACAGACGCAAATGTCATAAGGCTATGTTTTCGCAAGAGAATTTAGGCTTGTCGTATTTGTGCAATGATCCCGAAGAGGCAATAATACTAACGCGAGGGTAAGGCGAGATCAATGGGTCTTTACACGACGGTGTACGGACGTCTGCGATTTCGTCGCCGCACGACGACAATGTCATGGGGCTTTATGTTCGCAAGGATATCTAGACCTGTCATATTGTCGCAACTAAAACATCCCGCAGAGGCAAAAATACTTGGAAAATGATAAGGCAAGATCAATGGGTCTTTACATGCAAGTGTAAAGACGTCCCGCGATTTTGTCGCGATGAAAGGGTGGCAGGGGAAGACCTCTAATTAGGGAGGTCCGACTTGGAAGACCACACAAAAATGATATGGCAAGGTCAATGGGCCATTGCATGAAAATGTAAAGGCGGCCTGCGACCTTGTCGCAACAAGAAAAGATAAAACAAAGACTACCGAAATGGTAAGGCGAGACAAGTAGGATTCTTGATTTATAAAGATACCCGCGACCTCGTCGCAACGATATATTTCAATAACAAGAGAGGCAAATACATGATGACAACTAAAATCTTTCATCCGAAGATAAATAACGAGAGGCAAGTATGGGAATGGAAAAGAGGGAATATTGTTATTCATCTTCTGATGAAAAAGTTATACATCAATAATATTAGCCAATTATATTACAAAGAAGAACTACCAAAAAAGGGGAGTAAAGATTGAATTTAGAGGGGAGTCCAAGAAGTACACTATAATAAAGAGATACGTAAATGTACAGATATTACGAGACGGTGAAAGAAAACAAAAAGAACTATCTCTTTGGTGATTCTTCTCCTTCATCCGATTCTTGGGCCCGATTATTCTCATCGCTGAATTTTCTTCTTCGCTGACCTCACTATCAAACGTCCGAGACGGGCAGATTCTCGGGAACCTTTTCAAGAAGCCGGGGATATGAATGCAGGGATATTGTGGTCTTTACAAACATACTCCATGGCTCCATTACGAAAACGAACAAACATCATTATTAAAGTTCTCCTTTGTCGTTAGAAATTGTTTCTTCAACTTGAAATATTTATTCTCATGAAGGGAGAGACTCTTTCTGAGCCGTTCTTTTCAGTTCGAAGTTCTTCAATTCTCATTTGGAAAATTCGTGAGTTGTTCTTTTCGATTCAAGTTCTCTAATTCTAATCAAGCCTCTTCTCGATTCTCGCAAATAAGCAACAACAAGTTAATAATTTACAAGCAATATTACAAAAGTAAGAAGCTGAAGGTATAATAGATAACCTTCTCTATCGGATATCATATCCTTAATCAAGGAAGTATGCTCGACATGAAGACTAACATCAACACCTAGGTTATTCTGGCATTATCTAAAACTTTCGCAGCCCAGCGAATTCATCATCACTATTAATAACAAGAAGAGAACGAACTTGCTCTTCTCACGCTTAAGTATGGTATTTTGATGAAGGAGTTCATCTCGTTCAACTTGCACACCAAGAAGAGATTTGTGGAATTCTGCTAACGCCTGTGCACCTCTGTTAGTAATGCGATCGTTCTCATCTATGAGATCACTAATTTTCTTCCTTAAAGTCTTGATTTTCTTCTCGGAATCAAGGTACATTCGTTTAAAGCGATTAGTTAAATTTAAACTAGATCTGTGTTCGATTTCTAAGAGATGATGCTTGGATTGAAGATCCTTTAATGAAAGGAGGTTAGTTTTATTTGAGGAACTACTTAGAGATTGATTGAGGTAAGTAAGAAGGACATCATCATTCATAGGATCGGGAAATGAATGGAGAAGAATGGATTCTTCGGAGAGATTATATACGTCTGCGAGAATAATAGTCGACAAAGAAAGATAAAAGATAACATGACAAGGATTTGAGAATTGAAAATTACTATACCGTAAAGTTCTTGATTTGAGTTCGAAGAGTAGATATTCTATCCTTTTGGTAGTCCAGATCGGCTTCTAATTTTTGAACCCTATCGCGAGATGACGCGACTTGACTTCCGACTCTTGGGTCTTTTTGTTCAATTGTAAATTTCTCTTTTCATGATTATTGCGTCTTCTCTCGAGATGCGAGGCAACTACAAAAGAAGTTCTTCCAACCTATGAAAGAAGATAGAAAAATCGTTAATGCATATATATTTAAAAATTTAAAATTAACAGGGAAATATGACTACATGCATACCAAAGACCCAAGTGCGTTCAAGAAGTCAGGAGACACAGTTCTAGAGGCTCCATTGAAAGAATTATTGCCCTCTAGTAAAGCAAAGATTACACACATTTGCGAGAACCCCGCAAAGGGAAGCTAGGGGAGCATCTCCCATTCCTTGGAAAGAGTCTGAGAAGATGCTAGATAACCGATCCATAGAAGAACCGTCCAATGGAATCTCTTTAGTAGGAGAGGGATTCGAATCACGATTATCCTCGTCATAAGATTCGGAGCTTGAGCTAAGGCGAGAAGAAGACTGAGTCTTTCGTTTCTTAGTTAAGGGAGCAGAAGATCTACCTTTGCGAACAACGGTTTTACCCTTACTTTTAATCTTCGCACTTCTGACTTCTTCAACTTCAACCTTCGCATACGGTTAAAGATAAGAAAAGAGAGGCAACCTTAGCATACGGTTAAAGATAAGAAACAGAGGCAACAATATTGTTTAACAAAATAACAAAGGAAATGTTTCTTACTTCACTCGTAGCGATCGAAGTATCGTCGAGTACTCTCCAACGGGTCATCCTTGTAACTTCTTCTCAATGGCGATCTGAAAAATTACACAAAATCAGCAAATATAAAAAGAAATTTGCAAGGGCAAGATTTGAAGTGGAAAACATACCTCTTTTGCCTTATCGTGCCATTTGAATTCCCAAGGATGATATCCTGCGAGATTCGCAGGAGAATATGCGAACCCGCGATGTAAGGGCCATTTAAAATCAAGGGTACAACCCACCACTTCTCATCCTTGGAGTGGCGAGGAGAAGTATTATTGCCCGGGTGCCAGTCAATATCTTGCATGAGTAATTTATCCTCAGGGACATTATCCTTCTTTTTCAGGCGAATGCCCCGGCGAGATTTCACATTCCTCATCTTTATCACTGAATAATTTTCAAAAAAGTTCTCTATAAAGTGTATTTCTCAAGATCTATTTCCAAGTCTGCGAATTCGGGTTTCTAACAGTATTAGGGTATAAAGATCCTTTGCCAGCACCACGGTTCGCGAACTCAAGCATTAGGCGAATGCAATCGCCACATAATTGATAAACAGCTCGAGAGAATTTTTCATGGGCCAAGATTTCATAAAATAAGGGCATCTCAGATTGTATAAGGGAATGGGAAGTCTGCGAGAAGTCGACCTAGCGAGACTATAATTTTTTGATCATCACATTGATGATCGAAAACAGCTTTGCGAGAAAGGATAGATGAAGGTTCTTGATCGGGAATGGTTGATAGAGTAAAACCCTTCTCAAGCAATTTCGTTGAACTTCATCAAAAGAAGCTTTGTATGCACGACTAATGAAAGCCATTATCGGTATGGGAATGGATGGGAGGTTGGAGATTAGGATCAATGCGATAGAAGGGATGAAGAAAAGATTTGATGAGCAGGGAGCGCAAATTGCAGAAGGAGAGAGCCAAAAAGAGTTGCAGAGAGAAACTAAAGGAAGAAAAGAGGAGGAAAAGAAAACTATATATAAAAAAATTAAAAAGATTCTTGAGAAAAACGAGGGCATTTAATGCGAGAAGAGACATGAACGATTCGAGAATAAATGGTTGGAAGAGACGTGTCAAGAAAAGACTTTAATAGTCAAAATGTGGTAATAGTACGAACGAAGCAAAAACAGATAAAGATAAGTAGTTATGCGAATCAAAATATGGATTCTCATGACATTCTCCCCTCGCAGAGGAGATATAAGGAGAGACAGGAGATGGAACTTCATATATATACCACAAAGAAGCTTCGGAACTTCGCCAAAGAATAGAGGCAAGTACGTACTTTTCAAGAAAAATATTCTTTTGCTCGTTCCTTCACCAATTGAAACCAAGGAATATTCCAAACAACGAATTTTTCCTTCAAATCGCTCTTCAAGCAATATTCAAGGAAAAAGAGGCAAGATGTAGGATTATAATATCGCAACGTACAAGGCTCGCGGGATTAATAAACGACGGTGTCGCGAGGGAGTCGCGAGGAGCTACAATAAACGACGCGATGAATAACGACACCCAAAACAATTGGAAGACACAAAACTGGCGAGAGTTAAGAAGTGTCGCGAGAATGAATATTCGTGCATTTGCGACACTTCGCGAGATATTCCCAGAAAATAAAGGATAGCTTAGTTGTCATCCATTATGTATTACCCTATATAAAGGGCACAATGAGTCTCGTTGAAGGGGGATCCTTTTGGGGAATTGTTGAGCAAGTCATTAGGAGAGAGAAAGTTTAAGAGTGTTTTAACTTCTAAGTGTAATTATATTTTCTGTGTCAACACTTCATGAACTCAATCAATAAATATTCTTAATCTTACATCTTTCAATGGATTAATTAAGCAAAATTGAGTAAGGGGTGTAGTGTGGGATTTCCTGCAACTACATGTTTGGTATAATGTCTAAAGGAATCAACTATTTTCAAAGCATATTGTAGTGTTTACTGCCAGTATTTTGAATTCATTTTCGAGCATTTTAGATTGTGATTTGGTTTTAGGTTAAAACTTAAGACTTGTAGATGAGTCTCACATCTTTCTAGGGGTATAAAGTTTGTTCCATTTGGAGTTGAATGGAAGAATTTATGAGAGAATTAGTAACTGATGTGAAATCTGAAAATACAGTAGTGGTCATATTAAAGAACTCTAGAGCTGTTGTTAGGTATGAAAACGATTGAATTTGGTGTAACACAAAACATGAAAGTTGTAGAAGATTGTCTCACCTTTCCAGTGATATATCATTTGCTGGATTCCGCTAGGTAACGGAGTCTATAAAAATTTTGCAATATAGGACCTCGAAACTGAAAAGCTGGAAAACTTGAGTACTTGTTGTCTGTCGGACCCCTTCGACAGCAGTTTCGACCCTCTTAAAAATTGAACTAGCTTAAGGTCCCTCTTGATCAACTTAAGATCTCTGAATGACAATTCCGAACAGATATTAAGTGTTCCATTTTGATGTGTACATTGTTACTTGCACCTATTCTAAGAAGTGCTGTCATGTATGGTATTCATCCATTTGCCGATAGTTAAATCTTTTCTGAATTTGGACTTAGGTGAATGTTGTTTGGGTCGAAAGCTTAGTACTTGTGTTATGAAATCCTTGTATAGATTCAATAATTATTAATTATGGTTGGTGATTGAAATAAATCATACCAAGCAAAACATAACATGGTATGTAAGTTATGTCTACCGAAATCAAAATGACTGGAATGATAATATGGGGTTGGTCCAGTGGCTTCTATAAACCATGATACTTAACTTGTGCATGAAAATAGGATATTAAGGGCATTTAAGTTTGAACTTAATATCGGGTAAATGCCTATACTAATATTTATTTGTAAGTTGGTTTGCATTTTAAGAAATGGTATCGTCATGGTTAGGATTAGATGGTTCAAATGACTAACTCCTCTGGGTCGAGATGTAAAATTTAAACTACATATTGGAGCCTTGAGTGTTGCGAGTTTGAAATGCTTTTAACATGTTTAACATTTGTCGAATGGTTGCTTTTCAAACATTTCTTATTTTAATTAACTATGATGGTGCACTGCACATATTGTTTTGCTATTTTTGTGTAGGGCCCATATGTACTCAAGGTTATAGTGTGGTCCTGTTTGCTTTTGATATCCTTGCTTTCACTTCACTTTGAAAATGAAAAGGGACATGTTGCTTAATGGGTATTAAAACAAATGCATCAATGTTAAACATGCATCGTTCACTTCCCCATGTGGAGTTTCTGATTTTTCATACATTGGCGGTTGTTGTTTTTTCCCGTTCTGGAACCCCTGTGTTGGTTAGTAAGTACCCAGAAAACTACATGGTTTGCGTAGTTTCTTTTCTAGTCTCTTTTTCCATAATTGTTATTGTTACTTGTGATATTTGGTGGATGATAGGACCTTGTTCAAGCATGTGTCTAGCATCCTTCATGTGCATTTAAATTGGTTGTATTATCGCCGATTATTGCATTGCTCTATGACTTGAGGCCAGGCTCTCTTAGTAAATATCAAGCTTGAGTAGCAATCCCTCTATACTTTTGCTCTTGGGCGGCTACGGAAATCATTTTACTCATGCTCACTTCAGCATATTACATAATTACTGGCCATAAAGATAGCATCCAGTTGTGTTGTGGTGAATGGGATTTTATTTTTATTTTGTTATTGTTTTTGTGCATCCCTAGATCTAACCATGAAAGATCGCACTTAATTGTCAACCTGCTAAGGTAGGTTAGCTGACTAGTAAAGGGACATAGCTGGTTGGAGTTTTCTTCCCTTCAATTGTCTCTCTGTTACATAAAATGAAAATGCGTTTAGTTCTTTTATTTGTTTGTTCACTACGAGGAATAACAAGAGTAGAAAATAAGAATCACTATGGAAATAGTACGACTGGAATCTATACATCTTGGTGTTTACTCTTTTAACTATTGGATAATGGTTAGGTAGCATTGGTTAACCAAGTTTTCATAATGTCCATGGAATTTATTGAGTTTTGTGGCATATATAAGGATCGAAATGGTGAAGGTGTACATTAGAAGTCATAGAATTCGTTATTGGAACTAGATGTATTCTTGTGCGTAATTAGTAGATCTGCTTATTAACATTTTATGTCTTAGTGATTTAATTTAGCACTTTAGGCTTTCAAAGACGAGATTTTTGTCACATTATTTGTGGTGCTACAGCATCGCATCTTTATCTTCTTTGTTGGCATTGTGGTGAGCAGAGAGGCTGTCGATACGAAAACCAGTTCATACAATCTTACGCAAGAGATGATTACTACGTAAGAGAAAGTAGTTTATATCATCTAGCGAGAGATAGTTGCTGCCATCGTTGGTAGTTCATACTATCTAAACCCAAGTTGACGAACTACGGTCGTGCTTTGATCCCTTTGAGCAACGGAGAGGGTACGTGCGAGGCAGCCGCAATGCGGTTCAACACAACTCTACAAGGGTGTTCATATCATCCGAACGATTGGTTCTTTGTTTTGGCGAGTTCATACCATCTATTCACAGATGATTGCAACCTTGTCACCAAGAATCAGCCATGAAAATCTTAGTAGTGGCAACCGGCCATGAGAGTTATTAGTAGTGGTAATCGCCATGGAAATCTTAGTAGGGCGGCGGCCATGAGATTTATTAGTAATGGCAACTGGCCATGGAAATCTTAGTAGTGGTAACTGGCCATGGAAATCTTGGTAGTGGCAACTGGCCATGAGAGTTATTAGTAGTGGCAACTGGCCATGGAGATCTTGGTAGTGGCAACTGGCCATGGAAATCTTAGTAGTGGCAACTGGCCATGAGAGTTATTAGTAGTGGCAACTGGCCATGGAAATCTTGGTAGTAGCAACTGGCCATGGAAATCTTAGAATTGGCATCTGGCCATATGAGTCCATTATTTTTGGCAACTGGCCATCTCTCATTTTGACAACTGGTCGTCTCTCATAATTGGAGAATAAATACTAAGTGTGCTTGCTTTTAATGCAGTTTGGGTGATTCAAATTCGAGTAGCTCAGAAGAATTTGAAGGTCCGGTTACTTGAGTGGCGTATCGGAGAGTCGGAGTTTGCTAAGCGGGCCAAAACCCAGTTCGCTGGAAGTCCAGATTAACCGATCCGTCACAGTTGGTATCAGAGCAGTTCCGGTTCGAAGGGACTGTGTGTTTGGAACTCATCCGTGTTATGTTGTGCAGTGACTACATGTATTTCTCTTTATCTATGGTTTTATTTTGAACTTTGGGGACAAAGTTCTTTTTTTAGTGGTTGATGGTGTGACACTCCGTGTCATTTTCTCGGGCTCGGTTCAAACATTTGAGTTGAAAATAATAAAACTTTTGTTTGGTAGTGTTAAAGAATCCTTGGGATGCCTCCATAATAGTATGAGTCTGCCCAAATCCAAAACATAGATTTTAAAGGGGCAACTAATGGCTCTAATCATAAACTTGGGTGCCTAAAAGACTCTACATGCGATTAGACATGTCATTTTTAAAAGGAGAAAAGAAATAAAAAGAAATAGGAGAGAACGAGGTGAGGGGAGCTCAGATTTCTTCTTCCTGCTTTCTCTCTTCCCCTCTCCATGCGACTGAAACTTGAGAAACACAAATGAAATTTTTGTTGCATGATTGAGCCTCATAGACTTACAGTTATATGGAGCTGTAAATGTTGATTTGGATAGTTGGTTTCATGGTTGAGATAGAGAAATTCTCTTGTTGCTTTTCAAATTGAAGTTGCTTGAAGAAATCATTCTCTTACTCAATTTGAAAAAGTGAATTTTATAAATCAATGGGTATGTCTTATCACTCTTAATGCATATTTGATTAGTTACTTGCTAGAGTTTCTTTTTGAATTGAAATTATTGTACATAGAGAAATAAGGGTTCATATAACTTTTAGGTTTTCATAGAGTTTGATTAAGGTCCAAATTCTGGTGATATCAAAGAATGAGATAGCTCCTTATTATATCAAATTCAGGAATTTCCAGCTTAATTATATGATTTTTTATGTTAGTGTATCTAATCTTAGAATTATGTTTCTCATGTTAACATTTAAGGCTTTTCCCAAATGGGATTATAATATCTATTTCATGTTAAATGCTAGGATGGGTATGCGGGAAATTGCAAATCTAGTTTGATTAAATTTGTCCCTAATGATGGCAATCCGTTCAAGATTAAGAAAATTTTGGTTCAACATTCTTTTAAAATTTCAGAACTATTCGTTGAAATTATGAGCCTTACATGTTTGGTATAATGTCTAAAGGAATCAACTATTTTCAAAGCATATTGTAGTGTTTACTGCCAGTATTTTGAATTCATTTTCGAGCATTTTAGATTGTGATTTGGTTTTAGGTTAAAACTTAAGACTTGTAGGTGAGTCTCACATCTTTCTAGGGGTATAAAGTTTGTTCCATTTGGAGTTGAATGGAAGAATTTATGAGAGAATTAGTAACTGATGTGAAATATGGAAAATACAAGTAGTGGTCATATTGCAAAAGCAACTCTAGAGTGTTGTTAGGTATGAAAACGATTGAATTTGTATAACACAAAACATGAAAGTTGTAGAAGATTGTCTCACCTTTCCAGTGATATATCATTTGCTTGGATTAGCTAGGTAACTGAGTCTATAGAAATTTTGCAATATAGGACCTCGAAAGCGAAAATTTGGAAAACTTGAGTACTTGTTATGCTGTCGGACCCCTTCGACGCAGTTTCGACCCTCTTAAAAATTGAACTAGCTTAAGGTCCCTCTTGATCAACTTAAGATCTCGAATGACAATCCGAACAGATATTAAGTGTTCCATTTTGATGTGTACATTGTTACTTGCACCTATTCTAAGAAGTCTTTGTCATGTATGGTATTCATCCATTTGCCGATAGTTAAATCTTTTCTTCGAATTTGGACTTAGGTGAATGTTGTTTGGTCGAAAGCTTAGTACTATGTTATGAAATCCTTGTATAGATTCAATAATTATTAATTATGGTTGGTGATTGGTGATTGAAATAAATCATACCAAGCAAAACATAACATGGTATGTAAGTTATGTCTACCGAAATCAAAATGAGTTGGAATGATAATATGGGGTTGGTCAGTGGCTTCTATAAACCATGATACTTAACTTGTGCATGAAAATAGGATATTAAGGGCATTTAAGTTTGAACTTAATATCGGGTAAATGCCTATACTAATATTTATTTGTAAGTTGGTTTGCATTTTAAGAAATGGTATCGTCATGGTTAGGATTAGATGGTTCAAATGACTAACTCCTCTCGGGTCGAGATGTAAAATTTAAACTACAGATTGGAGCCTTGAGTGTTGCGAGTTTGAAATGCTTTTAACATGTTTAACATTTGTCGAATGGTTGCTTTTCAGCATTTCTTATTTTAATTAACTATGATGGTGCACTGCACTTATTGTTTTGCTATTTTTGTGTAGGTCCCATATGTACTCAAGGTTATAGTGTGGTCCTGTTTGCTTTTGATATCCTTGCTTTCACTTCACTGAAAATGAAAAGGGACATGTTGCTTAATGGGTATTAAAACAAATGCATCAATGTTAAACATGCATCGTTCACTTCCCCATGTGGAGTTTCTGATTTTTCATACATTGGCGGTTGTTGTTGTTTTCCGTTACGGAACCCCCGTGTTGGTTAGTAAGTACTTGGAGAACACTACATGGTTTGCGTAGTTTCTTTTCTAGTCTCTTTTCCATAATTGTTATTGTTACTTGTGATATTTGGTGGATGATAGGACCTTGTTCAAGCATGTGTCTAGCATCCTTCATGTGCATTTAAATTGGTTGTATTATCGCCAGTTATTGCATTGCTCTCTGACTTGAGGCCAGGTTCTCTTAGTAAATATCAAGCTTCGAGTAGCAATCCCTCTATACTTTTGCTCTTGGCGACTACGGAAATCATTTTACTCATGCTCACAAAGATATTACATAATTACGGCCATAAAGATAGCATCCGGTTGTGTTGTGGTGAATGGGATTTTATTTTTATTTTGTTATTGTTTTTGTGCATCCCTAGATCTAACCATGAAAGATCGCACTTAATTGTGAACTGCTAAGGTAGGTTAGTGACTAGTAAAGGGACATAGCTGGTTGGAGTTTTCTTCCCTTCAATTGTCTCTCTGTTACATAAATGAAAATGCGTTTAGTTCTTTTATTTGTTTGTTCACTACGAGGAATAACAAGAGTAGAAAATAAGAATCACTATGGAAATAGATTTTTGGAATCTATACATCTTGGTGTTTACTCTTTTAACTATTGGATAATGGTTAGGTAGCATTAGTTAACCAAGTTTTCATAATGTCCATGGAATTTATTGAGTTTTGTGGCATATATAAGGATCGAAATGGTGAAGGTGTACATTAGAAGTCATAGAATTCGTTATTGGAACTAGATGTATTCTTGTGCAGAATTAGTAGATCTGCTTATTAACATTTTATGTCTTAGTGATTTAATTTAGCACTTTAGGCTTTCAGCACGAGATTTTTGTCACATTATTTGTGGTGCTACGGCATCGCATCTTTATCTTCTTTGTTGGCATTGTGGTGAACAGAGATCGTTGTCGATACGAAAACCGAGTTCATACAATCTTACGCAAGAGATGATTACTACGTAAGAGAAAGTAGTTTATATCATCTAGCGAGAGATAGTTCTTGCCATCGTTGGTAGTTCATACTATCTAAACCCAAGTTGACGAACTACGGTCGTGCTTGATCCCTTTGAGCAACGGAGAGGGCGTGAGGTAGGCGCAATGCGGTTCAACACAACTCTACAAGGGTGTTCATATCATCCGAACGATTGGTTCTTTGTTTTGGCGGTTCATACCATCTATTCACAGATGATTGCAACCTTGTCAAAGAATCGCCATGAAAATCTTAGTAGTGGCAACTGGCCATGAGAGTTATTAGTAGTGGCAATCGCCATGGAAATCTTAGTAGTGGCGATGGCCATGAGATTTATTAGTAATGGCAACCCAGCCATGGAAATCTTAGTAGTGCAACTGGCCATGGAAATCTTGGTAGTGGCAACTGGCCATGAGAGTTATTAGTAGGCAATTGTCCATGGAGATCTTGGTAGTGGCAACCGCCATGGAAATCTTAGTAGTGGCAGCGGCCATGAGAGTTATTAGTAGTGGCAACTGGCCATGGAAATCTTGGTAGTAGCAACTGGCCATGGAAATCTTAGAATTGGCATCTGGCCATATAAGTCTATTATTTTTGGCAATTGGCCATCTCTCATTTTGACAACTGGTCGTCTCTCATAATTGGAGAATAAATACTAAGTGTGCTTGCTTTTAATGCAGTTTGGGTGATTCAAATTCGAGTAGCTCAGAAGAATTTGAAGGTCCGGTTACTTGAGTGGCGTATCGGAGAGTCGGAGTTTGCTAAGCGGGCCAAAACCCGGTTCGCTGGAAGTCCAGATTAACCGATCCATCACGAGTTGGTATCAGAGCAGTTCCGGTTCGAAGGGATTGTGTGTTTGGAACTCATCCGTGTTATGTTGTGCAGTGACTACATGTATTTCTCTTTATCTATGGTTTTATTTTGAACTTTGGGGACAAAGTTCTTTTTAGTGGTTGATGGTGTGACACTCCGTGTCATTTTCTCGGCTCGGTTCAAACATTTGAGTTGAAAATAATAAAACTTTTTGTTTGGTAGTGTTAAAGAATCCTTGGGATGCCTCCATAATAGTATGAGTCCTGCCCAAATCCAAAACATAGATTTTAAAGGGGCAACTAATGGCTCTAATCATAAACTTGGGTGCCTAAAAGACTCTACATGCAGTTAGACATGTGTCATTTTTTAAAAGGAGAAAAGAAATAAAAAGAAACTAGGAGAGAACGAGGTGAGGGGAGCTCAGATTTCTTCTTCCCCGCTTTCTCTCTTCCCCTCTCCATGCGACTGAAACTTGAGAAACACAAATGAAATTTTTGTTGCATGATTGAGCCTCATAGACTTACGAGTTATATGGAGCTGTAAATGTTGATTTGGATAGTTGGTTTCATGGTTGAGATAGAGAAATTCTCTTGTTGCTTTTCAAATTGAAGTTGCTTGAAGAAATCATTCTCTTACTCAACTGAAAAAGTGAATTTTATAAATCAATGGGTATGTCTTATCACTCTTAATGCATATTTGATTAGTTACTTGCTAGAGTTTTTTTTTTAATTGAAATTATTGTACATAGAGAAATAAGGGTTCATATAACTTTTAGGTTTTCATAGAGTTTGATTAAGGTCCAAATTCTAGTGATATCAAAGAATGAGATAGCTCCTTATTATATCAAATTCGGGAATTTCAGCTTAATTATATGATTTTTTTATGTTAGTGTATCTAATCTTAGAATTATGTTTCTCATGTTAACATTTAAGGCTTTTCCCAAATGGGATTATAATATCTATTTCATGTTAAATGCTAGGATGGGTATGGAAATTGCAAATCTAGTTTGATTAAATTTGTCCCTAATGATGGCAATCCGTTCAAGATTAAGAAAATTTTGGTTCAACATTCTTTTAAAATTTCAGAACTATTCGTTGAAATTATGAGCCTTACATGTTTGGTATAATGTCTAAAGGAATCAACTATTTTCAAAGCATATTGTAGTGTTTCTTTGCCGGTATTTTGAATTCATTTTCGAGCATTTTAGATTGTGATTTGGTTTTAGGTTAAAACTTAAGACTTGTAGGTGAGTCTCACATCTTTCTAGGGGTATAAAGTTTGTTCCATTTGGAGTTGAATGGAAGAATTTATGAGAGAATTAGTAACTGATGTGAAATATGGAAAATACAGTAGTGGTCATATTGCAGCAACTCTAGAGCTGTTGTTAGGTATGAAAACGATTGAATTTGGTGTAACACAAAACATGAAAGTTGTAGAAGATTGTCTCACCTTTCCAGTGATATATCATTTTGGATTCCGCTAGGTAACGGAGTCTATAGAAATTTTGCAATATAGGACCTCAAAACGAAAAGTTGGAAAACTTGAGTACTTGTTGTCCTGTCGGACCCCTTCGACAGCAGCCGACCCTCTTAAAAATTGAACTAGCTTAAGGTCCCTCTTGATCAACTTAAGATCTCACGAATGACAATTCCGAACAGATATTAAGTGTTCCATTTTGATGTGTACATTGTTACTTGCACCTATTCTAAGAAGTCTTTGTCATGTATGGTATTCATCCATTTGCCGATAGTTAAATCTTTTACGAATTTGGACTTAGGTGAATGTTGTTTGGGTCGAAAGCTTAAATCTTGTGTTATGAAATCCTTGTATAGATTCAATAATTATTAATTATGGTTGGTGATTGGTGATTGAAATAAATCATACCAAGCAAAACATAACATGGTATGTAAGTTATGTCTACAGAAATCAAAATGACTGGAATGATAATATGGGGTTGGTCCAGTGGCTTCTATAAACCATGATACTTAACTTGTGCATGAAAATAGGATATTAAGGGCATTTAAGTTTGAACTTAATATCGGGTAAATGCCTATACTAATATTTATTTGTAAGTTGGTTTGCATTTTAAGAAATGGTATCGTCATGGTTAGGATTAGATGGTTCAAATGACTAACTCCTGCGGGTCGAGATGTAAAATTTAAACTCTGATTGGAGCCTTGAGTGTTGCGAGTTTGAAATGCTTTTAACATGTTTAACATTTGTCGAATGGTTGCTTTTCAAGCATTTCTTATTTTAATTAACTATGATGGTGCCTTTGCACTTATTGTTTTGCTATTTTTGTGTAGGTCCCATATGTACTCAAGGTTATAGTGTGGTCTGTTTGCTTTTGATATCCTTGCTTTCACTTCACCGAAAATGAAAAGGGACATGTTGCTTAATGGGTATTAAAACAAATGCATCAATGTTAAACATGCATCGTTCACTTCCCCATGTGGAGTTTCGATTTTTCATACATTGGCGGTTGTTGTTGTTTTTCCCGTTACGGAACCCTGTGTTGGTTAGTAAGTACCCGTAAAAACTACATGGTTTCGTAGTTTCTTTTCTAGTCTCTTTTTCCATAATTGTTATTGTTACTTGTGATATTTGGTGGATGATAGGACCTTGTTCAAGCATGTGTCTAGCATCCTTCATGTGCATTTAAATTGGTTGTATTATCGCCAGTTATTGCATTGCTCTCTGACTTGAGGCCAGGTTCTCTTAGTAAATATCAAGCTTGAGTAGCAATCCCTCTATACTTTTGCTCTTGGGCGGCTACGGAAATCATTTTACTCATGCTCACTTCAGCATATTACATAATTACTGGCCATAAAGATAGCATCCAGTTGTGTTGTGGTGAATGGGATTTTATTTTTTATTTTGTTATTGTTTTTTGTGCATCCTAGATCTAACCATGAAAGATCGCACTTAATTGTGAACTGCTAAGGTAGGTTAGTTGACTAGTAAAGGGACATAGCTGGTTGGAGTTTTCTTCCTTCAATTGTCTCTGTTACATAAAATGAAAATGCGTTTAGTTCTTTTATTTGTTTGTTCACTACGAGGAATAACAAGAGTAGAAAATAAGAATCACTATGGAAATAAAGTACGACTTGGAATCTATACATCTTGGTGTTTACTCTTTTAACTATTGGATAATGGTTAGGTAGCATTGGTTAACCAAGTTTTCATAATGTCCATGGAATTTATTGAGTTTTGTGGCATATATAAGGATCGAAATGGTGAAGGTGTACATTAGAAGTCATAGAATTCGTTATTGGAACTAGATGTATTCTTGTGCGGTAATTAGTAGATCTCGCTTATTAACATTTTATGTCTTAGTGATTTAATTTAGCACTTTAGGCTTTCAAAGACGAGATTTTTGTCACATTATTTGTGGTGCTACGGCATCGCATCTTTATACTGCTTGTTGGCATTGTGGTGAGAGATCGTTGCCGATACGAAACCAGTTCATACAATCTTACGCAAGAGATGATTACTACGTAAGAGAAAGTAGTTTATATCATCTAGCGAGAGATAGTTGCTGCCATCGTTGGTAGTTCATACTATCTAAACCCAAGTTGATTTAACTACGGTCGTGCTTGATCCCTTTGAGCAACGGAGAGGGTACGTAGGCGGCGCAATGCGGTTCAAAGACAACTCTACAAGGGTGTTCATATCATCGAACGATTGGTTGCTGTTTTGGCAGTTCATACCATCTATTCACAGGATGATTGCAACCTTGTCACCGACAATCGGCCATGGAAATCTTAGTAGTGGCAACTGGCCATGAGAGTTATTAGTAGTGGCAACTGGCCATGGAAATCTTAGTAGTGGCAACTGGCCATGAGAGTTATTAGTAGTGGCCACTGGCCATGGAAATCAGTAGTGGCAACTGGCCATGGAAATCTTAGTAGTGGCAACAGAGCCATGGAAATCTTGGTAGTGGCAAATGGCCATGGATATATTAATAGTGGCAACCGGCCATGAGAGTTATTAGTAGTGGTGGCGGCCATGAAGATCTTGGTAGTGGCAACTGGCCATGGAAATCTTAGTAGTGGCAATCGCCATGAGAGTTATTAGTAGTGGCAATCGGCCATGGAAATCTAGGTAGTGGCAAATCGGCCATGGAAATCTTAGAATTGGCATCCGGCCATATGAGTCCATTATTTTTGGAAGTTTGCTAAGCGGGCCAAAACCCGGTTCACTGGAAGTCCATGATTAACCGATCCGTCACATCTATGTACTATTGATGATCTTAATATGAGATCACATTTTTATAATCTAGGGGAAGATTTTTGTCGAAGAAACTTGTGGAGAACATTATCTCAGTATAATTCGTGGGCGAATCCTCTCAAACAAGGAGAGAGAAGCTAAAATTGAAAAGTTATCCAGAAAATTGGGAAGTGTCTTGTGTTATTCTAGCATATCCTATACCGATAGTGATATTCAGTTTGAAGAAGTTTTTGTGCAATGACCTACACTAACAAGAAGTATAACACCTGCTATTGCAGTTTTGGGGAGTAGAGGTGTGTTATCTCTTGTTAGTATTGTTCCTAAAGATGTTTCTTCTGATATTCAAAAAAGTAGCAATACTTTTCGTTATCGTGATGATACTGCATCTGCTTATTGGGTTCTTGGTCGTACATATGTTTATGATGATGCGAAAATAGTTTTGGGCGAGATTTACCAACATACTTTAATTATTAGTTGGAATGACCAAAAGGGAAACTGTATAGTAACAGTTTTCCAGATTATGACAAGACAAGGAAGTCTAACACATACAATCCATGCAGCGAGTACGGGTTGGAGAGAACTGGGTTTAAAAGACATGGTTGCTCAGACGATTCATGCTAGTTTTGTTTTTGAGATACTAATTCACTGGAGTATGTCAACTGATTTGTGCATGCGTTATTGGGAAACTCAAGTTTTAAATGAAACAGTCAAGAATTATGGTTCAAGAGGGTTGTGTTACTTTAGTAATGGTCAAGGAAAGCTAGTTATTGATCCATCTCCATTTTTGCGAGCGAAGGTCAACAACTTTCGGCAGCAGCCATGGTTAGACATCAACACTAACTTGGTGGTGTGTTTATGGTGGTTATGGATAATTTCTATCTTCTTAGAGATTATGGATACCGTTTGGCTAGATTATTTAATTACAGTCTTATGGAATTCGTTGGTGAATATTATTCTCAAGGTAGAGGAATGGATCATGGTAGCGGAAATGACAAGCTTAGTCAGCTATCCTCTTTAAGTGAAACAACCACCTATAAGTACAGTGGGCAAGAGCATTTTTTAACAACCTCGTTGTTTGAGGAACAATGATTCAGGTTAGATTTAGTTATCCTAGAGAGTGTGGGTGAATTAATGAATACTATTCATGAAGAGAAGCTCATGTACGTTCGATATTGTCAAGTACCAACAACAAGGAAGAACTACAACAATCTCTTACTACAGCAACGATCAAATCATGTAGCTTTTGTTTTTGATCGAGGAAAGGCGAAAAGGAAAATGGTGGTCTACGATTTCAAAATGTAAGATGATGACCAGAGATTAATATGTTCATATTTTAAGGACAAAAAGAAGGAGAAGATGTTTTCTATTGGTGTAACTAAGCTCAGTACTAGAAGCAAAGGTTTGGGTTTTGTTTATGACCGTGGGAAGTCAACTAGATGTTACGCTAGGGTACTAGAGAATGATCTCGAGACAACTAAGCTAGAAATTAAGCTTTAATCTGCGGAGTATAAAGGGTAATGGGTTTTTTAACCTAGTAAAGCAAGGTGGTTCAACAAGGAACAGGGGGAGACTGAGTTTTCCCACCTTCAGTTCAGAGCTTACACAGGAGTTCTAGCTTCCTAAAATGAGGGAGACATGATACAAGAGTATCATAGATAATGACGTGAAGATTACATGCACGTCACTAAGTGGTGTGAAGATTATATACACCATATGGAAGTTGAGCCGTGTTAAGGCTAGATAGTGACGTGAAGATTAGATGCACGTCACTAAGAGGTGTGAAGATTTCATGCGCAGAACAGTTGAGCCATGTTTTGGCTAGAGAGTGTCTAGAAGATACTAGAAGTCGGTCGACAAGTTTGTTTGATCAACAAGTCTTGAGGTTTCCTATTTTAGATAAGATTCATAGTTTAGATGAGTTCTAAAAACTCATAGCTTTATTTTCTTTTTCAGCAAGTATACACTCCTATAAAAGGAGGAGATCTTTAGGCTAGAGGGGAAGAGGAAAAACGAGGGAGAGTGCAACCATTCTTATGGTTTGTAATAGAGTTTTTCTTTCACAGTTTAAATAAGAATAAGTTAGAAGAATCAATCGTGTTATTTACTTTGTGTTGTTATTCTTTTCTTTATACTTCTCATAATTTTACTTCAACTCAGTACTGACTCTAGGTACCACTGATCGATTACGTATCAATCCGTGAACCTAATTCAAAGAGAGTTCTTGGATGGTACCAAAGACCAATATCCAATGATCAATCAAGTCTTATCCAACCAACATGGTCAGACATATCTATTATGTTTGATCAACACACAACATGTGATATTTCAATTATAAAGATAAACAATATAATGCGGAAAAATAAATAACACAAACACCAAATTTTTTGTTAACGAGGAAACAACAAATGCAGAATGTAAAACCAAACTATATTGAGACACTATCCTACTACCAATTAACTTCTGGCCTGGAATGTATTTGAGCCCGAACTCAATCTCCCACTGATTCAGGTACAATCACGCTCCTTACACATCCTGAGTCCTAGCAAGACTCCGTGCAATTGATTCCATTAGATGATCTCATACAAACTAAGAGTTACTTCAACTCAATTGAAGACTTGAAACCAAATCGGCCTCCCACAGATTAAGCCTATATAATTGATTTTCTGATTTCCGATCAAAACGGATGATCAGATCAAACGTAAGATCCGGTGATTCTCAACTACATCTTCCATCCTAACTAAGACTTAACTAATTGTAGACCAGAAATCAGGATATAGTTTTAACAACTAAATTTGACAACAAGCTTGAGATAACAACACTTGTGAGTTCGACCGAGCATTGCTCTAACAACAAGATCATATTGCATTTGAAATATCTTATTCTTCATTTGGGTATGATACTAAAACTGTTATGCACAAGTTTGAGGATACAGTGCAGGGTTTACAGGCACCTAAACATTTAGGGAGTTCCAACGGTTCTTTCCTCTCGTAGCTACTATATCATTTACTTAAAACCTTGGTGACTCTACATAGAGAACCCTCTCAGTGTGTGGAAGAATACAATAAAGATTGGTCACATATTTCTTTGAAGAGACTTATACTTTTGTTTCCTGCACTCATTGTTCATGCTAAAATCGTTGGTGTTAGCGACAAGACGGTATTGATGTTGGTGATTTATGTGAGAAAGGACTTCACATTATTTCTTATAGCCTTGTGGACTGTGGCTTGTGTCAGCTAGATCCATATGGTTTTCACCGTAAGAAGGTGTATGGCCATACAATGGTGTCATGTGACCATTTAGCCACTCGACAGGGAAGCTCCTCACCACATTGCAGAAAATCCATATGAGAAGACACATATAGTGTTGCGTAGCACAATTGTAGTTCTTCCATGCCACACACGACTCAATTTTTTTTTTATCCTCGAGGACAAGGATAAATATGAAGGGGAAGGTATTTTCATGTGCCGATCCTAGGAAGAGGGTGCCCGTATCATATTCAATGTTTGTATCTAACATAATCCATAATTGGTAGTTTTTAACCAAATAATGGTTGTCTTTATCATTTTGTAATGAGGGGTTAGTTGTAAACACCTACGGGATGTCTGCTTGATTAGATCTAAGGTAGTTTATGTGATTTGAGCTTCGTAAAGCAGGAGAGTCTGTAATGAAGGGATATCAATGAATTAATATAAGAAAATAGGTTGGCTCTGAGGAGTTCAATGGTTACTATAGATCTCAAGCTCTCATCCCTATCACTCAATGTTCTTCATAACATAAACATCTACCGATTATGGGTAGAAATCATCAGTTCAATGATGTGGACTCATATACCAATTGATCACAATCGGTTGATGCAACCTCAACAAGCGCCGATTATAAAAAAACTTAAAAATGATAATTTTTTACATAAAAATATGTCCATAGCCAGTGTATATAGTACTCCCTGTGTACCGATTGTAAGAAACTAAAATTCAAGAGTTTTTTTTGTGATTTTTTTGTTGTTGCAAGAATCGATTTACGTTAATTCCCTTATCTATCAATTGTAATTCTGGACATTTCTTCGACCGTTTTGCTCATAACTTATTTGTCCGATGTCGGAATGACCTCATTCTTTTTGCGATGAACTCGTATTTTCATGCTCTATAGATAACAATTTCAGGGTTTGTGCAAAAATTTAAAAATTGGTAATGAATCGGTTGATATAGGCATTAACGTATACCAATATCAAACACGAAGAATCGGTTGATGCATGTGTAACCTATGCACTGGTTCTGGGCGATGTTCTTCATGTTTGATGAACATGAAAAACAATCGGTGTTTGTTAATGCTTATATCAACCGATTCTAGTTGAGTTTCAAAAACGTTGATGAGGAAATTTTTGAGCTGTATAGTTAAATCATTGAAGAATCCCTCTTGAAAAAAACGGATTTAAGGGATTTAACTTTTTTTTTTTTTTTTGATAACAAAGTATCTTTTCATTAATAGAAATTCAAGATACAATGGGTTTAAGATCGAAAGTAAGAACATACAAAGAAGCATACCGTAAAAGTACAATTCCGAGAAACCCGACAACAGAAAGAGAAGGATTATCGGTGTAGACCAAATACAAGTATGAATGAAAACCGAATAAATCGGAGGAGTGATGGTTTTTCTCGAAAATTAAATTCCAACCATTAAAATTATTTTTCATCTTATAAAGATGTGCTCCCAAAGTAGGAGTGATTTGCTCAAATCCCTTGAAAGCTTTCGTCGTCAAAAAAATGTTGATGAAGTTTCCGTCGCCGGATAATTCAAGGATGAAGATTCCAGTGAAAATTCCGTTGCCGGAGACAACAAAGATGATGATTTCGTCGTTGGAGAGCTTTGCTAGTGATCTATAAACCAAAAGTAACCAAGAACAATCATTAAAGCCAAGATAAATCTCTATAGAAGACAAGACAAAACCACCATCATGGTGTAGATAAGAAAACATAATAAAACTAATAAAAAGCCTAAATCTATGCTAAGAAACAATTAAGATTGAAAGAACCTGCTCCGATCCATCCCTAAACGGACTAGATCTGAGCGGGAAGATTTTTCCGTCGGTAGTTTAAGGTATTTAACTCAATCAGTTGAATTGTTTATCGCCGAAAATATTATTTGAAAAACCAAAAAAAAAGATAAAATAATAATAATATTAAATTCTTGGTAATAAGAAAAAAAAAAGTTTAGTTATCATGGAAATTGAACAAAAAAAAGTTTTAGACTAAACATTGTTAATAGAAATGATTAAGATTTTTTTATTTGTTTTAGATAGTTTAATTATTAAGGTTAGAGCAAAGGGTAGTTTGGCATTTAACACACTTTGGACGCCCCATATCTTATTTTCTAGGTTGGGGAAGAAAATGATAGGCCTCAAATAAAACCTACATGCCCCAAATTAGCCGGGCATTAAAGCGATTATCAAGAGAAAAAAAAAAATGTATTGACTTTTTATCTTTTCATACACGACTGAAATCACATATATATACAAATCAGTTGAGTACTTGAATTGAAATTTGAAGTTGGTAAACCAAAAAACACACTTGTAATCTATGATGATTTGGAAATTATTTGTTTTCCTATGTTGATCCTTGCACAAATAAAAGTCTTTTGATGAGTATGATCTTCTGTATTTATCTCTAATTATCTAAGATTACCTCTTGCATTAATAATGGAAGCAATTACAATTACAGTAAAAAAGTATTTGTAAACTTTTTTTTAGCAGGGAAGATGCTCATTATTAAGATTTAAAAAAACTACATAAGGTTTTTATCCTGCTGGATCAGTGTAGATACCCAGTTAGGAGTAATACTTAATCAATGAAAACAAATAACTTGGCTCCTTGCAAACTTGGCTAAACTGTATGTTAAATGGTTTGTGTTTCCATACACATAAGTGCATAACCAGAAATGAAAGTACTTAATCTTTAATTAAGTTGTAGGAATTCCTATTTCACAGATGTTTGCTTCCCTTTATAATTTCAATCACATTCAGGAAATTACCGTCTAGCTTAGTTCTTGTCAGATCTTTTTTCTTTACCCACAAGACTGCTTCTAAAAGTGATTGAGTTTCTACTTGTTTTGAGTCTATTACGGGAGATGCATCTCGTAACAGTTAGTCACCTATAAAATTTCTACATATTAGAGCCCATCCAGACAAATGAGAGTTAAGACCATGCCCCCGTGAACAAACATAAAAACTAGGTGCAAGTCATTCGATTGTATATTTGACCATTTGAATATTCAAGTAAGCAACAGTGTGATTTGTTAGCTTGACTGCTTCCAAAATATTGTTTTTTTCGTCTTTGTTAGGTTATGGATACAAGAGAGTCCCGATCCATTTAATTAGGGCCTCTTAATCCTTGGATTATAAATTCTTTAGATGTTTCTTTTCTCCTAACATCATTGCTAGACTAATTATTGATTAACATATTGTTGTTTTTAATCACAAAGATTATGGCGTCCTGATCGATAGTAATTTTTTCATTTAATCGATAAAAAGAAGAAGACATCTTTATAAAAAGAAGGGGGAAAAATGGCTTTTATTGGTTGTTTTGAAGAAAGCCGTCCACGTGGTCGTCACATAATGTTGGGAGTAGGGAAATAAGAAAAAATAATGGGAGTCACAAATCATTTAATCATTTTCGAATAAATTTTTATGGCGCCGGCAATTATTCAGTCGCTCCCTTTTTTTCTTTGAAAAAAAAAAACTCCTATAACCGTTTTCTCTAAACCTTCATAAATCATTTCCTTATCTCAAATTTACCATATTTGATCTGATTGTTTTAGATCTTCTGGTAGGATTTGAATACAATTTTTATGAAACAATATTAGCTTTTCTAGTATGTATTTTTTTTAATCATGTAATGATTTTTATATGCCATTTAGATTACTTCTTGAATACTTCTCAAGAAAAATTCCATAGATTTCATGGCGACTCAATCGATTTCTTCAATCGTCTCAGATATGTCATCCATGGCAATTTACTTTGACACGACATGACTTTATATCTATGTGAAGAACAAGGGATACCAAAATTGATTGTGATACCAATATTTTGCACAAATTACTCCTGATTGGGACAATAAAATCTTATTGAAGAAGAAGATAATTCCAAATGGTAGATTACTAAATCACAAGCTACTCTTCCATCATCATTAGATTTATCTTTGAAATCCATGGACTTTTTTTTTTTTTTTGTAAGTTAAAATGTATTCCAACATACTAACTTGGGGAGTTAGTAACCATTACATCAATAATAGTAGAGCCATCTTGTTAGAGCATTGCGCGGTCGAACTCGCATGCGTTGCTAAATCAAGCATGTTTGTCAATATTAGTGATCAAAACTATATGTCTTGATTTCTAGTTTAATTATGAATAAGTCTCGGTCTAGGATAGTTAAGTGTAGTTGAGCTTCAGACTCCATGGCGATCATATTACAAAGACGAAGAACTACTCGAGGAACAAGTGAAACTTCATCCGACAAAAAAGGTATGTGGTGACTTGAACTTATCTATCACTCAAAAGTCAACTCTATCTCCCAATCTTGAGACAATAGTCATATAAGCATGATAGTTTTCATACATACACATTTGATATTTCGAGCCGAGTTTACTCGCCTATTTTTTTCTCGAAATATGTGTTGGTGATATTTCGTTTTAACCATTTTCATCTTTACCCATGACGAAAATTATGATGACGTTTCAATCTTGAAAATAGCTTTGATGACAATAGTCGTGAATAACGATTGTTATAACATTATAGAAGAATATTTCAATGATTGAAATGTACAGTTGAGATTACCAATTATGGATATAAGCATATATAGTGTGTTCGTACATTAGTGTATAAATCCATGTGCCGGAAACCAAGTGCGTGCATATGTGTGCATGCGGTATTGGTGAAGGAGACAGGTTGAGTACGCGTACCCACAAAATTTTTCATACCGAAAATTTCTGCTGAGTTTGTAGTTTGCAAAATAGTAAAACCAGTCACCTTAGGTATGTATACCCGTACGCGTACCCACGGAAGTTTTCGAACCGAAAATTTCTGCTGAATTTGTAAACTCAAATCTGGTAGCTAAGGTACGCATACCTAAGCTGGTTATTTCTCAAATCGGTAGTTCATGAGCTTAAAACAATAAATTATAAGGAATGCAATCTTTGCAAACCGTGGCTATATTGTTCATGAATTGAATCAAGTGGATCAAACGATTTTGCTTCAATTGTGTCTATGAATAAAGACCTAAGCAATTGAACAACTCTTGAACTAGTTCTTATGAGTCATTTGAACTAGTTATGAGAAAAGATGAATACGGTTAATATGAAAGTACTCATATGGCTAACCATTGGTTAACTATTTGTGAACCAACTAAGTGTACACGTTTAGGTATGATTACTCAAACCTATATGAATACATTTCATTTGTGTGTGACAAGCTAAGTTTCGATCTAACGGTTGAAAGATATTAGCTTGGTTGAATCAGGTTTTTCATTTAACGGTGAATATTGAATGCTTTGTTACCAAGGTAACTTAGATTGCAAACCTTGATTTGAAAACTATATAAGGGGAACTCTAGCAACTGGAAAAACTAGTCCCCACACCTCCTGTGTGATACTAGTTGGTTTTGCTAGAGTCGATTCTCCTTTAACCATAGGTTTCTTCTCGAGACCCTGTAGGTTAAAGACTGAAAGACTTCATTGGGATTGTGAATCCATACGAAACTACTTCTCTTGTAGTTGAGCGATCTGATCTTGCCATTTTCTATCGTACGATCAATTGAATAATTGACTTGAGATTATATCTCCGTTAGGGCAAGATAAAAAGTAATCACAAACATCTTCATCTCATCATTTGTGATTCCACAATATCTAGTTTCGCTACCATATGATTTATATTATTGTGAGGTGATTGATAATACTAGGATGTTCTTAGGAATATAAGTCCGAATTATCAATTAGTTCATGTTCACCTTGATTTTTCAAAAGACGGAACAAAACTCATAGGTTTATATGTGGGAGACAAATTTATCTATCACCATAGACTTTTCTGTGTGATACAAATTTGTTTATTGAAGTCTTTGACTTTAGGTCGTAGAAACTCTTAGTTGTGGGTGAGATTAGCTAAGGGAATCAAGTGCGTAGTATCCTGCTTTGGGATCATAGACGTAAGGAGCGTAATTGTACCTTGAATAAGTGTGAGATTGATTAGGGTTCAACTACAGTTTAGACCGAAGTTAGTTTGTAGTAGGCTAGTGTCTGTAGCGGCTTAATACAATGTGGTATTCAATCTGGACTAGGTCCCAGGGTTTTTCTGCATTTGCGGTTTCCTCGTTAACAAAACTTCGGTGTCTCGTGTTATTTCTATTCCGTATTATATTTTGTTATATAATTGAAATATCACAGGTTGTGCGTTTGTATCCATCAATTGTGAAATCCAACCTTTGGTTGTTGATTGGAAATTGATTGATCCTTAGATATTGGTCTTTAGTACCATCCAAGTTTATATCTCTTGTATTTGATAAAGACTGCAAATTTCCATTTGCTTGAGTAAAGATCAAATCGAGAGATAGAGATATTAACTCCTTGATATACTTTTTATTAAGATTGAGTCCGACTGTCTAGTTGATCTCTTAAAAGTATATTAGAGTTAGTCCATACTGATTGCTAATCGAAATATTGGGTGAGGTTGTTGTACCCCGCTTTTTCAATTGGTATCGAGCTGGCAAACACGTTTAAGACCTTATTAGTCCGTGTTTGTAGCGATCGACTCTATGGACAGAGGTGCTATCTCTATTAACGTACCACCAGTCTTCGATGGCTCTAATTACTTATGGTGGAAAATTGCTATGCGCTTTTTTTCTTCAAGCACGTGATTTTCAATCATGGGTATATGTAGTTAATGGCTATGATGCTCCGTTGCCAAAAGTAGGAAATGTAAACGTTCCCAAGAACATTGGTGAATACATCCCGCCAAGATACTTGCTGCAAAGCAAAACTCGACGGTTTGAATGCCATCATACATGCCATTACCCCAAATCTTCAGCACCATGTTTCAAATTGCACTAGGTCTAAAGATGCGTGGGATATCTTAGAAACCGTATTCGAAGGAAATACCAGTGAAAAGGAAGCTAGGCTTCAAAACCTTAATTCCGATCGGGAAAACCTTTGTATGGAAGATGAAGATTCATTTGATGAGTTTAATCATAAAGTGTCTGAAATTGTTAATGCATCTTTTGCATTGGGTAAGACTATTCCTGAAAAGGACATTGTGATGAAAATTCTCAGATCGCTGCCATCTAGATACGACTCAAAGAAGCATGCCATCGTTGATGGAATAAGCTTGATAATCTCTCCAGAAATACACTGGTTGGGAATCTTAAGATCTTTGATCACGAGCATTCATCCAAATCTAAGGATGTTGCTTTCAAAGTACTAAAAGACACAAATTTACTTAATAAAAGTAAAAATGTGTATATCTCTGAAGATGATCACTCTGAGACTGATTCATCAGATGAAGATCTTGACAAATCGGTCTCGGTGATTACAAGACAGTTTAGGGATCTTCTGTTGAAGGGAAGTAAACGGTTCTCCAGAGATAAGCCAAAAGCATCAGTCGAACCTCATAATCGTATTCCTCCTAAAAATAGGGACACAGATGAAACGGATGTCGAGGATATGCCTCAATGCTTTAAGTGTAAGGGATTTGGTCATTTTTCAAACGAGTGCCCAAATCGTAGAAAATACACTGGGAACAAAGGTCTTGCTGCAACACTTGATGAGATGTCTGACAACTATGATTCTGATGAAGACAAAAAATCAAGTGTTGCTCTTCTATGTAAAAATATTGATTTTGATAATTGTAGCAATACATACATCAATCTTGATAATCTTTTAGAAGAGAACCCAATCAAGATGGAAGAAACAATTGATCCTTTCTTTGGAAACCCCTTGTTTAATGTTTTAGGATCTACCTTGTGTCTAGCAGCTTGCGTTTCAAAGGCACCTGAACCATATTATACGTTGACATGCTCCTATTGTTCTCTCAAGGGTCATTAGTTTTCAAAGTGTTTCAAATACAAACACAAGATGAGATATGTCAACAAGCTTCAACGAAGAGCAGATCGTCTAACTACCAAGCTTAAACTAGCGGAGAAAGCATCTAAGGTATGTAAGATCTTATCTTCCTCGAAGAGATTATTTTCCAAAGATAAATATAGGCCATTAAAAAAGAAAACATGGTCTAAATATATGGAAAGGCATGGTTCCATAGATTCCGTCCAAAAGGGTCATGGTGGACAAATTGTTGTTCACCACAACACAAGTTAATTGTGTTGTCTTTGTGCATCTTGTCTCACGTGCTTGTTCAAAAGAGACAAGATTGTGCACACCTCAGGTTTTAAAATAAAATAAATTTTTTTGTTTGTCTAGCTTTGTGTAGTTTGGCTTTTTTTGAATTCCTTCATATCACTGTTGATATTGGAAAGGACTTCTTTGCCAAAAGAAAAGGGTTATTTGTGACAATTCCACTCTTTATAGGGTTGTGAACTGTGCGTACACAAACCTTTTAAAAGTTTATAAACCCTAAATTCCTTTTTCCTTCTCTGATACTCTTTATATCTTAAGACTGCTTGTTGAGATTTGATTGTGAACTCCTCTCACAAAACCGTGTTTTCATGGATACTCCAAGCAACATGTCTTTTGATGGGAAAGATATCAATATGATTGTTAATCCATCAATCACTAAGGAAAAAGAGAAATCTCAATTGCCTCCAACTTTAAAAGGAAAAAGAAGGAATGTGAGGAAGCCAAGAGTTGTTCCTTCAAACTCTCAGAAGTTTTCTGATGTTCTTGAAGAGTTGAAGCTGGCAAGAAAAGAGATACAACAAATAAAGGCTTGTGTTTTAATATCATTGGAAATTTAGAAGGCCCTGGTTCGACATCATCAACCAAGAAGGTTTATTGGTATTGACTCCTTCCTCCATGAACCATATGTTCCAATTACAAGGAGTTCCTGGGACGATAAGGAATTTTTCAAAGATCTTAATGTCTAGTAAACTTCTTTAAAAGAATTTTTATTCTTGTTTTTGTTTAAGAAGGATAACTAGGGTTTGGAATAACCATTATTGTGAGTACACATAGCTATGTCCAACGTTTTTCATCTTCATGTTTTTAGGTTTATTTGTTTAAATTCTAAAAAGTTGGTTTGGAAGATGATTTTTGCAGTATTAATCTTTATGGTTTTATATATTGCAATATGTTATGGGATATGTGTGTTTGCGTCCGTGAACTTTTATTGTCCCATATGATGTCAAAAGTTATCTCTTTCATATGTCGATATGCATGTATTGATACAAGATCGATGAACTTTTGACAAACAAAAGTTAAGCCTATTATGTCATTTATTGATGGAAGATACGTTAAAATCTTTTGTTTACAAGGATTATGTCTATTGAGTGTCATTGTGCAAATAGTGATGGAAAATAGAATGAATCCTTGTATATTCCGCTGTATTGATCTTCCCTGATCCATATCTTATGTATATACTGTGCGTCTCCATAAGTATTCTTGTGTGAGCATTTCCAACTAGACTAATCATAGATTCGTTTGTGATTATTTTGGTTGTGCATTCCGATTAAATTAATCATGGGTTTTCTTGTGGTTAGTTTAATTGAGAATTTTGGATACAAAATCATTTTGTAGTTTTTGGTGTCCAAAGAAATCCTTATTTTCTCGTAAAAGTAAGGTCGCTCTTGTTGTTCTTTCGGGAATGACATCAAATGGGGGAGAGTTCTTTTGAACTTGCGCTTAATTGCCAAATCTTTGTGGGGAGTGCGGTTGTGGAATATTTGAGGAGTTATCTTGTATCTTTATAAACTCCGTGATGAATGCATTTAGCTTCGGATTTATGATTGCATCCAAACAAAGTTGATATGTACTTTTCTTTGGTCTTGAAGTGTCTCCATGGAAATTTCATTAGGATCTCGTTTTCGTACCTTTGCCAATTTTATTGACAAAAAGGGGGAGAATGAATATGTAGTTCACACTACAAATACATATGGTTTTCGGATCATTATGTAAGGGGGAGTGGTTTTCATGTTGAGACGAAGTATTGACTAAGGGGGAGTGATACATATCACCATAGTATTGTTGTCAAAGTTGTGATATGAGAACTTTGATGTTATGTAATAATACTATGACACTGTATAACAATGATCGAGAGCTTTTGTTTTCTCATTGTTATGGCTACGGGACTTCAACAACTATGATGCTGAATTGAACATCTATGGAATCATAGGAGTACTTGGAAAAGATGAAGTTTTCGAGTAACGTTGAAGCACCAAGGAGATCAAGCATGTGGACGAGAAGCTACAAAGTTTTATCTATTTTGTAATCCATATGTATTGATAGTTTTGTCACTAAAATTGACAAAGGGGGAGATTGTTAGAGCATTGCTCGGTCGAACTCGCATGCATTGCTATATCAAGCATGTTTGTCAATATTAGTGATCAAAACTATATGTCTTGATTTCTAGTTTACTTATGACTAAGTCTCGGTCTAGGATAGTTAAGTGTAGTTGAGCTTCAGTCTCCATGGAGATCATCTTACAAAGACGAAGAACTACTCGAGGAACAAGTGGAACTTCATCCGAAAAAAAAGGTATGTGGAGACTTGAACTTATCTATCAATAAAAAGTCTACTCTATCTCCTACTCTTAAGACAATAGTCGTATAAGCATGATAGTTTTCATACATACACATTTGCTATTTCGAGACGAGTTTACTTGCCTATCTTTTTCTCGAAATATGTGTTGGTAAGCTTTCGCTTTAACCATTTTCATCTTTACCCGTGACGAAAGTCATGATGACATTTCAATCTTGAAAATAGCTTTGATGACGATAGTCGTGAATAACGATTGTTATAAATTTATAGAAGAATGTTTCAATGATTGAAATGTAGAGTTGAGATTACCAACTATGGATATAAGCATATATAGTGTGTTCTCACATTAGTGTATAAATCCATGTGCCGGAAACCAAGTGCGTGCATATGTGTGCATGCGGTATTGGTGAAGGAGACAGGTTGAGTACGTGTACCCGTACGCGTACCCACGGAAGTTTTCATACCGAAAATTTCTGCTGAGTTTGTAGTTTGCAAACTAGTAAAACCAGTCACCTTAGGTACGCATACCCGTACGCGTACCCACGGAAGTTTTCGAACCGAAAATTTTGCCGAATTTGTAAACTCAAATCCGGTAGCTAAGGTATGCATACCGTGCACGCGTACCTAAGATGGTTATTTCTCAAATCGGTAGTTCATGAGCTTAAAACAATAAATTATAAGGAATGCAATCTTTGCAAACCGTGGCTATATTGTTCATGAATTGATTCAAGTGGATCAAACCGATTTTGCTTCAATTGTGTCTATGAATAAAGACCTAAGCAATTGAACAACTCTTGAACTAGTTCTTATGAGTCATTTGAACTAGTTATGAGAAAGATGAATACGGTTAATATGAAAGTACTCATATGGCTAACCATTGGTTAACTATTTGTGAACCAACTAAGTGTACACGTTTAGGTATGATTACTCAAACCTAAATGAATACATTTCATTTGTGTGTGACAAGCTAAGTTTCGATCTAATGGTTGAAAGATATTAGCTTGGTTGAATCAGTTTTTCATCTAACGGTGAATATTGAATGCTTTGTTACCAAGGTAACTTAGATTGCAAACCTTGATTTGAAAAATATATAAGGGGAACTCTAGCAATCGGAAAAACTAGTCCCCACACCTCCTGTGTGATACTAGTTGGTTTTGCTAGAGTCGATTCTCCTTTAACCTTAGGTTTCTTCTCGAGACCCTCTAGGTTAACGACTGAAAGACTTCATTGGGATTGTGAAGCTAGACGAAACTACTTCTCTTGTAGTTGAGCGATCCGATCTTGCCATTTTCTATTGTACGAGTTCAATTGAATAATTGAATTGAGATTATATCTCCGATAGGACAAGATAAAAAGTAATCACAAACATCTGCGTCTCATCGTTTGTGATTCCATAATATCTAGTTTCACTACCATACTTTAGATTATTGTGAGGTGATTGATAATACTAGGCTGTTCTTCGGGAATATAAGTCCGGATTATCAATTAGTTCATGTTCACCTTGATTTATCAAAAGACGGAACAAAACTCATAGGTTTATATGTGGAAGTGATTTATCTATCAACGTAGACTTTTCTGTGTGATACA
Source organism: Papaver armeniacum (assembly GCA_023531295.1). Classification (NCBI taxonomy): domain Eukaryota; kingdom Viridiplantae; phylum Streptophyta; class Magnoliopsida; order Ranunculales; family Papaveraceae; genus Papaver; species Papaver armeniacum. Next base: position 756,778 of record JAJJWW010016205.1, read on the forward strand.
AATTTGTTTATTGAAGTCTTCGACTTTGGGTCGTAGCAACTCTTAGTTGTGGGTGAGATCAACTAAGGGAATCAAGTGCGTAGTATCCTGCTGGGATCAAAGACGTAAGGAGCGCAACTGTACCTTGGATCAGTGTGAGATTGATTAGGGTTCAACTATAGTCCGGACCGAAGTTAGTTTGTAGTAGGCTAGTGTTTGTAGCGGCTTAATACGGTGTGGTGTTCAATTTGGACTAGGTCCCGGGATTTTTTCGCATTTGCGGTTTCCTCGTTAACAAAACTTCTAAGTATCGTGTTATTTCTATTCCGCATTATATTTTGTTATATAATTGAAATATCACGGGTTGTGCGTTGTATCGATCAATTGTGAAATCCAACCTTTGGTTGTTGATTGAAAAATTGATTGATCCTTGGATATTGGTCTTTAGTACCATCCAAGTTTATATCTCTTGTATTTGATAAAGACTCGTGATTTCCATTTGCTTGAGTAAAGATCAAATCGAGAGATAGAGATATTAACTCCTTGATATACTTTTTATTAAGATTGAGTATGATTGTCTAGTTGATTCTCTTAAAAGTATATTAGAGTTAGTCCATCTGATTGCTAATCGAAATATTGGGTGAGGTTGTTGTACTCAGCTTTTTCACATCTAATGTTGGGCAAAGGGACTAAACCCTAACATTAGATTTATCTACTTCTAAGGCACAGACGATACAAGACGGAGGAACATTCCTCCAGTTAACAAGAGTACAATAATGTTTAACCTCTTTAGCCAGAATATCAGCAACATTGTTTGCTAATCTAGGAACGTAAATCTTTTTACTTCATCCATAATCTTCTGATTTTTCCAAGAGGTTTGAGATGGTTTCCCATTCAGGTAATCGAAGAGGTTCTTGCAGTCTCCTTCAACACTGAAATTTGCCATGGACTTAGTACTTAATCATTTTATTTTCTCATGTTTCTCATTGTTAATTTATTTGAAGATGAGGTACGAAATCTTATTATTTTATTGAAATCAAAAAGTAATCCTCTACCTTCAAAGAACATGATTTATAAAGGGATACCAGTCCTATTAGGGCTGATACCATGTCATCGGTCTAACGGTCAGGATCGCTTAATATCTTTTTATCTTATCTGAAACGGTATCAGCCCCTAATAGGAGTGGTATCCCCCATTATAAATCATGTCAAAGAAAAAGAAGAGGAAAAAAAAAAAAAAAAAAAAAAAAAAAAAAATTCTACGTGGCTACTATTTAGGACCGGTAGATGCTCTCAGGTAATCAATCATACATTTTTGCGACATCTATCTTATCTTCCCCCTCGTCAACCACTTAAACTGAACACGTGAATACTCGCGTGACTTTACTATGCAAAATGAGAATCGACTTTCCTTCCTAATCCCAGGTTCTCTCTTCTTGAAAACCCTAAATCCCCAAATCTCTCTTGATGAAAATCCTAATTTCATACTAGCGGAAGAAGGATAATCATTCTAACAATAAGCAGAAGAAGCTATGTCAAACATCAACAAGTCTCCCCGAAGGGATTCAAACTTAATGAAATCACCAGTGAGTTTCCATTTTAGTTTCTGCATGCGAGATTTGGTATACTCTTCTTTGTAAACTAGAAATGATTTATTTTTATGGAAGCCTGTTAGCATAGCAGCATCTATGGCAGTAATTGTATGAATTCTAATTTAAGCTTCGTGGTGGAAGTTGTCTTTAGTTCGAAGCTTTTGTTTTCCTTGAAGTTATCGGAAACTGCAATTCCTTGCAAAATCAGGTGATGGCATTTACAGGGAATCACTAACTTCTGTCATGTGTTGCCAATTTCGTATTTCTGGTAAGATTTCGGCATTGCACTAAATTGCAATCAACTTTCAGCATTCGTGCTTTTTACTCACCTCTTCCAGAACATAATAAGTGTGAATTTTAAGGGTTTTGCTGAAGGTCTTAGTTTCTAGTATTCATCCCTTTGTATTTAGAACAATATTATTATTATTTTCACATTCACTACTCTTTCTCACAAGTAATAAATGAAGCAGTGTTGTTCAATGTTTTTAACTTGTATACAGGCGCGAAAGTCGGTGATAAATTCCTCGTAGACGGGAATGGTAAGATTTAGTCTTAAACTCCTAAATGCTTGTTTTCCCAAGTTTTACTATCAAGTTTCTGCTTTTGTTCATTTAGGTTCTTTCCAGTTTCATGCTGTAAATAAAATAGTGAATGTAATCTTGTTGGCCCTCGTTATTTCGTCTGCTGTCAGCATTTCATTGTACTCAATTTTATACAAATTTTCTTTAGATATTCGATGCTGTGTCCTGTTAAGAAATTTTAATCAAAATTCTGTATCTTGTCTTTGTTAGTCTTGCTCGGAATATGTTGTATGTGCAGTGAGCTTTTGCACATTTTTGTTTGTATCCTGGATAAATGTTTTAATCGTAGTTTATGTCGTGCTTTTGTGATCTTGTACGGAATGTGTTTTATGAGCAGTGAGCTTGCAGACATTTTTTTTTCTAAGTTTTTCTCAACAGCGGATCAGATCCTGCCTTGCTAGGAGGATGGTAGAAGTCTCGTTAACTTTTGCTCTAGTATTGATTTGTTTGCATGCGTTGCCTTTTTTGCAGGATTGGCTGGATATTGATTCTGGTATTGCTGAGAGGGTTGATTTTGTTGCCACTTCTTTTGTCAAGTCTGCAAAAGCGATTAATTATCTTAAGAGTTACATTACTGCACGATGTGGTGACAGGTAACCAATTTTTTTCCCGTGTTATGATTAGCAAAAAAAAAGAAAAGAAATGAAAACCCGTTTTGGTCATAAAATAAGTACTGCATGGTCAACACCGATACCTTGGTGCTTTGATCGTAGTAGGAGCTGAGTGCTTTGCGTGGTTTTAAAGCTGTTTGCACCTGGGAAGGTTATGTTTGACTGAATGTGAAAACATAACACTCATGTGATCAAATCAATAACAGCCATTATAATGGGAATAATGAAAATAACTTCGGCCTTGTAACATTCTTTTTTTTTGTTTTGTTTTTTTCCAATTCGTGACTGTTATAGCTGCTATAATGGTAACGAATTATTAATTGCATTGGTTTGGCGTGGTTGTAGCTTATGGCTAGCATATAAACCAAATTAAAGAAAGAATAAATAGCATTATCACAGCTCACAGTCCCACACAGCTTACCTCTTTGGCTTTGTTTTTGTGTCTGGATATGAAACATAGGAAGGATAAAACATACAAAAGCTGAATAGGCGAAGTCATATATCATCTTGGTATATACTTGAGGTATGACATCCAGAAAATTTCTCTATGGCTTTCAGCCCTAGCACAACCCAGTATGGGTGTTTTAATAAAATAATTTATCTTTTAAAAGCACCAATGTCCATAGTTAATAGGTTAATAGATGCTATGGAAAACTCTAGAAAACTTTTAGCATGTATGACACATGTTAGAAATGAGTAGTTAGGGTGTGTTTTTTTTATTTAACCCAATGTGTCTAACACGTGTACGACATGTTAGAAGTTCTCTAGAGTTTTCCATAACATCTACTAACTATGCGTATTGGTACTTTTAAGGGATAACTTATTTGTTTAAATGGGTAACCTATTTGTTTAAAGCGGCCATTGGGCTAGGGCTTAAAACCCTAGAGAAATTTTGGGTGTCACATCAGTGGTTAGCCGTCGGGTCTCTCATACTCATCGTCTCTTCTACTTCTTTTGGCGATAGATTGCACACATCCTCAGAAGAACGCGGAACTTCCTACCAAGGTTTTAATATGACTGTTATGACTGTGTAATGGAGAAGGCTGTTACAAGTATAACCCTTTTAACGGTTTCTCATTATAACGTCTGTAAGCCGTTCTTGACGGTTATTGATTGTGACACTTTTACCTAGAAAACGCCAACGGCTGGTGACAGTTACTGTTATAGTGATCGTTCTTCAAACCAGTGTATCAAGAACATCCGTTATAACTTATAATGGTAGCGGTCGTTTACCATTAATGTTGCACACTAAAAACGTTTTACTAATGGTAAAATTTAATGGTAAAAAAATTAATGTTACTGTCATTTACCATGACAGCGAAAAACAGTTATTACAGCCATTTTTTGGGAGAAATAATGGTAAAATACTGTGATTGTAACATTATGTTCTTGGGTGGTTTTTCTTGTTTTGTTTATTGCAAAGATGGTTGCAAAAGTGGTTAAATTTTTTTCTCTCGATATAACAACAGTTACTACAGTTGTATCATGAGCTTTTTCCTTACGCCATTAAAACTACAATGCAAGGACTGATAAACCATTATAGTAGCCATCTTCAAACATTGCTTGTATCTTAAAACTTATTTATGAAAAAGTCTCAATTTTCTAACTCAAGCGAGTTAAATGTGCTCAGAACAACTCTTGGAGATATTTGTCTTGCAAGTATATGCATATTGTTTCCTTTGTGTAATTCAAATGTAGTGATTTAGAGTCAAAGACTTCTGGTCAACTTTTGTCCTTTCTCATTTCCCAATTATATTGATTCACTACTTCCTAGATAAATTATCTTCTTAAGTCTGCCTTGAGCTTTTACACTGGATATATTATTTTAAGTTTTTCAGTATGCAAACTGTAAAATTACACTCTATGGGTGGTGGTAACATCACAATGTTAAAATCACGATTTTTTTTGTTGTTGCAGCGATATTGCTATTCGTTCAAAGATTGACAGTGTTGACTCTTTGAAGAACACGAAAGAGATAATTCAGGCATCAGATGGAGCCATGGTAGAATGAGGGGATCTAGAGGCTCATATAGATCCCTTTGGAGCAGGTCACTTAGGCGCAGAAAAGTATTGTATAGACATGCAGACAGCTGAACAAGTCAGTTATTGTGGCATTACAGTTGCTCGAATCTATGATAGAATACCCAACACCTACTCGAGCTAGCGAGCTGGTGCTTTGATGTTTTGGGGAGTCTGCCATGGATCGATTCCCAGACAAACATTGAGTGTACTGAGAAGCGTCGGCTTGAGAATCGAGAAGTGGTGGAGGGAGTAAAAAGGCAGGAAGCAAATGGAGCTTTAGGACATTGCATCTTCATATTCAGAGAGCATCTCAGAGGAGATCTGCAATTCTGCCCTCAAAATGGGTAAGCAGCATCCGAATCCTGATTGTGTATGTTTACTGTTATTTGTCATGTACTGCTGGTTTCTTTTTTTGGTTATTTCTGATTGGGGTTTATGTAATGAATTTGCAGCCGACAACTTAGAATTCTGATACCTTTGTTGATGAAGTTTCCCAAGTTTTACTATCAAGTTTCTGCTTTTGTTCATTTAGGTTCTTTTCAAATTCATGCTGTAATTAAAATAGTGTATGTAGTCTAGTTGGCCCTCCTTATTCGGTCTGCTATCAGTAATTCGTTGTACTCCATTCTATATGAATTTTCTTTAGATATTTGATGCCATGTCCTGTAAAGAAGTTTTAATCAAAATTTTGTATCGTGTCTTTGGTAATCTTGCAAGGAATGTGTTTTATGTGTAGTGAGCTTGTGCGCAATTTTGTTCGTGTCCTGGGTAAAAGTTTAATCATACTTATGTCCCTTTTTTTTGTATCTCGTACAGAATGTGTTTTCTTAGCAGTAAAATTGCAGACATTTTTTTCTAAGTTTTTCTTAACCACGGCTCAGGTGCCTTGCAAGGAGGATGGTAAAAGCCTTGTTAACTTTTGCTCTAGTATTGATTAGTTTGCATGCACTGCCTTTTTTGCAGGATTGGCTGGATATTGATTTTGGTATTGCTGAGACGGTTGATTTTATCGCCACCTCTTCTGTGAAGTCTGCTGAAGTGATTGATCATCTTAAGAGTTACATTACTGCACGATCTGGTGACAGGTAATCAATTTTTTTTGTTCTGATTTGGGAAAAAAGAAAGAACGAAAGAAATGAAAACCCATGCCATTTCGGTAATAAAATAATGACTGCATGTTCAACATCCAAACCTTGTTGCTTTGATCTAATGGGAGCTGAGTGCTTTGTGTGGTTTTTTTAAAGCTGTGCACCGGGAAGGTTATGTGCTAACGCCTTCTTTTTGGGTTATGTTTGGACTGAAGCAATGTTTGTGGAACAGCCATTATGGTGACGGTTACTGTATATTATGGGAAAACATAACACTCGATAACGGCCATTATAATGGGAATAATGAAAATAACATTCGCCTTTTAATATTCTTTCCTTTTCTTTGATCCGTGACTGTTATAGCGGTATAACGGGAACGACCTCATACCATCGTTTTAAAACCTTGGTCTGCTGTGGTTGTAGAAAAGATAGGAAAACATAGCTTAAAGCTAGCATATAAGCCAAATTGAATAAAGAAAACATAGCATTGTCACAGCCCAGTCCCACACAGCTTACCTCTTTTGCTTTCTTCTGTGTCTGGGTAATGAAATAGGATAAAACATACAAAAGCTGAATAGACGGAGGCATATATCATCTTGGTAGATATACTTGGGGTATGATGTCCCGAAAATTTCCTATGGGTTTGAGCCGTAGCACAATCTAGCATGAGTGTTTTAACAAATAGAGGTTATCCTTTAAAAGTACCAAATGTGTATAGTTATGGAAAACTCTAGAAGCATGTACAACACGTGTTAGACATGAGTAGTTAGGGTGTATATGGCTTTTTATTAACTGCTTATGTCTGACACGTGCTAGAATTCTTTTAGAGTTCTTCATACCATCTACTAACTAGGTTAAAAGAAAATCTAGGGTACCAGTAGTTTATATAGTTTAATAGCAACAGAGAATTCTAAGGCTGTGACAATTATAACCCTTATAACGGTTTCTCATTATTACGGCTGTATGCCGTTCTCGACTGTTATTGATCGTGATGCTTCTACGTAGAAAACCTTGACGGCTGGTGACAGTTACTGTTATAATGATCGTTTTTCAAACCAATGTTTCAAGAACATCCGTTATAATGGCAGCGATTATTTACCATTAACGTTGCATGCTAAAAACATTTTCTTCTACCATGACAGCCAAAAACAGTTATTACAGCCATTTTTTAAAGAAATAATGGTGAAATACTGTGATTGTAACATTATGGTCTTGGGTGGGTTTTTCTTGTTTTATCCTTGAAAAAATTGTTATAATGGCAGTTAATATATTTTTTTTGCTTGATATAACGACAGTTACTACAGTCGCATCATTAGCTTTTTCCTTACACCATTAAAACTGTTATAACGCAAATACGGTAACTTCCAAGGACTGGTACATCATTATAATAGCCATCTTCAAACATTGCCTATATCTTGAAACTTACTCATGAAAAAGTCTCAAATTTTGAAGTCAAGAGAATTAAATGTGCTCAGAACACCTCACAGGGAGATATTTGCATTGCAAGTGTATGCATATTGTTTCCTTTGTAGAATTGAAATGTAGTGATGCTGTTCGTTCAAAGATTGATAGTGTTGACTCTTTGCAGAACTTGAAAGAGATAATTCAGGCATCAGATATTGCCATGGTAGAAAGAGCTGGTGTTTTGATGCTTTCCAGGAGTCTGCAATGTGTCAATTCCCAGATAAAGCGTTGAGTGTACTGAGAAGTGTCAGCTTGAGAATTGAGAATTAGTGGAGGGAGGAAAAACGCATCTTCGTATTCAGAGAGCATCTCAGGGGAGCTCTGCGATTCTGCCGCCAAAGTGGGTAAGCACTACCATCCAAATCCTGATTCTGTATCTTAACTGATATTGTCATGTACTTCTAGTTTCTTTTTCCGTTATTTCTGATTGTGGTTTCGAACTTGCAGCCAACAGCTTGAAGGTCGATTGATGCGCTTTTTGTTTACACGTTCCGGACCTGAAAGTCCGATATTTGAGTTCACAAATATAGCATCTGTCAGAAGGTGTTTGAGCCTGCAGTGGGGACTCATACCCTTCTGGCTAGATTTCTCTGTCGACAATCGACATGGGAACAACCTGAACAAAACCTTCTCTTTACTCAAGGCAAGAGGAATGATCAAATCTGGAGATCTGGTCATTACTGTTTCTGATATGCTGCAATTACTATCTCAGTTCTGTATTGCCAATTTACCTAATTCAGGTGGCCTTTTTGCTAAGTGCTTAAATAGAATACAAAATTTTGAATTCATCTACAGTGTACGAAAGAAAATTGCATTAAACATATCGAAGCGTGCTATTTAAAGTAAATCAATCAGATCTGTATTGCCGAGCTCCCCTGAGATGCACTTCCACTTCCAGATGATGCAGATCCAGTTTGTGAACTGGTTACTCCTCGTCGGCCTAGAGCTTTCTTCATTTGTCTAATCTTAAAAAGCTCTGTTGGAAGTGGTCGTCTGGGTTGAGGTTTCATCACTTTGTCTCTCTTTCCTCTTGAATGGACTTGCCTGCCTGGGTTAGAGCGTAATTTGTTTTGTCGTTCTAGGCCCCTCAACTAAAGGTGCAGCAGGAGAAAGTATTATGAGTTCGAAGCAGGTGGGAGTCAGGAATACAACACCTTGTTTTTGCACAGCTTTAGCAGATGCTGCAAATGTTTTTGCATCATGGACTCCATCCGGCAGAATTGACATTTAGACCTTTTTGTTGATGTTTTTTTACAAGCCACTCTTGACACGCCATCCAGGTCTTTAGATAAGCAGGACTAGAGATCCATAACTATACCTTGACACAAACATCATGTAAAGAACCTATGAACACCAAGGATCATTCTAAACCTGTTTTAGATAAAGAATTCTTTTTTTCTCCTTCACTCTACTTTCAACATACTAGATAGATCTCCCACTGTAACGTTCTGAAACGACCTACCGGCTTCAAAGACATTGCACCAACTTACGATCCTTGTCCAGACATAATGCCATCATTCATTGCATAAGCAGCAAACACATGATATGTGTTTTACGAGCATCTAAGAAGCATTTGCAAGCTGCTTCAATTCATCGGTTCTTGTTCTTCTCAGAAAATGGATATATTGTATGTGTGCTACTGCACTTGCATTAAGTCCCCATCCCCCAAATTGCCCTCATATATTTTTCTAGCAGGCTAATTTTCCCACGACGAGATTCCTCCAATTTTGCGTAGGCATACGTAAGCACTTTAGAGTCTGGCGGAATCTTCAAAGCCTTCTTCTGATAAACTTTGATTCCTGAATCTATCGAGCCACCATTGGGGCTGTTTCAGTTATCGGTATAAACCCTGAAACTGGAAATGGAAAGAACATTAATTTTTTTTTTAAATTACATTTTTTTTAAATTTGAGAAAATAATAAACCTTATCTTTTGCTGTATACGGAATTTTAAACGAGTTTGGAAACCATTAATTTGCTGGTACAATTAAGTCAATAACTGCAAAGATTCTACACATTAATTGATCGTCCAATCAAAATTAAGGAAAAAAAAACAACCAAACATTGCATCCTTTGAGAAAGAGGCGGCATTCTTCCAAGAGTTGCAAAATCTGATAGGATTTGTCTCCTGCGTGCCTATAAAATAAACATCTAAAAAATGTGGATCATTACAATCCAAAGCCAAGGTAGCACTCTGCGATTCAAGATAACTTTCCATCCAAGAGATCAGTGTGAAAATCAATCTTAGATCATCATCTTCTATCTTCTTGTAATCTCTAAATTTCATCTTTCTTATCCTATTTTGCTTGTATTTGTTGTTTGTTTTCCTATTTGCATGGATCTAACATTTTCCGTGAATATGCAAGCAGGTTCAGGATATAATCATCAAATGGCTGGTCAAGTAACTACAAAATCTCTGCCCCCTACAAGTGGTTACAACAAGAGAAAAGTTAGCTTTACTGAAACACAGGGATCATCATCGTCGTCCGCGCATAATTTCCGCAAGTTTAGAACACGTGCTGGAGGTCCAAAAATGGCCACAACATCAACAACTAGGTCTGGCAGCCAAAAATGCCCACAACGTCAACAACTAGGATCTGGCGTCCTAGAATTGCGGCTTCATGGGAAATGAGGTATTGTGAAGAAGAGGGATCGATCCCTTGGAGACGGATCGTGCAGCGTCGCAAGTTAAAGGAGTCCTGTGATGAGAAGATTAAGAAAACTTGGGATTGGGACGCTTCTTCAGCCGAAGAAGCGTTAGAAAAGGCAAAGGCACGGTACTGGTGTAAGCTGAATGGCTTTCCCTACGAGTCCTTGACAAATGAAGAGTCTGCTGACATGTATAATGATACAAATATCGACTGGAATCCGGAAATAGATCCGGAGATGTCAATGGCTTTAGACAGACGGTATGAGAATGATGTGATTATTAACGAAGGCGGGAATAATTGGTTAACTAAGCATTATTTGGAGAACAAGGATAAAGAAGTTATTGAAGGATGGGGCTCTGACCATAATGTAGAGAATGAATACAAGAATAATTAACTGGTCATTAAAATATACTTATAATTTTTATACTTGATTGTATTTTGTAATAATTAAATTAAATTTTGTTGTTGAAAGTATTATGTAAGACAATTTTCATTAAAAGAATTTGTATGGTTTTGTTTCTACATGGAATGCATCAGATTTTTGTAGTATTTTGATAATCTTGC